>JAWMAG010000020.1:7185000-7472500 GCA_037013455.1 Ceratitis rosa | reverse complement strand
GAAATAATGCTGAATACGATAAAAAATAGTTTCAAGTCAAACGCATGATCTGTTTTTGAGTTACAATCGCAGCCCATTCTGAAAACGCTATTTCGAGAAAAACGCATTTGAAAAAAAAAAAACTTACACTTAAACTTACATGACTGATCTCACGCATTTTAGGATTACTCCAAAGCTATTGAAATTACGCATCTGTGGTCGAAGTATATTTTATTTTTTTTTTTGAAGATATAAGCTATCGAAGAATAACAAAAAAAGATCGATCTTTTGAAAGTGTCACACTAGTTGGTTTATATACACGTATATAATTGGTGCTTTGTAGCCGCTGAAGCGATTTTCGACCTTACGTTGGTTCTAAAAAAAACGATTCTGAAATTTTTATTCTAAGATTAATAAAACAAAGACAAAATGTGGCTGCGGTATTGCATATATTTTAATTATATAATTAATTTTTTTTATTAAATTTTGAAATAGAGTTAATATCACAGCACATGGTTTTTTCATATATAAATTTTAGTTTCACCGGTCAAAATTGGTTTGTATATGTAAAATCTCACGATACAATCAGATCAAATTACCTAAAGTGATAATTTCACAAAAACAAAAAAAAAAAAAAACTAGTAACGGATGTTAGGGCATTTAGAAGCGGACAGGCGACATGTGCAAATTTATAATTGCTCATAACGTTCATAGCCTAGTAATGGAAAACTTTATGGAACTGATAACGAAGTTACCGTCATTAGGTGCCACTGAAATCCAAGCGCTATTAACTTCAGTCTCAATTAGCATTTTACAGCTGAGTAGTATGATTAAAAGAAAACCACAAAAAATGCTTTTGTGAAGGTTGCATAATAAGTGCACACATTATGTGGCGCATAAACAAAAAATTACGTACTCAATGCACTGATGGGAATAGAAAAGCTATTTTGTGATTATTTTCATTTTCAATTCATAATATTCACTGACAACTTAATACCATATTTTCCATATTACATATTACTCATATTACAGTTTTCATTTTGCATATTATAATAATCATCTTCCACTCTTTCAGCCATCACTACATATGAAATTCCACCTGGTCATAGCAACTACGGTCCACCCTCCAAACCACCAACCTATAGCTCAGCCACGCATCAATACTTACCACCAGCGACGGGTGGTTATACGGGCGGTGGGGCGCCATTTAGCAGTGGACATGCGGCATTTGAGGCACCCGCCAGCAATTACCTGCCAACCGGCTATTCCAATGATGGTGCGTAGTAGAAAAATTAAATTAAATAAATAATAAATAAATATATAGAAGAAAAAGCATGTACATACAGACATTTGTATAAATTGAAAATATTATTAAAGTAAAGTGATGTAAACAAGATTTGTTGCAACAGTCTGTCGCACATTATGTATTGTGGTGGCTCAACAACAAATCTTGTTTTCATGTAAATATTCGTATGTTAATATAAACATACATATAACTGTATATGTGTATAAATACGTGTATATGGTAAATACTGGTGTTGGTGATTTAAGTGGGCAATGGGATTTTCCAGCAAAGCGGAAATTTTCTTCATCAAATATCAAACTACTAACTCACTATTAATTTTATTTATATATACATATATATATTATATTTTATATATTATTTTATCATTTTTCTGCTCTTCAACGAGCTTTGCATTGAATATTGCTATAAAAAATTGAAAAAAATAAATAAATTACAAATAAAAATAAATACGAAAATGCAAATATCAATCATACGCCCCGGTGCAACCAATACTTCAACAAGCCACTAGTATGGTATGTAGCAACGCCTTTATAACTTATTTTTTTTTTTAATTTGTGCAAAACTTGTCAAGCAGTATTTATGCAAATTTCATGACGTGCATAAAAGTAAATATTAAATCCGATATGCACACACATACACACACGCACATTTGCCAAGTTGACTGACACTTCCGTGTGGAAGGAAGTGATTTTCGGCTATGATCACCGGTCATTCAAACAACCGGTCATTGTGTGGTCATTGCATTTTATGCCTATAGTAAATGTACATACGTACATATAAATTTACGTTTACATATAAATATAAATAAATTTTCCTTTTTTGGAGGAAAAATTATAAAAAAAAATTTATTGTCTTCATTGCATATTAGTTAAACACAAATTGCATTTTATTATTGCCTTTTTATTTATGACAGCCACTTTGTGCTGCTCATTGGAGTAAATACTGCGTTGAAATTTAATAATTAATGAATTAATGCCGGTGAAAGAAAATGCATAATAAAATACTTATAAAAAAGTTGGTTTTAATGGCCATTGAAAAGTGAAGGCATGCAATCTTATTTTCAATTATGGCAAGTGTCTTAGAAATACCTTTGAAAATTTTAAAATATGTCTTTTTAAATATTTTTTTATTAATTCTTTTCATAAAATGGCATTGAAATAAACGATAAAATTACTTTAATTTTTTTTTAGTACAAGATCAGTAAAAAAAACTAACTTTCAGCACTGTGATTTAGCTAATTTTTAATAATAAATTAATAAATAATTTGAATGTTAACAATGGCCTTAATTTTAATAACATGTGGAATGTTAAATTATTATCAATTTTAAACACAAATAAAAAGTAAATAAGTTCAAGAAATTTGGTTGATAATTCCAAAATATAAAATGTGTAAATTGTATGCTGAGGTTAATGGAATTTTTGCGATTTTTTTTTTTTTTATTTATTTGTAAAGAAAGATAATTATACAATAAATAATTATACATTAATAAATTAAATAAATAATTAAATTATACAAAAATTATCTTACTTATGAACTAAAGCACTGCCTGTTACTTTTTCGATTTAATTCATAATGAGAGTTATTAAAATTTATTAGCTAATATTTTTTTGTTTTTCGCAACAGCAAGGCAAATTGATATTTTTAAAGTCAAATATAATATTAGGTCAAGTAAAAAGTGATTCACTATTTTTGCAATAGACGGCTTTAGTGATTTATTCCTCACGTTCTATAAGTGCGATTGGATTACGCTATTTGGCGGTAGAAAGATGATATTTTACCATATACTAAAGAGAAGTGTTGATCAGTTAACTCAGCAGTGTTTGAGGTACACCAGCAAAGAGAAAATATGCTAAATTCAAAAATTTTTTTTTCGGTAGAGGCAAAAGCGAATGTCAGGCAGCTTAAAATATAAATAGCGTTTTTGGCTCTGATACTACAATAAACAAACATGCACAACTTTGGTTTCGTCGATTTCATTCGGGTAATTTTGATGTAAGAAATTCTCCACGGTGCACCAAAATAGTTTAGCCACTTGACTGGATACACAAAGAAGATCGAATTGCTAATGAATGCTAACAAAATCGATTCATATCTGAAGAGGAAGATGACTGACCGAAAAGTGGATCACTTACACTTACAACGTCAAACGAGAACGATCGTAGTCGAAGGGCAGTGAACTGGCGCATACGGCCTACAAGTCAGGATTGATGGTCAGGAAGGATTTGTTGTGTGCTTGACGGTATTGACAAGAAATGATACACTATGAGTTACTCCTCTTAGCTCTTAACTTGAACCTGTACAGTCAGCAATTGCATCGTCTGAGGGAAACAATCGCCCATAGGCTTTCAGCTTTCATCAATATTACGACAACACTAGACCATACACATCGATAGGGACTCCAGAATCTTGGTTGAGAGGTTCTTATGAATGCACCTAATAGGCCAGATTTTTGCAGGAATTGACTACCATATATATTTGTCTATGGCGAATGACTTGGCTGGTGAAGAATAAGCCTCAAAAGAAGCCTGTGTGAATCGATTGTGCCAATTTTTCGCCAATAGGGACGAGAGTTTCTAAGACAAATGAATATTGATAATACCTTCAAAATGGCAAAATATTATTGAGCAAAACGACATTATATATATATATATATATAAATATATATTTTTATATATACATATATATTATTATAACTCTTTAGGAAGCAGATGAAAGACTCTGAAGTTTATCTATACTAACTTATGTGATGGGTATTGATTTCTAATATGAAGAGGTACCTGCAATTTTTTCTGTTGCATCTAATGTTTTCATACTTTTATGCTTGTTAAGCTTTTTAGCTTATTTATATTTTCGCACGGAATTTACATATCTTTATTTATTTTTATTTCGACAATTCCATAAATTTAAGTAAAAATAAATATTCACTTTAATACTAATATTAACTGAGTTTATCCTGCAGTACAAAGTTATTTATCAAAACATGCAATTTTTGTTTTTAATAATAAAATTAAATTACCAACAAAAGTATAATTGTATATAAATTATTCTACTACTAATATAATAAATGTGTATAATATGTAATACTCTTCGCCTGAGAGGACTTAAACTCTGCGTTGTTGTCCGAAAAAGGACACTTAATTAAGGACTTTCATTTCATCCAGTTATTTTTTGTTTTATCAAAAGCAAACTGAAGTTTCATGCAAAAAAATTTAATATGAAAATTTCTGTGAATACAAATATGTTACTTTAATTTGTATATGAATACATATATTTATATCTAGTTGCTATTTTATTCAATTTGTTGCTTTCGATAATAAATTTTGCTTCGAAAAATAATTTTTTAGTATAATCGTCAGTCTGAAAGTGAATCTACCGATAAGGCACCATCGGGTAATACGTTTCTTCGTATTTTTGCACTTCACGTTGGTTGGTTAGTTGGTTGAAAGGGGAGGTGAAGGACTTGACCACGGGCGATCGCATCTATGGTGTTGAGTAGCCGTACAATAAGGCTCCCTTGCTAGTCCCAATCATGCTTATGGAAACTATTCACTCAATTTATTGATACCGATGAATTGTTATAGCCTCTTCCACACATGCGCACCCAGCTGGCACTGGGAACAGCGTAAAAGATTTCACATCCCAATCGTTTGAAATGAATGTAATGTTTCAGTTTTTCAACCTTCTCTGCGCTAGAGCCTGCACTCTGTCGTTCATACTTTAACTGTCTTTTGTAGATGATTTAGTGCACCAGCAAGAATGCTAAGTTCTCTTTTGGTTAATACTAGTAAGAGTTTGGTTTGTCTGCAATCAACAATGTCCCACAGTAGGTTAGTGATACGTTCTTGATTGAATTTTCTCTAGAACTCTAAGCCTTTCACAAGGTTCCACTGTTTTAAAGACCATTTGAACCTTTTCATTATCTCCTACATTCGTGTGACCTGGGGCTCAAATGATATTCACTGTGTTAACCCTTGTTAGTGCCCTTCTTGCCCCTTTTCATGTTCTCACACACTTAGACCTTGTGCTGACACATTTAATTGCCTTGATTGCCGGTTCGCTGTCTACAATAAATTTTACAGATTCCTCTGTTAAAGCGGTGGCCTATTTGACGCCTGCATCGCCTGTAACCAGATGTATTGCACCCGTTCTAGAGATTTAATGCGGCACTTATTCTTTAGTGTCAGTCATAATACTATCGATACATACGTTAATATGGGTCTAATGGCGCTTGTGTAAATCCAAATTCGGAGGGATAAGTTTTGTATAAAAAATTACTCCGAGATACTTAACCAAATTGAGGAGACTTCACGTAATCGATGCAGCCATTTTCATCAGCTAATGCAACTATTGCCGCTAAGTAAAAATAAAAATGAGCTTTATTTTCTAATTAACGCAGACTGTGGGTTCCCTCGATTTAATCTAATCGTCGGACATGCTTTCATTCATTTTGCAAAGATGCTGCTGCCTGCACCTTGTCAGTTCTTCGCCGCTTTTATTTATTATTTTAATAGCTAGGCCGGCAATCTATTGGCCTCCGGCGCATTGTTACTTTTCAGGCGGGCGATTGCTATTCAATCTGTTTCGTCATTATCGACTGCGAAATTGGATTCGACATTTTTCACTGCCATACAGCAGGCTGGAGAAGTGTTACCTCCCTAAATTCGGGATACTATGGACATCAGTCCCCACTAGACCTTTCTGTGTTCGGTCTTGAAACTTCTTTATTTCTTTTATTGCTTGCACATGCATCTTCCTTCCCTTTTCAAATCTTGGTATCTATACCACCCCGCTCGTGTTGTGGTCGAACGCAAAGTTGCGAGATAGGCAGACTGTTTTCTCCCCACTACCAGCTAGTTTTGCGACCCTTTCTACCTTTTGTTTACAGCTGTACATAGAGAGCGGAGTGCATACTGTTTTTTTATTTTAATATTTAAAATAATTTTCATGCTTAACTTGGTTTATATTGAATTGGTTTTGGTTCAGAAAGGATGAAACTTATATATGGTGATTTATTTTTAAGTTCAGGCATCAAATAGTCAGTTATCATGACGCGGTAACGGTCGTCATTGGCGGTTCCGTTCTCACCGGCATAATTTCTGTAGAACTATGGGCCGATGATTCCACCGGCCTGCAAACCACACTAAACCGTTATTTTGCTGGATGAAATAGCAGCTCTTGAATCTGTTCAGGTTGCTCCTTGTCCCAAATGCGTCGTTTTTGCTTGTTTACTCACCCATTGAGCCAGAAATGGACCTCATCGCTGAATAATATTTGGCTCGAAAACATCGGATCATCTTGGAACTTTTCAAGAGCCCACAGAGCGAAGCGATATCGGTTAAGAAGGTCGAGCGGCTTCAGTTCTAGCACAAGCTATATTTTGTACGCTTTCACTTAAAGATCTCGACATAAAATGCACCAAGTTGTGTCATACGTCAGCATGAGTTGCTGCGAACCGCGCCGAATCGATTCTCAGCTACGGTCACTATATTTTCTTGATTGTGTGCTGGACGTAGTCTGTTAGGTCGAATATTATCCAATAATGAATGCTGGGTCTCAAGATGTGTGATGGTGTTAGGAATAGTATGCTCAGTAGGCCGATAAGTTGAGCGAAGCGCGCCAAACCTATTCTTTATAGAACGTGAATTTTCTTAATAAAGTTGAACGATTTGTAAACGTTGTTCAAGGGCAAGTCTTTACATGATGAAATGCCCAGCAATAGCGAACAAAAATAACATGACAGCTTGACACGTTATCTGCGTGATCTGTCAGAAAAAGGCTATTGGAAAAAGTGCCTCTACTTGGATCACCCGTTAAATTTTACGCAAAGTTTATGAAAACTTTTTAAATTTTGAATTTAAATCGAATTGAAAAAAATTTAATGGATTGAAATTTTGTACAATTAAAAAAAATTCCTTAAGTAATACTTAGAATAAAATAATATATTAAAAAAAAATACATATATTATTATTACAAAAAAAAAAATGTATCGCCAGTGTATTTACGCCATAACTGAATTTTTTTAAGATTTGTAAATATATTTCATTTTATTAATATTATTATTACTATTTTTATTTAAAATTTTTATTTTTATTTAAATAATGTAATATAACCCCGTTTTAAGGAAATCATCAAAACTGATACCAAATCTTAAAATAATATGAAAAATTGCATTTTTTTAATGTGTTACCATCAAGCCTTCCATAGCATGACAGCAAACTTGTACAGAAAGCTCATTTTTGTAAATAAAACTCGACCCTAATTTTGCGACCTAACAGAAGAAACTAAATTACAAAACAAACACGCATACACACGTGTACAAAATCAACACAAAACTCTTCATTACATTCTACAATATGTACATATGTACATATGTATTTAGCATCTGCCACATAATGTACTTAACATTCTCTCGTTGTACAAATCTAACAAAAAAAAAATTCGTTTCAAAAACCATAACATTGTACATACACATGCATACATATCAAATATACATACATAAAAACGTACAAACATACATTTGAATATGAATTTAATAACTTTTGCATCATTTTCCATATCATCACACAAACAAACAAACAAACAAACGACCACAACCACGCCACCACTGTGTCACTGTGAAAACAAAAAAAATACAAACGCGCCATATATATACACTCCACCACACATATACAGGACATGATGATTTCAACATTTACGGACGCCATCAGAAACTTAGCGACACAGATGCACGTAAAGCCGCCGCCCAGCTACAGGAAATACTCAGCCTACTGCCGAGTGGCAAAACAGAATTCACCGCATCGAAAACAATTGTGCTGGACACACATAATCACGGTGATGCTGCACACACTGGCCCGGGTGGTGAGTTGAATAATGAGAGCGTTGATTTGCATACCTATGGTCTGCCGAAAGATTTGGGTCCGCTTGAGTCGCTGTCCCACACCGAATCCATAACGGCAGCATATGCACAGCGGCCGCAGAATCCCGCCGATATTTATCGGCAAATGGCAAAGAAGCAAACGGCCGAAGAGATTTACATACAGAAGCACCCCAACGAGGGTTACGACTATCGGCCCACAAGCCCCACACCAACTGGTGCCGATAATGGCAGCAATCAGGGTGGTGGTGGTAGTGGAGGTTACAAGTACAACAATTATCATGCAACAAATAGCGCACTAAAAGATTTAACACCCATCATAGCCGCCTTGGAAGTGGCCAAACGACGTGGTTCAACACAACAAAATGAAGTGACCAAACATTTTACCGTTGAAAAGAGCGTGTACAAAGTGGCGCCACAATCGACATCGAAATCAAACAATCAATTCAAGTATTTACCACCCTCGGTGCATAAGACCAAGCACATATATTTCGATCCGGCACAGAATAAAGCCGATACGGAGTACCGTCCACAATATGTATCGCCAGCACCACTACCACCATCGGCAGTAGCGTTAACGAAGGCCGCACCGCCACCGCCGCCACCACCAGCACAGTCACAGATAGCTCAGGTGGCTACTCGTAATTATGGCGTTCAACAGAGTCCAGCATATTCCTCTTCGTATGCGTCACCTCAGACGAGTCAGCATGTACCAGCGGCCTCATCTGCCGCGTACAAAGTTCGTCGCCAAGTACCAAGCAGTTCGATTACCGCTTTGAAAGTGCAGTCCAAGACGGCGCCATACTTCAAGCATCACGACTATGAAATACAGGATCCACTAATGTTCAATCGCATGTTGGCGTTCTAAAAGTGAAGGGGTTAAAACAAAGAAAAATAATTTTATATGAAATATTTATTTGCACTTAATATTATTATTTAGTATTTTAAGTGAATTAATATTAAAAATATTAAAAGCGAGAATAATAATCCTATTCCGCCGACACTCACAAAGCGAATCGCAACACTATTGTGAGAGAGGTACAATGCCTAAAGTTATGCCCACAGAAATATACAAATATTTTGTGGCTTTCTCAAACTAAGTAAATTCCTTACTGCATACTTTTAGGCTGTTTACTTGCGCAATAAAGGGCGTTGAATCTGAAATCAATAGAAGTAGTCATGTATATTTAACTATTTTTTTAATTTATAGTCACTCAAGTAGTCAGTCATTAGTTGTAAGATCTCGAGAAAAAAATTTACAATATAAAAAAAACGAATAAAAATAATTTACATTGTGCTGAATACGAAATTGGAAAAAAATTAAAATAAAATTTTCTGAAAAACATTTTTTATTTGCTAATTAAATTGTTTCTTTATTGATTTATTTATTGATTTATTTATTTTAGATTAATTAAAATACATATTAATGATACATATCCATCCACCTTCACAATGGTTCCTTACATGTAGTACCTTTTTTCACACCTCCTTGCACTGGTTTCAGTTAATGTGTCACATTCGGGCCACACAAAACCACTTAAGTAGATAATTCCAAGTATTATAAAAATTATAAAATGAAAAATTTCAATTTACCATAATCCAAAATGTCATCTTTTTTACAGAGATATACTACCAGTAGTAGTCCGCTAGCCACACACCTGCATAAAAAATATAAAGAGGAAATTTTTTCAGCAAATTTTCTTGTTTCATGGACCACACAAGGATATGTGGCACTTCGTATAAACCTGGAGCTCTTCGATAGTTTTTAAGTTCCTTAATACTCTACTTCCGGCTCTATAAATGCTCGTTCTCTTAATTTGGAACACACTTATACATTTTGTACGTTTATTTCTTTCATTCTTTATTATTTTTAAAGCTGGTTTGTTTTTCTAATCATACATACACATATACATATATGGTTTAAGTATTTATTATTTTAATATTGTGTTGCTCTGCGTTATAAAAAAAGAGCTCATATGTTTATTGATATTTGGTTGCATGACTGTTCGTAAATGAATACAATAAATATGATAATTTGTATATAAAACCATAAAAGTGGAGTTTTACTTTTTCACATTTTTTTTAAGCCTAAAAGTAGGCAAGAATTTTGAGGCGGAAGTTACAGTGCATTGCCAGTTCAGTAGTCGGAAATGTTTGAGGGCCACCGTAGCAGTGTAATACTATGACTTAATAACCTAACTACACATTCGACATTTACAAAATAACTAATTATTTTGTCATCTATACAACCCCATTTAGTGGGTAATTTTGTAAGATGAAAACTGATGGTAAAATATTCGTATTATACTGGCATAGACACCGCTTACGTGATTATAACCAAATTAACAACGTTGCGCCATTAATTTCTTCTTTTCGCTGTTTGGAAATACCAAGTACAGCCAGTCCCTTCTCTACCTGGTTCTTCCAACGCACTGAAGGTCTTCATCTCCCTCTGCTTCCACCAGCGGGTACTGCATCGAAAACTTTCAAAGCTATAGTATTCTTATCCATCCGGACAACATGACCTAACCAGCGCAGCCGTTGTTTCTTGATTCTCTCAACTATGTCAATGTCGTCGTATAACACGTAGGGAACCATAAATCTTAGGCAAAATCTTTCTCGCGAAAACTAGTAACGCCGACTTATCACATCTTGTCACCGTCCATGCTCCCGCACCATTTAACCGAACGGGAGCGTCACTCATCTAGAGTTTGATTTTCATTCATTAAGTGAGGACTTTACATTTCATTTGCCTACTCAGTGCAAAGCAGCACCTGTTCGCAAGTGTGATCCTGCGTTGGATTTCAAGGCTGACATTATTGTCAGTGCTAATTCAATAGTAAAGTGGGAGCCGAGTCGCGAATGCGACGACTGTTTGTTTGATGATAGGAGATATTTCGTCGTGCCCTCGTTCACTACCAGACCCATGTCCTTCGCTTCCTTCTCCAGTCTGGTGAAAGTAGAGCTCACGGCGCTCTTATAATTTTCTCCAGGAATAAATTAAAGAAATAACACAATAAGGAAGCACCCCGCCTGAAACCTCGTTTGTTATGGCTCGGAGAGCTCCTTTCTGATCCTGATAGAGCTTTTGTTGTTGCTTAATGTCAGTTTACATAGCCGTATAAATTTGGTGGGAATACGAAATTCAGACATAGCGGGTTAGAGGCAGTTTCTTTTATAATGCTGTCGAAGGCTGCTTTGAAATCAACGAAGAGGTGGCGTGTGTCAATCCTCTTTTCATGTGTATTTTCCAAGATTCGGTACATGGTGAATGTTTGATTTACCAGGTCTTAAGCCACACTGATAAGGTCCAATTCAGCAGGCTGGGGAAGTGTGCCCTCCATAAATTTAGTATACTCTGGACATCGGTTATTAGATCACATTGAAGGAGAGACTCGCTTCAACGGTTACAAAGCGTAAGCGTAATTTGCAAGTCAGAGTTTATTTCCACTGACACTCAGCTACATCTTCAAAATGTTCATCAAATAAGTACCTACATATAAGTATGTACGTGTATGTTCTCTGAAGTAAATTTCCCGAAAGTGTTGCCAATATGCAATGGATATACCTAAAGCTACTTATCGGGTTTTAAATGAAACTACACATTTCTCTATCATATTTTGCCAAAAGAAAGGGGTTTCGTCTTGTTTGTGTCATGTACTACTAACTACTAATGTACTAAAACAAGCAACGTATAAAAAGTCATAGAAAAAATGTTGGCTTCTAGCTAAAACGATTTTCGACCGAGCTCCTCCACTAATTTTGGGTATGCGTAACGTTTATACTTAGCCGCTTCCAAGCATCCCATGGATTTTTATGAAGAGCTTTTATTTCATCTCAGATCTACACTCGGAGGGTTTGACACTAAAAGAATTAATTTTCTATAAATTTGGATATTGATCGGTCCAGGACTTGAAGCCTCGCTTTCCGAATGGCAGTACGCACTGTAGCCACTCTATTTCAGCTTTTCATTTAAGATTAATAGATTTTAATTAATTTCTTGGAAAATCCAAAAATGGCATAAGAAGAAGCTTATGGTGCTGATATAGCATATATTATATATATTGCTGTAGTAAAAAGGAATCCATTATTTTTGAATGAAATTGATGATAATCACTTGGAGTAAAATTCGGATGCATCAGAACCTCCCAGCTAAGCTCCCAGAGCTTCTGGCGAGTCACTATCGATGTGTATGACCTAGCGATTGCTTACTTCAGATGATCCAATTATTGACAGTACAGCTGGCTAAAGAAGAAGAGCGTAGCCATGGACTCACCAGTATCATTTAGTAAAGTGGAGAGCACATAAGCAACGCTTTTGTATCGTCAGGCTAATGAGAGGCTTTGGAAACAAACAAAAGGCTGCAATATAACATGTAATAGGTATATCTGCCAACCCTATGTATGCCGCATCGTCTATGTGAGACTCCTTGAAGAATCGACAAGCTCAAACCAAACTAACACGCAAATATCTCAAGAACATGGATTCGGGTTCTGAGCGATATTCATACTTTGTAGGCTTATATTTTTAGATTTAGAACATACCACGCGACATTTGTATATAGGAAAAACTTTATTGGCCATCTAAGGAGTCATATTTATAAAATTTACTTATTTCAGAAGTTCCATTTATTGAATTTATTTATTCCAAGTTATTTCGCATTTCCTCAAAAATGAAATTAAGTAAATTATAAATTATGGTATATTTTTCAAAGAAATCATCAAATTTACAATGATTTAAAGTTTCTCCGATTTATGGGCTCATTAAAATACTACACATATACATTTAAACAACTAACCAGAAGAACCCAACACAGCTACTGACTGCTACCCGCTTGCGCTTAGTAGTAACCGAATGAAATATCGTGTAAAGGTTGTGCATTACCCTGAGGCAAAGCATAATCTCGCGCCAATTGATCCAGTAAACTGCCGCCGCCACCACCAGCACGTCCCTGCGCTTGTGGTTGATGATTGATTTGTGGTTGATAGCGAGGTA
Source organism: Ceratitis rosa (assembly GCA_037013455.1). Taxonomy (NCBI): domain Eukaryota; kingdom Metazoa; phylum Arthropoda; class Insecta; order Diptera; family Tephritidae; genus Ceratitis; species Ceratitis rosa. Next base: position 7,459,345 of record JAWMAG010000020.1, on the reverse strand, counting down.
GAGGCGCTGGTGCAGCTTGTTGCACAGGGCGGGTTTGAGGTGCGGCTCCAAATTGCGCGGGGTCAAGTATGGGACGGCCGCCAGATGGTGGACCTAAAAAGTTATTGGCACGTGCGCTAGAGGGTGCGGGTTGAACTGGTGCCGGGGCGTAGACTGGACGTGAGATACGTACGTTGGATGGGCCTTCGCCAAAGTTCTGCACAAAAGAAAAATGTGTATTAATTTCAAATTTATAATAATAATTGAAAGATGTAAAAATGGACTATTCTAGCGCACCTGCAATTGCGAGTAATCCGGCTCGGGACGCGCTGGTCGTTGCAGTGGTGAGTACAAAACATCTGTGGTGCGTTGCGCACCAGGCACTTGTATTCTTGGCGGCGCGGGTGCGGCAGAGGCTTGTGGTGGTGGCGAATACTGTATGCGACGTGGTGGCTCTGGCACTTGTTCCGGTTCCTCTTCATACTGCAAATACTGTGGTTGCGGTTGGGGTTGTGGTTGTGGACGCGGTGCTGGTGCCGGTCGTGCTTGTTGTGGACGAGGTGGACGCTGAAAATTCAAAAAAAAGAAAAAATGCATAAATATTATAAAATAAATTCGAAATAGACGCTCTCTTACATAAGGTCTCTGCGGTCTTATAGGTTCATCCTCATACTCTGGCTCCTCTTTGAGTGTTTCGTCGACCAGTGTGGGTGGCGCTACAGTGATGCCCTCACCAGATGGCTGGAAGCCATATTGATTAGCGCCATATTCCACCACACGCACTTTACCAGTCTCATCCACATATCCATATTTACCCTTCACTTCACCGGTCGCTAGCTTTGTTTCGATTTTGAAAGAACCATCAGCACCTTCATACCCGTAAGTGTAGGAACCATCTTCGTTATGTCTGTTAAAAATTATAGTAAATTTAGGGTAGCAGAGATAAGTTTCCACATGACATACTTATTTATTTGCTTGAGTATAGGCACTGGTGTCGGTTTGGGTGCGTCCGCTATACCACCGCTGGGGCGCAGTCTTATTGGTGCAGGTCGCGGTGTGTTTTCTTGGTAGTCTTGATAATCCTGTGCCAAGGCGAGGCCATATAGCAGCGTTAAAACTAGGAAGAAGTGTAACTGAAAAGAGCAAAGAGAAAAGTCAAATATTTATCAGAACCGAGGATTCTTAGGTTAAGGTATTAAGTGTAAAAAAAAAACACTTGACAGTGGCTTACGAGCAGGGCAATCTAAGTTAAAAAGAATATTGCTAATCTCACAAGTTTTTCACAGTAGGTGAAGTAAAGGTGAACCACGAGGCTAAGTCTGGACGCCCTAGCACATCAATAACTGGCAAAAATGTTGCGAAAGAAAAAAGTGTAAGTATATGAAGAATTCTCAAATCAAGAGCAATTAGTTGGTTGATTTGTTGAAAGGGTAGAGTGAGGACCTGCGCAAACCAAACTTTCTCAATGAGAGAGCTCAGGAGAGCCAAGACTGGAAAAAGTATGGCACGCTTGATCAAATGTGTAGTGCGCCTTTTGCGAGATTACAGTCGAGTCAACACTACAGCTTTAGCCGTATCTTTTTTTTCTCCAAGATGGTAGACAGCTTGTAGTTGGTGTGGGGGCTTAACTGCTTGTTTATCAAGTATATCCTTAGAGATAAAGTTATTAGACAAAGTGTCAAACTAGTCAGCCAACTTTTAATCTAAGTGGAATGGGTTTGCAGAGCGAACAGTGACGAAGCACTACCATTCCTCCTAAGCCAGGGTGTTACGTGGATCGTGTCCATTGGTTAGTATGGAGCTAGGAGGGTCAATAATTTGCTATAGTATAACGCAGTCACCAGAAGGTTCAGCGCTTTTCGCAGAACATGTTCGAGAAGATAGTAGGTCGAAGGGCTTCGGGAAGTAGGAAAGCAGATAGTACTTCTTTCGCTGAGTTGCCTCGGGAGAGAAGCACATAAAGGGCTTCGAACGATATTCAGCATATCTCTAGGTGAAAAAATATCATGCAATCGAACGATAAAGATAAATCAAGAAAAAAACCACACTTGTACACGTGTGGTACACAGATGGATCAAGGATTGCAGGCTAATAATCTTCCTCATGCGCAGATATTATACCCAAAAGAAAGATATAGTAGTTTGCAGTGTTAATGAGGCTCAACTGAAGTTGATATCATCATACGTGTATGTAATTAAATCGTATATGGTATGAGAATATGTCAAGAATCTTAATGAAGTGGGCGATTAAAACAAAATTCTCTGGGTTCCGGGACATGCTGATATCAAAGGCAATGAAATAGCAGATAAACTTGCTAGAGAAACGGCCCCGATTTATTCAACAGGAATTATAAAGGAGCTAAAAAATGTAGTAATGAGAATAAGAGAGAAGTACTGTTATACTAACGACGGGATAAGGTGATCGAAAAAGCTTATGGACAGGTACAGTACCGAAATAGTTAGAGAAATAACATTATTTAGTAAGAATAGCTTAGAGCCAGTATTGAAACCAACAACAATGGCAGTCTGTAAATCCAGCGTAGAATCACTATTGCCAACAGGTGCCACTGTGGACTGAGAGAGAGTAAAGCATTTTCTCGATGAACGAAGATCAAACTCTACAAGTCGCTCATCATTACCACCCTGAAATATGGTGTGGAAGCATGGACGATGACAGCATCTGATGAGTCGATGTTAGGAGCTTTCGAAAGAAAGGTTTTGCGTAAAATTTATGATCCTATACGAGTTGTGTACGGCGAATACCGCAGCCGATGGAACGATGAGCTGTACGAGATAGACGGTGATATTCACATCGTTTAGCGAATCAAGAAACAGCGGCTATGCTGGCTAGATCATGTTTGCTTTGAAAGTTTTCGATTCAGTATCCGCCGGTTACAGGACATTATAGGCTACGCAGCATATACACTGACTCGGAATCAGCACTGATGAGACTTGTTACATATTACCCGAGGCACCAGTGTATATACTGCTTGTATGTGAAGCTGTTACTAGCAGAAAAGGGCATTAGTTTCTAGAAAGAGGAAGTTATCTACGACTTCAAGGTGGAAGCCAAGACACTAGTGTACTGTTTGTTTGAGATATTTCGACATTTCCTCATTTTATACCAGACCAATTCTCTACACTTCCCTATCAAGTCTGGAGAAAGTAGTAATAAGAATGTGGTTTTTCAGTCTCACAATTGCGCATAAGGTGAAGGAATATTTTCTCATATCTTTTTAATAAATATTTTTACATACAGAGAAAAAAAACATGGGATGTTGCGTGAAAAAGTACTTCTGAAACATAGCAAAAAAAATTAAAATATTTATAATTTAAGAGACACATTTTAGAAATTACGATCCTTTAATATTTTCGCTTAAAAGTTTTTTCAAGTTTTTAATTATTCAAGCATTCCAAACTACCCACGTAAGGTAATACACACGCTTTCAAATAGCTGTTCACTGTAATATGCGACCATCCCAGACAGTTTCGGGTTCTGGGCTGCCCGAACTGTAATGTTTTCGGTCACCAATTTGTTGGATATAAGGTTTATCCTTCTGTAGAAAAATATGTTATTTCTAATTTTAATTTTTTCTCCTTTTTTGATAATAATAATCCACCATCAGATCCGCACAGTGGCCACTATACTTATTTTATAGCTTTCAAATAATCAATACTTTGCTGGAGTTTTGGCTCAAAAACACATATCTATTTATCAAACAACATTTACCAATTTCTTCATCCGTTTCTAAATAAATATAAGCCATGGTGGTATTTTATTGAAAATGCGTTAAAGACTCAACTCATTAGCAGCACTCGTGCATTGAACAGTCATAAATCAATCATTTTTGTATTGCTGTCATGAGCATTTTTATAACCTGAGTTGAAAAACAAAACAAGTTAAGGGCATTAAGTCGTCAAATCTGCTAACTATTTGCCTTATTAAAGTCACTAAAGACCATTTGATAAATGCCAAGAGACCAAAACGGCGACTAGGAAGCCTTCCAGCTACAAGAAGTTAATGAGTAAGTCACACACACACGCATGTTTATTGATTATAAACCATTGAAACAGATATAGGTATGACTTAGCCATTGGTTCAAAACATGTTTATCAAAGTAATATAATTACCGTTATCATTAATCCAGTATTAAATATGCTATTTATGGAAAAGAAATAAAATAAATGAAGTAATAAAGCGCATTTCATTGAACCAAGAAGTACCGAAGTAAGCAAATTTTATGCGAAAATAATTCATAAACCATGCATTTATTATATACATACATACCTACGAGTACATAAATACATACATACATACATACACGTATTTATATACACGAGTGCTATTAGTCCGACACATGAGTAGTCAATTGAAATACAATATGTTCACATTGAACACTACACATACCATAAATATAAGTATATACCTATACTTTTTACTATTATTAAAGCTGCCGGAAGTGTTTCGAATGGTAACAACTAATTAATAATAAACACCGCAGTTCATTGTATTATTAAAATGAAGAAAAGGCGTAACACAATGTGTGTATGGAATTTACCGCCCATTGAGGAAGGTTTGCTATATGCCGTGAGAATTATGGGAATTCAACTATTACGTGTTTCCTTTGCATATTGATGAGGCCAAGGATTTTTGGTCTTCTTTTGACTAAATCAATTCATTAAATTTATACAATAAAATAAATTTCAACTGTTACTACTTCTTATGCACAAAGACGAATGATTGGAAAGTAACCAATATAATAAATAATTAATTTATAAAAATATATAGTTTAATTTTTATTAGATTATATGCTATATTAATATCTTTCGAAAAACTGGAACACCTACGGTTTATTCTAAATCGCTTGCGTAAATATGGTACACTCAAAAGGATTGAAATTCCTTGCCGCGGAGTAACCGCACTTAAAAAAAACTATCTATTTATTTTTTTATTTAATTTACCACTGGGTTAATGTGGTCATCCATTATCACTAAAAAAAAATCAGCCTACAAAAATCATTTCTCATGGACTGAAATTGTACGAAACGAAAATGGCAAACAAAAATTTTTATATAGTTGTGAACAATTAAATATATGAAAAAATGGATTTGAGAACCTTGTATGGTCACCAGTTTTGCTCAATGCGACCTGAAATCAGAGAAATTCATTCACGTGAAAAGGTGTGAACCAAAACTTTGATTTATCAAGCCATTTGCCAAGGTGGTAAAAGATGTACATCTCGTATGTCACTATGGATACAATAAAAAAAAAAATCATCTGCTAGATGAGTTATTCATATCAAGAATATTATATTATATACCATATTATGTTAGGAAAAACATGAACCCACCGAAGGTATCAGAACTCCTACCATTTGAGCAATATTAAGCTCCAATGAAAGCTTACCTTGAGAAAACGGGTAAATAGTTGAACCCATTCTATCTCAAAATTAGAAGTCGTGTGGCGGAATACATCAATCAAAGTATTGTAGATTAAACGATTGTCCAAACAAGGAAGGAAAGTCTTACCAGAAACAGTTTGAGCAGAAAGCACATGAATTGACTTTATTTTTAAATAATATTATTGATGCTCAAATAATGTTTTCAATTACTAGTAAAATCAGAAATTCGAATAAGGTGAATTTTCAATCTTTCAAAACATTTTATTTCAGTACCTCGCCACCAACAAATTATTTACACTCCTTTATTAAATATTATAGCTGTCACAGTTTTTTCTTGAAGCTCTACCTTTGAGCGCACATTAGAATAATTCTGCGGAAAGTAGAGAATCACTGTTTCAAAGTGTGTAAAATAATAAAATTTTCTTTCCTTAAATCAGCGATCTTGTTAAATGAAAAATTAACTTTAAATTTCGGCGCCATGTTGTGAAACGATATGAACAGCACAAACTCATCGTTAACGTTAAAATGTTAAATTGGCTGCTTGTTATGCTCTTAACAGCACACTTCAGCTTTAACGATTAACATTAACTGTTAACGATTTAGCATTAACGATTTAGCGTTAACGATAGCATTTTGTATCGTGTAAATAAAAAATCAAATCTGATGGTTCGATCCCTGCCATAAGAAGTCTGATGAGGAGATGTGGTGATCTCCGAAACAGCTGTCACTTCTACCATTTTTCTTTGTTGTATAACAAAATATTCAATTCATACAAACAAACCAAGCCTTTTAGCTCACTATAAAATTAACAAACATTAATAGTATGTATGGCCGCAAAAAACAATTTTAAAATTTATTTTAATTACTGTAGTTTCGTCCGTGGGAAATTCATTGAAAATTCGATCTCTGGACAAAATATTGAAAGTAATTTGAAGGCAGTAATGTAATCAAATTGTAAAAAAATCTACATTAAATCAATTAAAAACATACATCCTAATCGAAACGCAATTTACCATAAATGAATGCATAAATAAAATGCTTATTTGCTGACTATTGGGGAATCATTTCCAAAAAATTCTTGGAAAGCAATTTGATTACATCCGCATTAAAAAAAAAACCTTTAACAACATATTTTTGTTTTACTTATAATTTCTATAGATGATCTTAAAAAAGGGGATCTTTAGTAATAGGAGCCAAACATATTTTTTATAAACTAAACCAGAGGATCCAACGAAACTAGTCTCGTCCGCACTTTCTGGAGTTTGATGATAATGCACATTCTGGGCATGGTTTGATCGTCTAATAAAAGGAAATCTCTATAAAAACAATAAACTAATCTAACTCAAAATACCACTATCTAAAAAAAATATTAAGAAATGACTGTTTCGAATGCATTAAAGGCAAGTGAACCCAATAGAATGACCGAATAATACCTTTCAAGTACATGAAATTCCCTTTTGATGTGCTTCGTTCATGCAGTTTTCAAAGAACTTTGGTCCGAAGTATGTAAGTATCTAAAGGAGAAGATGTAGAGAAACCAAAAAATCATAGCGATCGAATCAGAACTACGAACAAAATTTATTCAGCCATATCCGCCGGTTTGAACGCAAACTAATTCAGTTATCGAGATACTTTGAATTTTTTAAACCATTTTTATATACAGATTAAGTATCATATTCAAGAAAGCTGAGATGTCATCTAGCTGCATTGTTTTTTTTGAATACTTATTTTAAAGCATTTAATGAGGAATATTCCTCTTCTTCTTTTTTACTGGTGTAGACACCGATTACACGATAACAATAATCTAAATAGTTAACAGCAGCCCACCGTTAACAAACTGATTGGACCTTATCAGCGTGGCTTTAAACCCGATAAATTAACCATTGACCAGATATTCACCTTGCACCAAATCTTGAAGAAGACCCTAGGAAATAGGATCAACACATAACCTCTACGTCGACTTTAAAGCAGCACGAATAGGAGCTGAATCTGCGCGGCTATGTCTGAATTTGGTCTCCCCGCAAAACTTATACGGCTATGGAAACTGACCTTAACCATCACTAAAAGTCCCGTCAGGATCGGGAAGTACTTCCCTGAGCCGTTCGATATCAAGTTAGGATTCAAACCGATCGATTTCTTATAGTGTAACTTCTTTCATTTATAACTTGAGAAAGTAATAAGAACTGCAGAGCTGAATAGAGAAGGTATACTATTCTATAAGAGAGTACAGTTGCTGGCGTACGCCGATGATATTGACGTTGTTTGGCCTCAACAACCGCACCGTGAGTTCGGCTTTCTCCAGAGTATATTTGGAAGCGAAGGGTATGGGTCTGGTAGTGAACGAGGTCATAAGGAAATATCTCCTGTCATCAAACGAACTGTGGTCAGCTCGTCACTGTTAATAGTCATAACTTAGAAGTCGTATATCTAGGAACCAGTATTAATACCAATAATAATGTCAACCTTGAAATCCATCGCAGAATCACTCTTGCCAACTGGTGCTACTTTGGACTGAGTAGGCAATTGAAAAGTAAAGTCCTCTCTGCGAACGAAATCCAAACTCTACAAGTCTCTGATCAAACCCGTCTTACTATATGGCGTAGAGGCGTGGACGATGTCAACAACTGATGAGTCGGCTTTGGGAGTCTTCGAGAGAACAGTTTTGCGAACGATTTGCGTTTGCAACGGGGAATACCGCAAACGATTGAACGATGAGCTGTAGAGGAAGAGGAAGACCTCCACTCCGAGGGAGCAGATGGAGAGTGACTTCGTTTCACTTGATATTTCCAACTCTCGCCAAACAGCGAAAGGAAGAGATGAATGGCGCGCTATAATTTATATAATTGATTCGGCTGTAATCGCGTAAGCAGTGCCAACGCCAAGAAAGAAGATGACACCGGTAAAGTTTTCGAATTACGAAGACAAGGCAAGGGAAAACGAGTTAGCCTCACTTACACAGTTATCCACGAAGTAGAAATACTTTTCCGCAAAATCCCGTGGAAAAGTAAAATTTCTCTTGAATACACACCATGGTTCTGTACACTAGAGCTCTAGATACTTGTTCGTTGCTCAACAGCTCGAATATTTGTTTGAAATTTGTCAATTTTTAATTTTGTTTGTAAAAATTTCTTAAGCATATCAATGAGTTTAAAGCATTTAAAATTAGAGCAAGAAGTTCAAAATTTTTTTTCAAAATGTTCGAAAAAGCTGGAATCGTTCGAGCTCGTAGTCTAAAATTTCCGAGCAAAGAAAGAGTAGGCGAACATTTCTTAGTCAAATGCTCAAATGCTCGAACAAAATCTTGAGCTCTACTGTACACTATTTGCTTTTTTTTTAATTTTATACCAGCCAATTAATGCTTTTCAATAAATAATGTCTTAATTGAGTGAAACTACATAAATCTATTACTACATATATTGTTACAGATATGAATACTTAAGTAGACAGCTGTGGGAGCGGGAGCAACCAGTAAGCTAAGCAATTCTCTCGATTTTTGTAGAAAAAATAAACCAATACCCGAAAGTCAGTGAAAGAAACAAGAATAGTTTCATACATAAAAAAATATTCCCTCAAGATGAAGAGTCAAGTGAAAAGAACAACAGAACCTTCGGAAAGTTTTTCTAAAATAGTATCAGTTGTACGGTTTTGCTCGAGACTAATTGGTGCAGATGTTTTCGATAAGGATTTTAAAATCAATCCGAATACCTATTTCGTCATGGCGGCGTTTGTCGCCTATTATCTGTGTGCATTGTACACATTATCCAAATATATAGCAACAGATTGGACAGTTTTGCTTGACATTTTCTCACCCGTCAGTTGTACCACACAAGGATTGGTCAAATTTATCTCGGCACTTCTATATCCCTCGCTATATCATCGACTTGTTGTCGAAATTGGTGAAATCTATGAGAAATACCAATGGATGGGCAAAAAATATGAAGACAAATTGATGGAATGGAATAAGGATATGAAGAAAATTTTATTATCCTGTGCAATACTTTATTTCCTCACCGCTTTGATAGTTATATGTATACCAGTGGTGTTGTTTGTACTGAAGGGTGAGCGACATCTGACACTGCTCTGTGAGGTGCCTGGTTTCGATGTGGAAACCACACACGGCTATTTGGTAACCAATGGCTTCAATACACTCTGTATACTCATCGCAGCCTTCGGACTATATGCTGGCGATCTATTTTTATTTATATTCTTAACACATTCGATATTCTTCTATGATATACTTGCATTGAAAATAAGTGATCTACATGAAATAATCGAAGAGAACGATAGGGATGAGCGTTTAGGCAAAATGGTTGATGATATTGTGGAATGGCATCAATTTTATTTGGGGTGAGTACGTGAGCAAAAAACTGCAATTAAACAGTAAAGGGTTATCCATTTCGTGATTTCAAAAGAGCAGGGCTGTATATTGACATTTGTTAAACTTAAGAGTCAAAGGAAACATGTTTTGTTTTAGTTAAAAGTCAGGTATTTATGAAAATTCCATTCCGCTTAACAACCTCACAACGCATTAAAATTGTAAAAGCCTACTAAAAAAAATGGTTATCCAAAGTGGCCACGTTTCGGGTTTTAAGAGGAGATTATGGTGCATATGATCGAGGCACATTTCTCACCCCCGGGGGATATGTAAATAAGTAAAATTGACGCATTTGGTGCTCCAACAATTGAGGAGAGACCATTATACTCAAAAAAAAGTTTGCTGTGTGGTCCGAAAGGGTGATCAGATCTTACTTTTTGTAAAGCGACAACGGTGAGACTGTCACTGTCAATTCAGAGCGCTATGGACCATATGATAACCGATTTTATTAGACTGCAATTGAAAAACACAACTTAGACAAATGGTGATTTTCCACTGAGCTCCTTCTCCAATTTGTGGTTTTGCGTCTTGATGTGTTTCCAACAAATGGAGGGATCTACAGTTTATATTAAGCCGCCTCCGAACGGCTGATGGTTTTTTATGAGGAGCCTTTCTTTCATGTCAGAAGTTCACTCCGAGGGGTTGACATTCCATGCCGAGTTGCGACCGCAATTAGATAATTTAACTTAATTTGGTATTTAAATTAATTTTCTATAACTTTTAGATGTTGGTCGCACCGGGACTTGAACCCTCGCCTTCCGAATGGCAGTACGCAATGCTAACCACTCGGCTACCGCGGTCGCATTTTATTAACTTTTATTTTCGAAAACGCAAAATGGATAGCCCAGCGAAGAGTTTAAAAAATTTAGGAACTGAGATATTCAAAATCGTTCTAATATATATTAATCTACAACTTTTAGTTTCAATGATACTTGCAATCTACTATTCTTTTGGACTATTTCTGCTCACATTGTATGCACCACTTTGGGCATTTTGAGCACTTTGCTCATAATAATGTTGAAGGATTGGCCTGGCGCCTATGCCTATATCTTAGTATGCTTTCTCTGGTTATACATGTATTGCTTACTGGGCACGCGCGTTGAAATATGCGTAAGTGTGATATTATAACATCAAAAAGTATGTTTATATACCAAGTATAGTTTTACACAGAATGATAAATTTTGTACTGGTATTTACGATATCAATTGGTATGCTTTGAATGTGCGTAATCAAAAGATCGTACGTTTGATGTTAATGCAATCGCAGGCGCCACGGAATATAACGATTGCTGGTGTTGAACCGTTATCAGTGAGTACTGCTCTTAAGGTAGGTTTAATTTGCAATGTTTTGAAAAATTCAAATATTTTTGCTGATATTTTTTTTACAGATAACACGTACGATATATAGTTTGGTAATGATGGTGTTGCGTTTTCAAAGTAAATGAAAAAATATTGCTGAAATGGAGCTTTAAATTTTTATATACATACATATATAATACTTAAAAATAAAATCTTTAGTGTTGGATATAGATGTTTTAACATCAGTGGATGTAGCATTGATTCAAAATGAATTTTTAAATTAAATATCTTCATCCAACGAAAAATCAGACATTCTAATGGAATCGTCGCAGCAGATATGCAAATATATATTAAAATAAAATTCCTAAATAAATTTGTCTCAATTAATGTGCAACATTCGTAAGAGTTTGCCTCTTTGCGTATGTCATATACTGATTGATTTCATGTGACCAAAGACTCTGTCGTGATGCCATAATCGTGGAACAGTATGTACCAAAAAGATATCTTCAGCATATCAGTCGAAAAATTCAACTCACATGAAGAGACATGCTCAATGGTGATGGTCAGCGACTAAACAATTGAAAAGTAAACTCTTCTCTCGACGAACGAAGACCAAACTCTACAAGTTACTCATCGTTCACGTCCTGCTATACGTTGCGAAGGCATGGACAATGCCAGATTTTGAGGGAAAGGTTTTGCGTAAGATGTATGGTCACCTACGAGTTGAGAACGGCGAAAGCCACAGCCGAAGAAACGAAATATATGGCGAAATTGACATAGTTCAGTAAATCAAGATACAGCGGCTACGTTAGATAAGTCATGTGGTCTTCATCCATAAGAATACACCAGCAAAGAAAAAGTACACAGTACCCGCCGTTGGAAAGACCAGGTAGAGAAGGATCTGACTGTACTTGGTATTTCTAATTGGCCCCAAACTGTGAAAAGCAGAAATGAATGGCGCAATGTTGTTAGCTCGGCTATAATCACATAAGCGGTGAAGATAACGAAGAAATTACTCATTTTCATTTAAATTGCACACATGCAAATTTTTGTACTCACATTTTCTTCATATCTCAATTATTTCCCCACAATTAATTTGTAATTGTTGTAAGTGTTTGTTAATGACTCAATTAACATGTCGATAAAAGCCAGTGAGACAAGCGTGAGAAAACCAACAATATATCAAGTAAAGATCGTCTTTTAAAATATTGCCTAACACTTAATAGGAAAGTGTCATAGTAAGGAGTACATTTTATGTGCTTATTTCAAGAATACTCAACTCTTGATTTTTGATAAAAAATTTGGAAGAATTTAAAATGGAACAGCCAAGAGCAAAGCGTCCATCTGATAAATATAACAAATTGTTGAGCATAATTCGTTTCAGTTCAACACTTATAGGTGTGGATGTCATCGAAGAGAATTACAAATTTAATTGGGTAACAGCTTTTGTAATCGCTGCAATTGGTTGGAATTTTTTCTGTTCCACTTATACAATTTGGAAGGATGTCACCACGGATTGGACCGTACTCTTAGACGTATTCTCACCGATTAGCTGTGCAGCACAGGGCACAATCAAACTATTCTCATTGACATGTTATCCGAAACACTACCGCAAATTGGCGCTAGAGCTGGGTGAGATCTATGAGAAATATCAATTACTTGGACAAAAATATGAGAACAAATTATTGGCATGGAATAAGGATATGAAACGACTTTTAATTATTGGTGGTTTAATATATTTTGCCTCAGCTTGGATAGCATTGATTACGCCACTCGGTCTTTATATATTAAAGGGTGAAAAACATTTGATTATTATGTGTCAAATGCCATATATAGATGGGTCGACAAATCAGGGTTATTTCATTTTGATTAGCTATAATGTGCTATGTGTCTTCGTAGCAAGTTTCGGATTGTACGCTTTTGATTTGTATGTTTTTCTATTTTTAACACACTCAATTTTCTTCTACGATATCTTCGCTTTGAAAGTTGATTATCTGCATGAGGTGTTGCGGAAAAATAACAAAGATAAACGCCTACTGTCATTGGTAAATGATATTGCCGAATGGCACCAGTACTACTTAGAGTGAGTTTTTCATTCAATTCATATGTATATGTGTATGTGTTTGAAAAATTTTCCAATCTTTCTTTGTATTTAGATTCAATGATCATTGCAATTTGATATTCTTTTGGCCCATTACATCACACATTCTATGTACGACTTTGGGTATTTTGAGTACTTTACTCATTATAATGCTGAAATATTGGCCTGGCGCATATCCTTATATATTTGTCTGTTTTGTTTGGTTATATATGTATAGCTTTTTGGGCACACGCGTGGAAATTTGTGTATGTACGAATATTAATTAGATGAGTGCAAACTAATATTTCTTGAATTTATTTGAATTTCTCATCTTCAGAATGATCAATTCTGCGATGGCATTTACGAAATCAAATGGTATGATCTGGACTTGAGGAATCAAAAGACCATCTGCCTTATGCTTACGGAGTCTCAGGTGCCACGCATAATCACTATTGCGGGTGTCGAACCATTATCGATGAACACGGCACTTAAGGTGTGTCTTTTTTTGTATAATAAATTTTTAATTGTTTTATTCTATAAATCTATGTATTCTTGCAGATCACTCGTTCAATTTATAGTTTGGCTATGATGGTAGTACAGTTTAATGAATAAAAAATTAAACAAAATAATTTTATACAAATTATCTTAGCTGAAAGTATTATAGTCATTTCAGTAAATATTTCAATAAAAAGCTTCTGCTTTCCCATTAATTAAAAAAAATCAGAACCCGCAAGGAAGAAAGTTTTCAATAAGCTAATAAAGTGATAAAAAAGTTAATACCTTACCCTCCTTCTCCTACCTTTAATATTTACCCTGCAGGAAAAAATTCTAGTTGTTAACTAGAACCCAACTAGTTTACTTTTTTACGCCAAGAAGTTCAACTGCCGTCTATTTTTGACGTAATCAACTGGTATTTTTAACACGGCGATGTCCTACTGTACTGTACTGTCAATTGTCAGTCTACGTATCAGCTGCATACTAGTTAAATACCAGTTTATATACATTAAGACCAGAAAGTTTCCGGAAATCTCGCTGAACTTTTTCAGCTCTTTTTAGTTAAGCACGATCTGTCAACCAGTTTGTTTGTAGCAGCTGTTGATATCAGTCAACAGCCTCAATCGAGTCGAAACGGGTAATATTTATATTAAGTCCACAAATCTGTCGAAAATAGAAGGTATGTTAAGAGACGGGGGAGTTCTAATTGGTGGAACTTTAGTCCACATGAAAAGTAGTATATCTATCATTTTTTGAGCTCTAATGATTAATGCCTTAAATATTCGCGGGGTTGGAAAATAAAAGCATAATTATTGCCCGCTTGAGCATATTGTCATTTTATATTAATGTACCATTTCAATTATAGGTATATGGTATGAGTATTAAATATTAATGAAATCTATCCTCTGTCCAATGGTTTTTGAGAGATGCTCTTTGATCGAAAAGTGCCGCAAGAGTAATACTTGAAATTTCTATGATATTGCAACTCACGGAAGATTTTAAGACCGCAGCTGGTAGGAACCAAAGAGGTAATATGGTGGCCGATGGGCAAAGCATTCTTGGAATATGCAAGGAATACTTCTCCAGCCTAATGTTAGTGAAACTATATTACTCTGAGATGATGTTCTGAAGCCTCAATCGATGATGATGGAAAAAATATGTCCCACTACTCCACCATGAAGAGGTTAAAAAACGATTGCTCGTGTTCGCTTAAAGAAAAACAAGCCGGCAGAGCTACTCACACATGGAGGCGAAGAACTGATTGAACATCATCAGTGTGACTTTATACCTGGTAAATTCACCATTGACAAAATATTCGCTATCCATCAAATTTTGGAAAATCTTCAGCGGTTGTAAAACTTCCTTCAACACCACAATACACTCTACGGCGCTAGCTCTGGACTTGGTGTCCATACAAAATTTGTGCAGCTGTGTAAACTGACGCTGAGTAATACCAGAAACGCAATCAGAATGGGGTTGTAGATAGTTTCGTCAATCTTCTCTAATTATTCAAAAAGAACCCTACTTTTTGGATTTGCTAAACTGTTTCGGATAAGGTTACAAATATTTTGGAAAAATATGGATAGCATCGTTCGCTTTTTAAAATTTCGAGTGTAACTTTTGATATCAGAAAAAACTCCTCATAAAAACCATATGTAATTACAACATAAATATAAAAGCATGAACACTTGCTAAATAAAGAGGAAAGGCGAAGGAATGATATCTAATACTGATGTGACATCTTAATTAGCCGTCGATGGAAAAACAATAATTGAGGCTTTAGCAATTAAGTAATTCAAATGTCTTTTGATTTGAAAAGCTCACGAAGGCCACATGTTTATTTCCGTTGTCGAAGGCACCGCTTGCAAACCCTTTTCGGATAAATAAGAAGTTCTATTGAAATAATTATTTTTTTTTTTCTCTAAGTGATCAAATATGATTTCGCAAAGGCAACCTTCCGCAAAGCATGCTCAATTAATTACGGTTATACGTTTTTGCGCACGACTAATCGGTTGCGATGTTTTGGAAATTAACTACAAATTTAACACGACAACTGGGGTGGTTTTGATTGCTATTATTTGGTATTATTTATGCTCAATTTACCAAATTGCCACGGAGTTCGCTACGGATTGGACAATATTGCTGGATATATTTTCCCAAATCAGCTGTACCACGCAAGGCTTAGTCAAATTGATATCCGTATTGTTGTATCCGAAATTATATTTCCAGTTGGCGGAGGAGATTAAAGAGGTTTATGAAAAATATGAAAAAATGGGTGTCAAATATAACGATATATTATTCAATTGGAATAAGGCAATGAATAAAATTTTAATATCAGTGGCTATAGTCTACTTTCTAACGGCATTGCTAATGTTATGCACACCACTGGCTCTATATATTTTCAAAGGCGAGAGACACCTGATAATTACCTTTCAAATGCCACTTATTGATGTGGCCACCACGCGTGGATATGTCATTACGACTATCTTCAATGTTATGTGCATCTTTATAGCAGCATTCGGACTCTACACAGCCGATTTATATTTGTTCTTGTATCTATCACATTCGCTCTTCTTTTATGATATGTTTGCTCAAAAAGTTGAAGATCTGCATGAGCTTTTGGAACATGATCGGCAAGATGAACGTAAAACGGCCATTATGAATGATATGGTACAATGGCATCAATTTTACTTGCAGTAAGAATTAAACTCAATAAAAAAAAATGACTATACTATATTCCATTACTCCCCTTTCCTCAGATTTAATGATAATTGCAATTTAATATTCTTTTGGACCATTTCGGCGCACGTCATCTGCTCAACAACGGGCATTTTGAGCACTTTGCTTATCATCATGCTGAAGGACTGGCCTGGCGCATATGTATATATACTAGTTTGTTTCATTTGGTTATATATGTATTGTATTCTGGGCACATGCGTGGAGATCTGTGTAATTAACCAGTGGTGTGACTCATTTTTGACTTTTCTTGTGATTTTCCTCTGTATATTTATAGAATGATCGTTTTTGTGATGGCATTTACGATATCAAATGGTATGATTTGGATTTGAAGAATCAAAAGACCGTTAATGTGATGCTTATACAATCTCAAAAGCCACGTATTATAACTATAGCGGGTGTTGAGCCTTTATCAATGAATACAGCGCTGAGAGTAAATCAATAATATCAACCTTATTTATCGATTGTTTTATGTTTATAATATATAATTTTCCAATATCTTTTCTTTTTTTTTTGTAGATTACGCGATCGATTTATAGTTTGTTAATGATGGTATTGCAGTTAAATGAGTAAAGTTTAATTATGCAGGTAGTAAATTTATATAATATACATCTATTTCTACGAAATTATAGGACTAACAGTACATAATTAAATGCAATTTCTTCAGAAATATTTTTTATTCAGTTTCTTTCAGCATATTTGGTTTCCAATATTCATGGAAAAGATTAAATATAAATATTTTATTTAGACTTTATTGCCTTTTAAAAGAGAGTTTTACTTTGCGTTCGCTCTTTTGTCAACAGTGTATTCTATACATCAGTACCACATGGTCTAGCCTTTCTCCGGAAAATTCCTAAACAGACTCATTAGATGTTAACGTCCAGAGGTCAGAAATGATGAACGACTTATGGGGTTAGGCTTTGTTAGTCGAGATAGGACTTTACTTTTCAAATGCCTACTCAGTCCAAAGTAGCACCTGGTGCTAGAAGTGACCCTGCTTTGGATTTGTTGGCTGATATTTTCGTTGGTGTAAATGCTGGTTCCAAGATAAATGAAATTAGCAAACTCAAAGTTATGACCCCCAACAGTGACGTAGCTGCCGAGTAGTGAATGCGGTGACTGATATTTCGTCTTGTCCTCGTTCACTACCAGATCCATACAATATGCTTCCTTATTCAGTCTGAAACAACAGAACTCTCTGGCGTACGCCAGCAGCTTTACTGTCTTATGGAAAATTGCACATTCTCTATTCAGCTCTGCAGTTCATATAGTTTTCACCCGCAATAAATTAAAGAAGTCACACGAATTCAAGCAAAGCGTCGTAAAAGCAGCTCCTTTTTCGTGCTGTCGAAAGTTGTGTGTCGATCCTCTTTTCTCGGCCGTTTTCCAACATTTGGCGCATGGTTGATTTACCAGGTCTAAAGTCCCACTGACCACAGGACCTTTTATGTGATACTTAATGTGGAGTCACCCTTTTTGTGGATCCGGTAGAGCACACTTAGGTTCCAATTATCGGTTCCGTTATTAAGTTAATGGCGAACCGGTTTAGGAGGTTGAGATCCTTCCATATTTTAGCGTCCTGCACAAGCCAAAGCTGTCTAGTCCCGTTGCAGCTTCTTTCGCTAAGCCATCTGGTTTTGGCTGCTTTGGTGAAAGCCATCTTTAGTCTGAGCTGACAAAGGTACGCCCATAACGTGCTTAGAATTCATTGTAGTTAAAGTGGTACTTTTTATCGCTAGCTCATCCGCCATTTAGTTGCCTGGGATGTCCCTATGTCCGGGTACCCAGACCATGGCTGTATCTGGCTGAGAGCTTGCTTGCTAGCAACTATTTTTTGCTTCGGTGATTCCGTAAAGTTCTGCTTGGTAGCCTCAAATTAAATTTGGTTGAGAATGTTGATGAGTGAATTCCAGAGCCCACCCTTTCATCGAGTTTAGACCCATCCGTGAAGATGGCTACGTCACTCTGATCCAGAGTATTTACATTTTCAAATTCATTCCTGTCCGGAAACGGAATATTGTTTTCCATATCCGGGAGTGCGAAGCAGCGCAATACCTCCAAGGCTTAGCCGTGTATAAATCATTGCAGCTCGCTTGAAGTTTGGCGTACAAATCCAGGGGAAAAAGTAAGAAGATTTTCCAGGGTTTTTAATGGAGTGAACGGTAGAGTTCCAGTAATGACAATAGCTGCGGACCACTGAACTCTATTCAATCGGCTCTTGGAAGTCTTTTTTTTTTTTTGAGTGCTGGCACAAGACAGTGATACCCTGTAGAATAGAATGGCTCTGATTACCACTGTATAAATCCAGTGAACAATAAATGATTAATTGCCAATGGCCTCTTTGTATGCGCAGAGGGCTGTGATAGCTTTCCTCGACCTATCCATCGTATTTTGGTCTCAGTTGAGCTTGCTATGTAGGATTATCCCGAGATATTTGACTTCGGTAGAAAGACTGATTTCCATGCCTTATAGCTTGGGTTTTTTAAAAGGAAGTGGCTTATATCTCCTTGTGAATAGAACCATTTAAGTTTTCACTGGATTGCCATCTAGCCCACATACCCTCCATCAGCTTTCTACTATGTTTAGCGCATTTTGGAGTAAATCTTTTAAGATTTGCAGTGCTTGCATGTCCCTGTTAGGGCAATATTGTCTGCGTGTTCACTGGCAGATACCATAGCACTGAAGATAATATTCTCCCTAGAGGGGTACCTCTTGTACACGCCGACATTGCCATCTTAACGAAGATGATACTCTTCTTTAGTATGAATTCCACGAGCTTTACAACCGGCTATGAAAGATCCATTTCCTGAAGAGCTTCTATTATGGTTTCGGGAAGAATATTTGTAAAGGCTCCTTCAATGTTTAAGAAAACTTCAAGAGTGTATTCTTTTACAGTTCTATTATATACCACACATAATATTTTAGTGGAAGTTATAAGCAATCACTTTGGAACACTAATTGTCTCAACTTAATTGAATATGTGGGAACTCCAAGCACGTTATCGCCTAATATAAAACTTAATTGTCTCAGCTAATCAAATTGTTTCAACACACTCTCACAAACCTGACATCTTAATTGCATACCAAACGAATAGAGGCAATTATTCCTTCAGCCAGCAATTAAGTAAATCTAGTGACTTTTGGTACAAAGGCTCGACAGGGCCAATAAAACATGTATATTTCAGTTAACGAAGGCAACGTTCGGAAGTCTTTTACGGATAAATTAACACGTTATATCTCTCCAAGTAGTTTTTCTTTCTTTACTTTTTTAAGTGGTCAAAAATGTATTCGCCGAAGCAACCTTCCGAAAATCATGCTGAATTAATAAAAGTTTTGCGATTCTGCGCACGACAAATCGGTTGCGATATATTGGAAGTAAACTTCAAATTTAACCGGACAATTGGAGTTGTTTTGATTGCCATTATTTGGTATTATTTATGCTCCGTTTACCAAATTGCCAAGGATTTTAACACCGATTGGACAATCTTGTTAGACGTGTGTTCACCGGTTAGCTGTACAACGCAAGGCCTGATCAAATTGATATCCGTATTGTTGTATCCGAAATTATATTTCCAACTGGCAATGGAAATTAAGGAAACTTATGAAAAATTTGAAAAAATGGGCACCAAATATAAGGATATATTATACAGATGGAATAAGGCAATGAAAAAAATTACAGCATTTTTAGCTATGGTATACCTACTAACGGCAGTGCTAATGCTCAGCACACCACTTGCTCTATATATTTTCAAAGGGGAAAGACATCTGATACTTTTGCTGCAAATGCCATTTACTGATGTCACCACGACGCGTGGATACCTAAGCGCCACTATTTTCAATGTTATGTGCATCTTCATAGGATCATTTGGACTTTTCGCAGCTGATTCATTTCTATTCTTGTATTTATCACATTCGCTCTTCTTTTATGATATTTTTGCGCAAAAAGTTGAAGATCTGCATGAGCTTTTGGAACATGATCGGCAAGATGAACGTAAAACGGCCATTATGAATGATATCGTACAATGGCATCAATTTTACCTGCAGTAAGGAATATACTAAATTTACAAAAAAAAAAAAAACAAAAATACTATACCATATTCCATTACACCCCTTTCATTAGATTTCAGGATAATTGCAATTTAATATTCTTTTGGACCATTTCGGCGCACGTCATCTGCTCAACAACAGGCATTTTGAGCACTTTGCTTATCATCATGCTGAAGGACTGGCCTGGCGCATATGTATATATACTAGTTTGTTTCATTTGGTTATATATGTATTGTATTCTGGGCACATGCGTGGAGATCTGTGTAATTAATCAGTGGTGTGACTCATTTTTGACTTTTCTAGTGATTTTCCTTTGTATGTTTATAGAATGATCGTTTTTGTGATGGCATTTACGATATCAAATGGTATGATTTGGATTTGAAGAATCAAAAGACCGTTAATGTGATGCTTATACAATCTCAAAAGCCACGTATTATAACTATAGCGGGTGTTGAGCCTTTATCAATGAATACAGCACTAAAGGTAAATAATAAAATATAACTAACATTGATTTCTTAATTATTTTTTATATATTTCTGCTCTTTTCCTTTTTATGTAGATCACACGCACTATATATAGTTTGGTTATGATGGTATTGCAGTTAAATGAGTAAATATTAAAGCATATTAGAATTTCGAAATAATTTTGAATCCATATGCATATGTATGTGTATATTTAGCGAGAGATGTACTCTTTTGATAAGCATTATAATTAAAAAAAATTTAATTTAAAATAAAAATGTTTAGAAATCGTTTGTTGCTATGACGCTGGAGGGCTCACAAGTAAACGTAAATAATAACTTGACTATTATATTAACCAAAAGGTGAGGGTATGTGTAACTTATCACCTAATACTGGTCAATCGAATGTGATGTGAAAGCTTGCGTTCGGTCGGCAACAACTAATGGGAAATCTGAGCTTTAAAAGCGGCATGAAGTGATTTAAATAGTACTACATCGTAGCATAACCGACATGAATTAAACTGAGAAACTAAAAACAAAGCCGGTGCTTGCAAGCAAACAACATTTTTCGCTTTTCTAGCTTTTGTTCAAACTCAACCGTTCAAAACCTATTCATACAATCCATACCAAAGTCATTTCTTACATATAGTCTTTTTTCTCAGTAATAACATATACAATTTTTTCTTTTTTTAGTCCTGAGAAGACTGCTGAGAGAAATCCGCGGAGAGTCATATGCGAGCTTTAGAATATACGAAGCAAAGATAGCGGTTCGTATATACAAGGGCAAAAATTGTTTCGCTATAGTGGTCATGGAGATTGAAGAGTTTGGCAATAATAGAATAAATAAAATTTTTAAGTACAATCCTGTCATAGGTCCACTACACGGTACAAAAAGTAGATATTGATCGATTTTCATTCCTACCTATTTATAAGTTATAAATCATAAAGTTTCATAAAATCTGGCCAGGCGTTTCGAAAGAGTTGTATTTTTACAAATATTGTGACACAAAAATTTTATATCTTAGATTAAAATATAATTGCATATACTCGTTAGTTACTTAATATTAGGTCTAGTAAAAATTAATCCATTATTTTTGTTATCTGCATCTCGCCTTCTATAAGAGCATTTGGATTACGCTAAATGACGTTAGAAAGATTATATTTAAAGTGAAAAAGTTTCGTCGATTTCGTTACGGTAATTTTGATGTAAGAGATGCCACGGTATGGAAGGGCCATTGTCGAAAATGTCTATAAAATAATATAAATCGTCCAGTGTGACCATCATGCTAGCATTGTTTTGAACGGAACAGTTTGGAACCATTTAGAGGTCTGGAGACACAAAGAAGCTGGATTTAAGGGTACCATAGGAGTTAACGATAAAAACCGAATTTCCGATCGGTAGGCTGATAAGTCGTAACAAAATCGACTCGAATGGTAACTGGTGATGAGAAGTAGATCACTAACAGCAACGTGAAACAAAAACGGTCATGGTCGTAAGTCAGTGAGCTGGTACAAGCGCTTTCTAAGCCAGGACTAATGGCCAGGAAAACTTTGTTCTGTGTTGGGTGGGAACTATGAACTGCTCCTGTACGGCCAAACTCTTAGAACGAACCTATACTGTCAGCAATTGAATTGTCTGAAGGAAGCAATCGCCTAGAAGCGTACAGCTTTGTCCAACAGGAAGGGAATTGTGTTTCATCCGGACAACGCCAGACTACATAGATCGATAGTGACTCGCCAGAAAGTCCGATAGGTTGTTTGAAGGGTTCTTATGCATCCACCCTATAGGTCGGTACTCGCACCAAGTAATTACCATCTGTTCTTGTGTATGGAGAATGATTTGACTGGTGAAGAATTGACCTCATAAGAAGCCTATGGAAATCGATTGTCCTAATTTTCCGACCATAAGGCCGAACGTTTCTATGACAGAGGCATAATGACATTACCTACAAAATGGCAAAAAGTTATCGAGCAAAACGGAACATATTTGACACTAATCGGATAGTTTTAGCTATGACAAAAGCCTTAAATTTGATACAAAACTAATAAAGAGTAATCTATTAGTAACACATATATATTACTATAACATATAGAATTTGATTTATAAATAAAAAAATTACAAATAATATTGTAGAAGCATGAGAAAATTGCAAAAAAAATTATTATTTATCCCTCATAATTAATAATTCATATGCACACATATTTCCCAACAATTGAATATACCATACATACACATATCTATGTATATTATCCCCTTCAATAAATTCCAACTAAGATTATACTTGCTGATAATTGAAAATCAATGATTCATACGTTTATAAAAACGGCTTGTAATTGTTTAACATATTACTCGAATACATACTTATTTACTACGTTTGGAGTGAGTAAATATGTATATACAACTTCTTCATTAACTAGTCATTTAGAGCTTTTAAAACTAGTTGGTAAACAACATTTATCGAAGAAAAGCAACAACAAAAAAGCGAAGAAAAACGTAAATATAAAAATACATGCATATATATTTTTAAATTTTTTTTTTTTGGTTTTTTTTCCTTTTTACAATAGACCAAAGTACGTTGTAAATAGAAAAACTTCATGCGGATAAGTTAATTTTTCTTTTGTTTACACATTTTGTGCTAAAGTAAGATTTTTTTTCATGAAATGCTTATATGAGTATACATATTTGTATGTATGTATGTATGAAGTTATTGGTATGTATTGAACAATACCTTTCACTTAACAAACAATTGCCGGAGCAGCTGGAGTGCTACAATATCTCTTATGCTATACTATTCACTCAATTGGCTACACGACAAAGCCACCAGCACTGAATGGCGTTGC
Organism: Ceratitis rosa; assembly: GCA_037013455.1. Classification (NCBI taxonomy): domain Eukaryota; kingdom Metazoa; phylum Arthropoda; class Insecta; order Diptera; family Tephritidae; genus Ceratitis; species Ceratitis rosa. The sequence continues at coordinate 7,435,635 of JAWMAG010000020.1, read as the reverse complement.
AATACCCGTAAAGGCCTTGGTTATTAACTGACCACGTAAACTTACGTTCATTTACTGTCCAAATACTTACTTTAAGTTAGCAAAGTTAGTTGTTGGCTAGTCGTGCATGTGCAGGCTGGACAAAATGCAGTGTAAATACTGGACCAATACTTTGTTTTTGGTGAGTCGAAGGGAATTCAAAATTACAATGGTTATATGTGTGTGTCTACGGGCTTACCTATATACATATATTTATTAAGTATGTGTGTAGGTGTGTGTGTGTGTTTAAATGGATTAAAAAAATATTTTATTTGAAAAATTGTATGGGCCTAACTATGATACAATAATTTAAAGTTTCATTTTCTCTTCGCAGTCGGCTTCATAGCTATCTGATATTAAACGTTTTTCGTCCCCTTCGTGCTACCCTCTGCTCTTAAAAAAATTATCAATTTTTAAACAAAAAATATATGGAGAGTTTTCATATATTTGAAATATTTAAACGTTCAAAAAACACGTTTAATATTTTATTTTCCAACCCCAAACTTCATCGAAATTTTAAATTGAATGTAAATCAGTCTCACGGTTTTAGGGGTGTTTCAAGAAAATTGGGTAAGCAGTGTAAATTAATTATAAAAGTTTTATAATTATGTTAAAAGTCGTTTAATTCGATTAAATGTCCAAACTTTGTTGAATTCAATCCAACCGTTAAATATAGTGATATTTGGAAATCTAGTCAGTTATTTAGTTAGTTAAACAGGTTACTCCATCACGGAACCGTGATATTGTGGTGATACCTATGTTGGCAGAAAAATTGTTTTAGAAACATTCCATCCTTCTACCATTTTTATACTTGTAGAGGTCCACTTTAGAAGGAGTAAAGACTTAATTACTGTTCACTTCGATCAAGCACATGGTTTCATTTTGCCATCTACTGTTGGCTCTCCTGGTGAAGGCTGGCCTTATACGAGGAAAGTGGTATGCCTATGTTATGTGCAGAGTTTACCAAGGACCGTTGCCTATCCGGTCAACTCATCGACCACGCAGTCAAGAAAACCTATATTTCTTAGTTCCGAAAAAAAATAAAAAATGTCAACTCTTTCCATTTTATTTATAATAAAAAGCATTTAGCAAATTATTTAAATACATATTCAATATTATCTGCTAAAAGATAACCCTAAAAATATAAATAAAAAATCTCCAAGTTCAATATTTTATAAGTGGCAAGAACATTTCTGAGTAAACACGTTTAGTATCAAAAATTTCGAAGTGCAACTACCTTATAGAATTTTTCTATCATGGACCTAACTATGAATGATATCATATCGCTCAATCGGACGCAGCTAAAAGTTATCAAAATGTTTAAATTTTATGTAAACAGCCTATGCATATTATTTTAAAATAAAAAAACTGTCGCAATTTGTATGCTATGCTAAAGTTTATATGGTTGGGTAATTTATCGAATTAAATTAAATGGAAATTTGTCTTTTCGGACCTCCAGGGGATATCACACATCTCGTCGAGAATTTAAGATTTCCATTTGAAAAAATATTTAAAGATACCTCATTTATGGTAAAATATACTCTTGTTACTGTAAAATATTCAGTGCAAAAATTTTCTTTAGTAAAAAAATTCCAAAAATCACTACTTTTACTGTCACATTGGTAAGTATGTATTGTATAACAGTGTATTTACATTTCTTGATTTCGCGCTATGCGTAATACTAAACAAATTTTCTGTAATTAATAAAAATGGATTTTTGCGACTTTGGGACACACCGTGTACCAAAAATAACCGAACTTTATATTTAAATCATACAACATACAGCACCATCTATTGGAAATTTGCAACATCTTTCAAACGCACCTGACTTCATGTAAGTCGGATGACAGATGTAAAGTGACAGCCATTTCAATAAAACCAAAAGTGTGCTAATGGTTCCAAAAAAAATGGAACAAAGAGCAAATACAAAATTTTGTGTCAAACTTGAAAAAAAATTGAAATTGAAGTTTAAAAAATTAAAAAAAAATTGAAAAAAATGAAGCAGCCGTAACCGAGGTACTGCAGAACATTTCTATAAATGATATAAAAAAATCTATGCATGCGCTGGTTGATCGTTCCAAACGTTTTGTTGAGTCAAATCTAACCTATTTTGAATAAATAATAACTTTCAAAGATAATACAATGTGTATTTTACTATTTTATATCCAAAAAGTTCGGTTATTTTTGGGACACACCGTGTAGGTGCACTCTTTCGGGGTGAGTTGGCTTCGCATTTTTTTACTCACATTCAATATCTACAACTTTGTTGAATACACCAAAGCAATATCGAGATATAGCAGTAGGAAATGAAATTCGAACGGCAGCAGAAATGGCAATAGTAATGATGCAGAAACTTTAGTTTTGGTAAGTACTTTCAGCAACAATCGACAAAACCTATGCCCGAAACAATGATCTGAAAAATGTTGCAATGTGTGACTGACCACCACTTACATTTTTATTTTTATTTTAATTTTTTATTTCTGTTAATTTTTTTTCATTCTTTTAAATTTGTACGTAATATACACGCTTTCTTCCTCTTTACCCTGCTTTATTTCCTTAAAAAAAACTTGTCATATACCGTATATTGAATATTCAAGGTCAAGGTCGTTTGGGTACGCAGTATATTTTCCTTAATAAATTTTAACAGAAATTAAGCTGCGCTACGTAAAGATTAATGATAAATTATATTATTTTTTATTAATTTTTTTGACTAACCTTCGATCATAGAAAATAGTACTTACATGTATGTATAGGATTATAAAATTTTAAATCAATCATTACTAAATGCGGTCTTCACAGTTTTTTTTTAAATACCTAAGTCTACATTGTCATTAAAACCATTATTCACCGTAAATTATTTCAAAAGCTTATTGATTTCACATTCACACTCCAAATCACCTGCTAATGTGAATGCAAAAAACTGCAATTCGTTCAGCACTCCAACAAAGAGCCAATAAATGAACCATTAAACCCAATTCAAACCATCAAACATCAAACATCAAAGTATTGTATGGAGTCTACTTTTCTCGTACGAATATTTGAAATTACAGGCATTAACTATACTCATACATACATACATACATCGATGTACTCACAAAAAAAAAAATAGAAATATTATATTTTCTTAGCAAATACTTGCACTTGCATTCCGGTTTTTGCAAATTAGGTGAAAAACTGTAACCAACCGTATGATGATGGTGGTCCACAACCACAACTCTGTAGCGTAATGTGGCTGTTGCATGGCTATAAATGCAAATAAATTAACGGGTTATTGCATTCACATCAGCCAGATGCCTTGGCAAGAAAAGCAAGGGAATTCGCGTTTGCGGAATGCAAAGAAAAATTCACACGAATATGTAATATACGAGGGGATTAACAAAATTTTGGTCAATTGGTGACTTTAAATTTGTTTTTGTTAAATATAAAAAAAACCAAAACCCTTTGCAATTACTTTATTAGTCTTCCTTTCAAATTTAAGAACGATCGGATAAAATGGAGACGAGAAAACGCAAGATAGCTGAGGATAGATCAGACGACATTCCACCACCAACGCAAACAGATATTTGCCATGTTATTCTCTTCGGGTTTCGGCGTAATTTACAAATGTTCAGTGAATGCTAAATTGCATTTGGAATGATTGCACCGTCTTTAAAGATTGTTTTTGAGTAGTTCCGAATATTCCCGACCGAACATTTTTCCGTAGAGGACGTGCCCCGTGAAGTTCAGCCAAAATCTTCCACTGAGGACGTCACTGTAGCTCTGGTGAAGTCCAAAATTGACGAAGACCCACGATTGACACAAGAAATGATTGCTAATGAATTGGACTTGATGGCCACGGCTGCATTAATCATCTGGGATACCGGAAGAAATATGATCGATGGGTACCACGAATTTTAAAAGAGTCCCAAAAAGAGACTCGAGGGCATTTTGCTCAATTTTTTCTAAACAAATTTAAAAATGGTCAGTCTAGCAACTTTAGCAAAGCGATTACTGGTGACGATACATGGTTTTATAAGTATGGTCTAGAAACAAACAGCAGTTCATGGTATGGAGCCCAACAGAAGCAAACCCACCCGTAAAATCTTAGCAGCAAAAGTAATGATATCAGTTTACTTCACCCGATCTAAAATCGTAGCTGATATTCCACTGGAAAAAGGTCAGACTGGAAAATGATACACCGAAGAGAGCTTACCAAAAATTTTCAAAAATTTGTTGGAAAACAGGAAGAAAGAGTATTTACGGCGCTACTTTTACATCATGACAACGCGCCAACCCACACTGCTGAAATAACGAGTAATTTTATTTCTTCAGCAGTTACAATGTATTTATATATTTATAAATTAAACAAAAAAGAAAAGAAAATTTAGTTAACACCTTACTTTAATTGAAAGTTATACAAAAATTTTCTTTTAAAATAACTCTTGTTTCGAAATTCGAACATTAGAAAAAAAATTCTCTTCAAAGTAATAATTTTCCTTTGCGAAACGAGCTTATGAGTAGTGGGTGAGTGAGTACTCTGTGAGTAATATACAATACAAATGCCTTCAATTCACTTGCCTTTATTGGCGCATTATTTGGTTGAGTATGTGAATTCATAATCAATTTGCATGGCACTCTGGCGTATTTGCATAGTAAATTATAGCTTACGTAGTTTGGTATTGCTGGGAAATGATAATACAACGATTTTATAGCATAAAAAATTGTACTAGCGCAATGTTGTAATACAAATAACTATGCTATTCATGCTTTAACGGTACTTATGTGAAGTACCAATAAAATCATATTAAAGTATTTGTATACAATATTTACATATATACGTTTTGTTTGTGTAAAGTTGTTGCTATACCATAAGTATGAGTAAAACAGTACAGGCTATTGAAAAATGAGGTTCTCTAAACCTCAAAGTGACCCTGTGCAGGTGTATGCTATTTCTACAAAACAAAAAAATGATTTTCAGTGGTGCCAATTTCAAATTAGAACTACCAAAATGTTTGAAGAATTTAGTAGTTAACACTTAGTATTACCAACTCCTCTATTGTGAGATTTAGGGAAAATTTATTATTAACAGATATTTTAACAATTTTTCTCAAATAAACCTCGATGACTTTCCAAGTCATCCGAGTTCAATTACTGGATTGTTGAATAAAAGTCCCACGATTTGTTTTCAGCTTCTTAATAGTAAACAGACAGTTAACTATATTTCTAATAAATAACAATTTACTAATTATACTCTATAAAGGCAGAGTTTATTCCACTGTAAAAACACAGTTTACCTAGTTTCACGTAAAACTGTTATTGTCACTACCGAGCTCCAAACTCAACTGAATATGCCACTAGTGCGCGCTTTGCACTTACATAGCCACAGATTGCTCGCATGCATCTTGTAGAAGATTCTGTTTGAATATTCTCGATTACGAACATTCGATACACACGCTCTACGTATATCTAGAACATACATTGCACATCCGTATTTGGCATTTTCTCCACAATAATATATATTATATATAAATATGTTATTTATGGGAACCTCGAACATAGGTTCTTTTGTCAGAGAAATGGAAAATCCTTTAAGATGGCGATACCAGGAAACCAGCTGTTTCGACGTGCTCAGCCTAGAGGGAATGGGGGCTTAGATGAGTTGGTTTGACTCCGAGAACATTATTCACTGGAAGAGAGTTCAAGAAGGTAATGGCGGACTCTCGGCAATTGCCTGTCGGAACTGTCCAGCGACTGTTGTAGGTGATGCTGAATGCAGTCCTTAAAGTCGAATACTCCCTTTCTGATATGACTAGTTGATGGTTCGGCTTCTATTAAGTGTCTGTTGGGGTGCTTCCTACTGTAGCAATGTTTGAAATCACCTTCATAATCACAAGACTGAAAATCCTAAAAACTACCCAAATTTTCGACTTTACTAAGACCTTACAGACTCTTGTGACAAACAGCTGTTTCCAGCAATATTCGAACTTAGTTCTGGTACGTACCAATACCAATATAATATAATCGATAATTAGTCTTAAGTCTTACAAACATTTTACACTTTATGAAGACATCGTAGGGGCTAACGTCTTCTAATGCCTAAAATACTTATTAAGCCTGTTACTCTTCGAAAATTACAAAACATGATGTAGAGTTCCTAAGAACAACCTACGTGCACATCATGTTAGCTGTTTCTAAATATATACGAGAATATTCCGAAAAGATTACGACCGCAACAAAAACAAATAAAAACAAGTGATGATAGTTACTCACCAAAATTTCACTTTTACGTAACTGTCCTTTGAGAGAGTTAATGGTAAAGTTTTTGTGAAAGAGATTTGTATTTATTTTTTTGTTTTTGAAAGGCTTACACATGTTCTGCTTATACGGACTCTGCATCATCATTTACCACAGTACTAGTACTAGGCAGATGACTCTGAACGATGCCGTAAGAGCTTGGAAGAAGAAGAACGTTCGGGTTGTGCCGACGAAAGCAACGTTTAACTGAACTTTGTCAAATTCCGTTAGACCAAAAACAAGTTCGAATGATCATTTACAAGAATCGGAGTTCTGATGCCGATTAAGTAAGATGAAACCTAGATACACCATTATAAACCCAAAAAAATAACGATGGACTGTACCTAAAGCGTTAACCGGCTTCACAAAAGCAAAAGCCTTTTATCGACTAGGTAAAGCATGGCTTCTGTTTTTTTTTTAGTTAGTCAAAAGTCATAGTCATAGTAAAAATCACAAAATTACATTTGCATAAAAAAGAAATCTGTTTCTTAGCTGTTGATCATGATCATCCGATCTAATCACCAGCTCTAACCCCAAGCGACTTCGATTTGTTTCCTGTTCTAATCAATGCGCTCGGAGGACAGAGATTTTCGTAAAATGAAGAGACAATTACCTTCTTGAATAATTATTTCGTAAAGGAAAACGCCGACTACTATTTGGATAAGCTACATAGATAGGAGCTTAGTTGGGGGGGAAGAGGAGACACTTTCATAATAAATATGCTATATTTTTGTTAAGTCGTAAAGTATAAAAGTAAATTCCAATGTTGTCTGAGAGTCACGGCGATTTTTCTATTAGATTTTATTAGGTTCTCTAGCAAGCAGAATGGCATTAGCTCAGAGGGGTTGGAACGTTTTAATAGCATGGATGTTAAGTCTCTTTTCTTTCTTTTAAGTGAGTGCAACGTCTGAAAATAACATTTTGGTGATAGCTTCGATTTTCTATTAAGACTGTTCAAGTTTGTATCAAGAACAAGATCATCTTACTCTTAATTGGTAGTGTTATTAGATTTTCATCTATATAAATCTATAGTTTTGGTTCAGTGTCGGAAGTAGGTACCTAATACGAGTAGACAATTCACAGTACGAAAGAAAAATGTCTTAAACGTCTCCTAATATTTTGATTATATAATTGACGGCTTGTAGCCGCTGAAGGGATTTTCGGCCGAGCTGCTCCTCTAATTGCGCGTCTGAAGCTTTTCAATAATGCCGTATACGAACGCCCAATGGTTTCTTATGAGAAGCTTTGATTTTCATATCAGAAATCACTAAGTGAGCTTGACATTCCTTGCCAAAGAGTAACCACAATTAAAAGAACTAATTTTCCATATGTAGTTAAGGATGTTGATCGGACCAGGACTCTAACCTTAGAAGAACACAATGCTAACCACTCGACTTCTGCGGCCATCAAGAATTAAATACACTTATTGTAATCCGGTTTATGAGGACATAACACGATTCATTTTTAATTTATACTTGAAAAAAAGAAAAAATGAAAGCTCTAAAAAGAAAAAGGAATATAAACACATGCTGTCCCCTAGAAAAATTCCCTAAATAAATTTTGCCTCAAATCACAAGCTCACCGAAACGAGAAACATAAGTAGGTAATCTTACAATAAATTCAGTTTAAATGTTAACCTCCAGACTATTGAGCTATTAGCACCAACGGCCTCTTGACGAAATACTTAAAGACAGTACCAGTGGTTACCTTATGGTTGAGGGAAGTTTTAATGAGTTAAAGTCTCACAATGACGGGCTAAAGGTTTTCGCTGCATTGCATCCTCTACAAAAAAGGTTAAACTTTTCACATTTACTAAGTCAAAGTTGTTGATTCACCAGTTAAACAGTCTGTTAAACGAATGTAGGTAAGCTATGTAATCGGTGATAAAAATTGCATTTTATCGTCGATCAGTTTTTTGTACGATTTCTACATTTAAATTATTGACATGCACATTTTTCTAAAAATATTTATTCCAACACACTTATAGGTACACATCAATAAATTACCTACCACATTCATCGTTGCACTTGCTTTGTATTTATGGCGATCTGTCGTCGTTAGAGACACACCAAAATTTATTGCTAAATCCGTTTAAAAATTCCTCTTGTCGGAAATTTTGCAGTTTTTCACGTTCTTATCTTAGATGCTTCAACGTCTGCGTCTTTGAAAACACCCACAACGCGAATTTATGTTTGTTTTTTTTCGTACTTCTTGGTCTAAACCGTTCTTATAGAGCGAATTCTGAATTTTAGCTATAACTATGGTTATCTACATGGATCGAACGCTATTGACCATGCCCCGGTTTGGTATTTGCCTTAATGTGTATTGAGCGCGTTAATCAACTGAACCGCTACAAAGTGGTTTTCGCCTTTTTATACCAACCACCAACCCCAAAGACCACAAACAACGAAAGAGGCAATAGGCGCGGACAGACGTAGGGTATAAAAGCGCAACGGTGGTGTGAGAGGCGGTGCAACTTCGTGCAGAGTAAACAAGTTGGACGGGTGAATAATAAACAAAAGCTTTAAGAAGTCAAGCCGTGTTGCATGTTCAGTGTGGTATGAGCAAAAAGCTGACGCGCAAATTCACCGCAACCAATGAGAGTGAGAGTGCACAAGGTGCGCATGCGCAACCAAATAACAAACAAATCTGGTTTCTTGCCATAACTATAATGGTTATTTTATAATTTTAGTTTTTTTTTATGCGAAAACTTGCGTTCATTCGTACGCTCAGCGGTATATTTGTGGAGTTTAATAAAAGAATTTACTACTTGACGACTGTCTGTGGGGAAAAAGCAGTTTTGGTGAGCACATGATTTTCAGGCGCTCCGAATGTGCGAAAGAACTGTACGCCACTACACACATACGTGTAAGTGCAGATTTTAAATAAAGCTGTTGTTTTACTGTAAGTGGCTGCTGGTAACAAAAGAGTCGCAAGTCGAAATTTAAGGAATATACATATATTAATGACAATAAATTCAACGAGCTATAAATTTAGAGTTTACAAAAAGCTGAATGGAATTAAAATTTATATTTCCTTAGATATTTATAAAGGATAAGCATACCAGCTTAAGGTAAAACAACAAATATGAACCATCTTAAAGCACTTTTGCATCGTGAGGAACGTTCTTTCAAGTTAAATTTCTGTAGCACTAAGACTAAAACTCGATATAATGACTAAAAATCTCACATGCTGCTCCTGATATATACAATAGTATATATATATTTTTTTTTTTACTTTAATATATATTTTTAAATATTTTTTATTTCTCCTAAAAAAGCCCCTTCTTTTGAGTTACATTATTTCTGCAAATCTATTACTCACTCTCAATTTTTGCAAAGCTTTTGCACTAATTCCGCTTGGTGTCAGATTTTCATTTTTTTTCAGCGTATTGATCTTTCATTTTTGGTTCACCAATCAATTATATAAATTTCATAGTTAATTGGAGCATGTGAAGTATTTATTTTATTTTTGGTAATATTTTTATTACATATATTGTATATACATACATAATTTGGTGTTCCGTTAATTTGATTTGCTTAATTTTCTGGATTTATGAAATGCATTGATTTGAAAGTTAACGGTGTTATAAACACTACTTACTATCTATATATATATATAATTATATACATATAAGTGTTATAATTGAGCAATTAACTTGGCTGTACTCCTAACCCAATTAACACCTGTGTTAGATAACTGTAGGAAAAATTTATTTTTAATTTAAAGAAATTTGCCCTCAATATTGAAAGTATTAGAAATTACTGAAGATTGCAAAAAAAAAAACATACATATATATACATAAATAAATATGTAAATAGTTAAACATAAAGGTTGTTCAGTCAAGGTAAGATCTCATGACGGAGAATTCCCTTATTGATCCTTAGACTTTTTGAAAAAAAAAAAAATTTAAAATAAAATAAAATAAAAATAATAATAATGTAATATAATATGAAAGAATTTTAATAGTAGCCAAGTAAATCTCGCCGTACTGTTTCTCTTCTTCTACGATTTTTAGCCCAATCAGCAATATCGCGCCATTCGTACCTTCTCTTCGCTGTTTGATGCCAGTTGTAAATACCAAATGGATCCAGATCACTCTTCACTTGATTGGAATGAAGGTATACCTCTTCCTATGCTTCCACCAGCGGGTACTACATCACACATTTTCAAATCTGGAGTGTTTTCATTCATTCAGACGTAGCTGCTGTTTCTTCACTCACTAAACTACCATATATCAATTTCAACGTATATCTCGTACAGCTCATCGTTCCATAGTATGCGCTATTTAAAAGGATTGGGCAGAGCACAGTAAGGTTCCAACCGTCAGGCGTGTTTTCCTCCATACAACAAGTATGCACTGGATATCGGTCACTAGATTTCCGCATTAATCCCAACATGAGTGTGCTTCGGTTTTGAAACCTTCTGTTAGTCGCATTCTCTTTTCATAGAATTTTTGTGCGTTACACAAATTTGCGCTGCCTTATATGGCCGCTATAGTCAATTTAACAAGGACTCATCTTCTAATCTTGTCCCGTCCATCGCTCTCTTGGGCGGCGGTGATGTCAGCCTTCAATCTTTTTAACACATCAACCAGCTGGGCAGCGCTACCTTCCCAATTAAATGGTCGGACATTCCAGGAGTATGCCCTCAAAGGGTACTTTGTCTAAGACCGGAAGTCATAAGCTGCTTGAACTATATGTAAAGGAATCGTTTCTGGCCACTGCCAGGTGAATGGTTCCTCCCTTGAGAGAACTTCTAACATTCCACATTCCTCACAGTCAGACTACTTTAATGAAGATGTAAGTGTGACTTACATTCCGATAAACTATTAATTCAGTTTTGCACCGAATTCCAGCACAGTAAGTTTGAAGGGTTACCAATTACACTATGCTACTAAAGTCTCGGATTAGCATGACACGAATTATAAAAAAAAAATTCACAAAATTTTTATTTTACAAAATCACCCAAGACCTTTTTACAAGGCTTTAACTTTCACACTGGCACATAGTAATCTCCATTGGCGAGTTCGTAGTTATAGACAGCGTCCATTTTCACGCCACTGTATGTGCCACCGCAACTCTTGCTGACGGCATCTTCGTACTAACCGCAACGGATGGAGGAAAAGTTATTTTCACTCACAGCCTCTGTGTAGTAAATACAGGAATGGGCATGGCTACATGAGCCGGTCAAATCAACACCACAGCCGGGTTGGTTTTTTGCCACTGCTATGGTAGAAATTGCCCTTGCCAATTGGTTTCAAGAAACCCAATTTACCACCATTGGTCTGAATCGACTAGACATATTGAGTATCATCACTGTTTAGACGTTTGTCGGGCTTGTCCCAGCTGAAGAGTGGCAGTGCATGATTGGGGTCCAAACCGACAATTGTGTAGATTTTATCAGCACCAACATTTTTAACCACATATCCAGCTACTTGTGCGCCCAAACTGTGACCGATCACCTTTAAACTACCAAAACTCATGCCATGATTACGTGACATGTAGTCAATCAAGCTGGAAACCTTCTTATCCACACCGGGCACGGCAACACTGGATGAGGCATAATCAATGGACCGTGCGCGACACCAATCAACAACAATAATATTGTAATCACTAGGGCTTAGCCAACTATCACGGATTCATATCGGCTTCCTAGTCCTGAGTCCAACCGTGTATGAGGAAGCGTGTTGGTTGACTTGTATCGAAATGTGCAGCAGTGAAGGATTTCTCATTGGCAGTGATCTTTTGCGCGTCATAATGATTATTCTTTGTGTAGAGATAGTAGGTTGCGGGTGAGATGCTGAGAGAGAGGATTTCAAACTCTTTCTTATTTTCTAATTCGGCCAAAAGATAGTAAAATGCCATCCAGTCGTAGGAGCCATCGATTTTTACCACAAACCAACCATTCTCACCACTATAGAAATATCAATTATTGTGTTCAACGAGCTGCTGGACAATTTTTTATTGAAATTTACTGAACCGCGTTCCATGAGGCAAAAACTCACTAAAATTTATACTGCGAGAACGCAATTTTGCTATTTCGTTACTGGCTAATTCTTACTGGCATTTCTCACCGAACAGAGCCTATTTCTAAAAATCATATTAAGTTTGGTACAGAGCTGAGGTATAGATCAGAGATGTTCAACCAATTAAATGATCCCATTTCATTTTCTTAATGTGAAAAATAATCTTACCGAAATGATTTTGTTTCGTTGCGGCGCCACGTTATCGATACGAAATGAAAACTTTATTGCTTAAAACGCACAAACTCATCGTTAACGTTAAAATGTTACTTTGGCTGCTTGCTATGCTCTTAACAGCACACTTCAATGATATCGTTTAACATTATCTGTTGGCGATTTAACATTCATTAATGACAGCTTTTCGTTTCGGGTAAAACGAAATAAAATTTATTGTGATTTGTCGATTACACCTGCAAGGATTTCAACCGATTCGATTGAACTTTTTTTAACGTGAAATTTATTTAGCGGCCTTGGTATAGACTATCGAGCTACATAACAGACCACAATGATTTGAATGGAATTTTTTCTGAAACTAAAGAATTGTAATAGCATTATTTTCTAAAATTAATTGGTATTATTAAATTCTGAAAATTAGAATAATCGACGTAGTTTTATTATTATTATTATTTTTCAGAGTGGTAGGCATTTGAACTCCAGATTGTGTTAAGATATTTTGGAACTAACTTTCCGGTACTATTAGCTGTTTAGCGATAATTACTATTTTTTAAATCCTAATCCAAATTCTGAAACCAGCGCACTTTAGATTTCAAAAATTGTTTTCAATTAAAAAAAACACTTTTTGGGTCATGGCTAAAGAAAATTGAAACAAAATTCATCTAATGAAAAAAAAAATAAAAAATTAAAAAGGAAATTACGTTGAAAAGAGCTGTAAACACGAAAACTGGATTACCAGACAAACAGGTAAATTAAGTAGATAAAGTAAAAGTCATTGAATTGATTAAAGGCTAATTAAATTGACTCATAATGATATAATGAATAAAAATCAAAATAAAAAAACGGGTGCGTTAAAAAAATATATATATCTAAAATACCATACTTGCGTTCGAATATTCGAATATACACATATATAATGAAGTGCCTGTGTATATAAATATAGTACATTTAATTGCTTAATAATAAAAGCATAAAAAAATGCACATGCTTCAACACATACACACGCACACATTAATACATACAGAGGAATAGAGTTATGTGCTTTTGCACTTGGCATGACTGCGCTACTTTTGGACATTCAACCAAAACTGTCACAAAGCTTGTGAAAAATTGTATGTGAGAAAAATTATGGTACATCTAAACGCACTTACCGTAAGCCAACGATAAACGCACACATTTTGCGGTTTATAAGTTAGTAAGTGGAAAAAGCCATAAGATTCTACATGCTGCAAGTCTTTTCCTACCACAACTCATATATCAACCATTGTGACCAAAAACGGTGATGGCCATTGAAAGTAGAAGTTTAATGTTGTGCCAAAATTCAAAAAAAAAACAAAAAAAATTGAAATATTCGCACCAAAAATGCAAGTCACACATTTGCTGTTGTTGAGTTGATATTGTATGTCGCTGCTTGAGCATCTTAAAACTTCATTCATATAAACCGCTCGGTCAGCCACATATGTATGTATGTATGTAGGTACATAGCTTGGTAAGAAGTCGAATGGTTAGACTTTGGTGCACACTTCAGCGAACAGCCGGTGCTCAACTGGTAACACATTGATGCAGCTAATAAGCTAAATGCTAATGGTAAGTAGATATAAACTGGTTTGCCGTGCATTGGAGGGAAAAGAAAAAACAATTTTATTTATAAGCTTAACCGACAATGTAAAATAAACAATTGTAGGATTAGATTTTTCTATGTCGCATGCGTGCTTAAGTATGCATACATATATGTACACAGTGCGTATGTATGTAAAATGCAAGTGTAGCATTTTGTTGACCTAACGTAATGTAACAGCAAAAAAAATAAAATAAAATGTAAAAATTAAATGGCGCATTACGTCAATTGCGGCTGAGCATAATAAACTATTTCGGTAGTAAAATTATGCATACGAAAACTGTAACAAATTTATATTGACTAATGTAATGTAAAATTTTAAATAAATATATTTCTCACTCAACAACTTAAGTTTATATACAAATGTATTATACATGATACAATAATTTAAAGGTAGTTTCATACTCTCTTCGCAGTCGGCTTCGTAGCTATGTGATTCAATAACTAAAGGTTGAAAAGTAGTGACAAGGGAGTTTTGACACTGCCTTAGAATTGGTTGCATTTTGAGAAGTAGAAGAAAGCAGGAGAAAATATGTTTCATTAAAAAAAAGGAAAAGGTAGCAAAAAAGGAGTTAAAAAGTAAGTAATATTACCTAATATTTGGTAATTTACAAGGTGTTTATTAGATTTCATTCATTTTAAATACGTATTAAATACCTTTTGAAATTAAAACATATAGGTATATTTTCTAAATTATATGCAACAATGATATTAAAATCTATACTGTAAAAGTTAATGGATGTGCGAAATAATAAAATTATATATAGTAAATTTACTTTTAATTGGTTAAATTAGAAAAGTTTGCATATATAACAAAAAAAAATTATTTCAGTAATTTAAGCCACTACCCAGCTGGTTGAAGTGCAATGGACGGGACAAGGTCGGAAGGATATCCTTGGCACAACTGTCGGAAAACTCAGGCTCTACAACGAAACATCGCCAAGTAGGTTGAGGCTGATCGACTTCGCGTGGCCTGAAATATGGTTGTCTTTAGTACTTGATTCCAGCACAAGAAAATTCATCAAGGTACCTATTTGTCTCCAGGTCGAAAACCCCAATCCATGTTCGATCATGTTGTGATAGACGGAAGACATGTCTCTAGTTTTCTTGATTTGCGTACACTCCGAGGACCCAACATCAACTAGGACCACTATCTTGGATCAATAGAGATAAGCACCCGCCGCTATGCAGTTAAGAACGCCCCCCAACAAACACAAAAAAGTTTCGAAGTCAAAAAGCTGTAATCACAACAAACAGCCGAACGGGTTTTCGACATGCACTCCTGCTCTTAGAGAGCACTGATCAACAACTTGGCATAAGCAAACTGTGGGACGGAATTTAAGCTCGCTATGTACCGCTGCAAACGAAACTATTGGTTATCGAAAAGGTCGCAAAATCAGCTGGTACGATGTGGACTGCCGTGCAGTAGTGAAGAGAAAGCAGGTTGCCTACCTAGCAACCTTGCGATCGACCACAACACCTGTGGGGTGGCATACCGAGATCTGAAGAAGGAATCAAGACCCATTTGCAGGAAAAAAGAAGGAGGGCGAAATGCGTGAGTATGAAGAGCTTGAGAAGCTAGCCGACAGGTTTATTGATCGAAAATTCCACGAAAAGATACGGCGACTTACGGAAGATATCAAGAGTGGAGCAAACTCTTGTAGGACCCAGAGGGGTGAGCTAGTGATGGCTGCTGAATTTAGATGGTGAACCCGAAACCCCATTCAATGCCGATGGAAAAGACGTTACACTACCCGACTATATTGAGGTTCGAATAGCGATTGCGCCCTATACAAACAGGGCGGCGAAGAGCGGACAAAATCGATTTATCTGCAAAAGTCGTTTTAAATCACAATTTATTACCAATAATACAATTTATCCGCAATAAGAAAAAATCAATAATTAAATAGTTATAAAAATATTGAATCAACCAATCAGAAAAGAGTGTGTGATATAAATCAAATGTTTTCATAAAAAAATAAAGAATTTAGCTACTTTTTAAAAATTTGTTCTAAAAAAATGCTTTTTTACACAGAAGCATTAATTTTTTTTCAGTAAGGGAGCGTGTTTTGTCAAGAGAGAGCGAGAAAACTGTTTACTTATCCAACCTTTAATTATTTAATCATGCTTCGTGCCACTCTCTTCTGTTAAAAAAATTATCAATTTTAAAATAAAAAATATGTGGAGAATTTTAAAATTTTTTAATTTTTAACTGTCAGAAAATGCGGAATTACATTGTATTTTCCAACCATTTAGAGTAGATTTCCACGACTATATTTTTTTCATGATTGCTGTAGTGCAAAATTTAGAAACTTGTAAGAAAGTATCAGAAGTGAAGATATTGTCTATCAGTTTTAGTGATATTTCAAAGAAATTTTCGAACCAGACAAGATATTGTTCCAATCGTTTCTTTTTGAGAGTGGTGCAAATAAATTAGTTTCAAAATTTCGCTTAAAATCGTTTAAATTCCAGTAAATAGGTTGCTCGATCACGGAATCCTATCAAGCGCACTTTGGCCTACTGGCCCACTTGGTGGAAATTTCCCAGATAGCGATAACTGAACGCACTGCGAGCTAGGCAGTAGCAGATTTAATCCTCCAGTGAGAAACAGCCTATCCATCTACCATGAACCCCCACAACACTGCATCTGGTTATCACGCCGGACGTTATGGTTATGGAGATCTTGTTTAGAAGAAGTAAAAGCATAGTTCTGTTCACTTCAATCAATGGCCCGACTCGTCCGAATACAATGTAAGTGGTGTCACTCTGCCAACTGCTGTTGGCCCTTTTCGTGAAAGCTAGTCTGCGATATGTGCAGAGTTTACCAGGGTTATGACTCTACTTGGTCAGTTCTTTGGGTTCACAGTTTCCTGGGATATCCCTACAACCAGGGACCTTAACCACGGGGGTTTCGATTATAGTCGAGAAAATCTAAATTGTTAGAAAAAAAGAAAAAATGTTAACTCTTTCCAATTTATTTATAATAAAAAACCTCAAGCAATTTCATTTTTTACTTCTGCTGTATAAGAAAAATTTAAAAAAATATTTTAACAGTCCATACATATTTTCAATAATATAGCTTCTGCTTCGAAGATAACCCCAAATGCTATTAAAAAATCTCCAATTTGAATATCTTATAAGTGCCAATATCAACCAATTCTGAGCAAACACGTGTCAAAAATTTCGAAGTGAAACTACCTTATAGAATTTTTGTATCATGCATATGTATATATACAGCCTTGTCCAAAAGTATTAGGCAGCCCACTAAAATACAAGTATTCTCAAATGTGGCTATCAAAATTACCACTTCTTTTTGTAAATGTCTTACATGTGTGTTCAACTGTTGATTAAACGAATAAATTATGTAATATTAAAAGTCATAACACTCTGGGTAAGCTAAACTTAAAAATTGTAATTTTTAAGAAATTCATAAAATATTCTCGCATTTAAAATTTGAAAGTGAAAGTGTAAATTACATTTAGTGAAAAGTTACCAATCTTATAAAAAGAGTTCATACACGTATTTACCGAAATTCCTAAAAAAAGTGAAATTAGTTACGATGATAAAGTTAGAATTAAAGTTCTAAGTGAAGAAGGAAAGTCTCAGGTTGAGATTGCCAATTTGGTGGGATGTTCGCGGTGCGCGGTCTAATGTGCTAAGAAGCGATTTGTGGAAACGAAATCCCACAATGATAAATCAAAGAGTGGAAGAAAGCGTCTAACCAGTAAACGAGAAGACCGAATACTTATACGCGAGTCTCTCAAGGATCACAAAAAATCTTCTTCTGCCCTTTCGGATGAATTTAGTAAACCAGTTAGTGCTCGAACAGCTAGAAGAAGACTTCTGGAAGCAGGTTTAAAAGAATGTAAAGCCGGAAAGAAGCCGTGGCTATTAGAAAGAATAGGAAAAATCGTTTGGAATGAGCTCGCTGATACCAACATTTCACGGAATGTGCCGAATGTGCTGTGGTCTGATGAATCAAACTTCGAGGTAAGCTTAGTTAAGATCGTCTTAAAGTATTAACAGCCATAGCTTCTTACCCTAGAGCAATTTGAAGACATAATACAAATCTTATGAAAACATTATTTTTTCTTTTCTACAGATATTTGGAACACCTGGTGTGACGTTCGTAAGGCGACGGGTTGGCGAAAAATATCATCCAGATTGCGTGGTACCCACTGTTAAGCATGGAGAAGGCAGCATTATGGCCTGGGGCTGCATGGCTGCTGGTAGTGTCGGCGAAATGTTCGTTTTCGAGAGTCGCATGTACAGTCAAAAGTACATAAATGTATTAGAAGCTGTTCTTCTACCTTCGTTAACGCACGTTTTCGGCGATACTTATTTAAACGGGGTTCAATTTCGGCAAGACAATGCTCCTTGTCACAAATCAGCGACTACGATGCGTTGGTTTAGAGATAACAACATTGTTTTGTTAGATTTGCCTATACAGTCTCCAGATCTTAATCCCATTGAGCACATGTGGGCTATTTTAAAACGGTTAAGGAACACAGTATAACATCAAAAACTTGCTTAAAGAATGCCTTAATTAACGAGTAGTACGCTATAAGTGCGGACGAATGTGCAAAGCTTGTACGCAGCATGCCTAAGAGAATTGCTGCCGTTATTAAATCGAAGGGTGGACCTACTAAATATTAATGTTATTATCACTGATTCATTGTATTCTTACTGTTTTACTAATAAAACTTCATTACTTAACTTGTTAAAACAAAAAATTCAGTAGTGAGGTGCCAAATACTTTTGGCCAAGGCTGTATATGTCAAATACGCTTCCACTTTTTTGAAAATTACTTATTTGAATATATTGACGAAAAGGTTTTGGTTTCGTTTTTGTATGCCCTTCGTGAGTATTTAGTAGTGTTTCAGCAATAGAAGTAAAACCTTAGAACTTTTGGTGTTCAAATGTGAAAATTCATTCGTATCCTTTATGGATAGTAGAATAGAACAAATATTTAGTTCTATGTTTTTTATAATTTCCAATATAGTCACCCGCAAGTGAAATATACTTTTCACATTGTGAGTACAATGCCTTCATATCACTAAAAAATATTCTTTAGATTTCTCAAAATGGTTTTCTACGGCCGCTTTCATCTCACTGTCGTCTGAAAATCTTCGTCCGCATAACTCCTTTTTTAAATTTGAAACAGGAAAAGTCGCTGGAAGCCAGATCCGGACTGTAGGCTGGATGGCCAATTTCTGTAAATCCAGTAGCTTTTAAGGCATCCCTCGCAACGCGAGCGGTATGAACGGGTGTATTATCTTGAAGAAATAGCACTCTGCACGCTAACTTGCCACGTTTATTCTGTACAACTGCCTCACGCGCCTCACTCACTCGTATACGTAGGCTGCTATATATAGGTCTGGTCATTTTTTAGCATAACATCACGCAGAACGTTTTGTCATTTAATCGTAAATTGTTTTATTTACAGGGAATTAAAAAATTCATCTCGGGCAAAAAATGGAATTAACTCGTGAACATTTTCGTGCGATCATTTTTTACAACTTTCGACGTGGATTATCACGACAAGAGTGCATCGATGAACTAAAATCTTTGTATGGCTATAAAGCACCATCCTATAGCACTGTGAAAAACTGGTACAACGAATTCAATCGCGGCCGACGTTCGCTCAAAGACAAATTCCGGGAAGGTCGTCCAAAAACAGCCGTTGTGCCAGAAAAAATCGATGCCGTACGTGAACTGATAATGCAAGACCGTCAAGTAACATACCTTCAGATAGAGGCATGCCTATGTATTTCTCCCACCAGCATACATTCGATATTGCATGAACACCTGGCCGTAAAAAAGGTTTGTTCTCGTTGGATCCCGCACAATTTGACAATCGCACAAAAAAAGGCTCGTGTGGATTGGTGTAAAGAAATGCTGGGAAAATACGATCGCGATGCTTCAAAAGACGTTTATAAGATCTTCACAGGTGACGAATCATGGATCTATGCGTATGAGCACGAATCAAAACAGCAATCGACCGTGTGGGTCTTCCAAGACGAGCCAAATCCCACAAAAAAAAACAAACCATTTTCGTTGATAAATATTCGTATTTTCATTATTAAATCAAAAATAGATATAACAACCCACGTAGTACAAAGAGAAAGTTTTCTACTCAGTTCGAAGTAGCACCTATTGGCAAGAATGCTAATCCGTTGGATATGAAGGCTAAAATTTAAATTGGTGTTTATGCTGGTTCCAAGATAGACAAAGTTATCTACCACTTCAAAGTTTGACTGTCAACAGTGACAAGGGAGCCCAGTTGCGAATGCGATGACCATTTGCTTGACGAAAGGAGATATTCCGTCTTGTTCTCGTTTTTTTAGATATCTTGTTGGAGGACCTTTTATTTCCTTACAATTTACGTACAAAAGAGGTCTCAGACATTTTTCCCTTAGATTCATATTATGTACTTCTAGCAGTTTATTTTCCTTTCTTACAAACTATCAACCGATTTGAAGTCGGTTTTGCTTGCGCGCAGCAAGCGCTGGATTAATATTTTACGCGCGAATACAATTACAGTACGTGGCGTAATGTATGTTCACAGATCTCGTAATCCTAAAAAAAAAACTTTTCTAGAAAACGTTAATTTTGCTTATGTTGTAATTTGACCCCTGGTTGCTGAGCGGATACCGGAGGATTGTCTATAAATTTCAAAGAACACAAAAATTCCTTAGATACATACATACAGTGCCTCACGGAAGTATTTTGCATTCGAAGAATATTAAAGAAAGCAAAGATTTTTCTATATCCTTCGACATCAAACAAATAGATAGTTTTTTACGTGAATACTAGAACAAGTAAAAAGTAATCCATTAGTTTTGCATTAAATTGAGGATTTTATTTGTCATAGTTGCAATGTTTTGCCCACAAATAACGTCATTATGCCTTTCTCATAGAAATCTTTTTTCCTATTGGCAAAAAAATGGGGACAAACCATTTTCTAAGGCTTTCCCGGTGTAGAACAGTCAAATCATTTGACATAGACAGGAAAGGACGTCGATCATGTGGTCCGAGGTCCATACTATAATATGCTTTAGAACCTCATAACCAAGCTCTCGGAGCTTCTGGTGAGTCATTATCTATGTGTGCTTCTGGGCGATTGCTACCTTCAGACGGTCCAATTGCTAACAGTGCTGGTTTAAATTAAAAGTTTGATTGTAGGGCAGCAGGTCATAGTGGGTGATTCCTCATCAATCCAAGCAGACCATTTGTGCCGGTTTAATGTCCTTCGGTCACGACCGCTTTCGTTTGATGTTGCTAAGTGAAGATTTACTCTAACTTCAAAGGCTATCAAAATAGGCTAAAATATGGAATGTTAATATTTTGTAGTAAAAATACAGGGTACGTGCAAGGAAGTTCATGATTTCATTAAAAAATAATTTCAGTTTTTTTTCGAGAACTAATGGATAATAAAGAATGTAATTTCACAAACTTCAAAGCATGTTGATAACTTCACCACATTTACTTACAATTCGCATTAAAGTGGCGCACTTGAACTTTCAAAAAACCTCAGCAAATCTAAATAACGCTACAGAAAGGGTAGTAAACATACATATGTACTCGTAATTTAACGTAATAAAATATAAATCAATTAATTAGAGCCACTCAACAAACTGGATAATATGATAATGCATACATACACGTATACGTACGTGCATACATGTTTGAATGAGTAAATGTGTACGAGTACAAATTGAAACGTGTTTGCAAATTCGTTTTCCTTGGCACGCGCTACACAGTGTAGTGAACTTGTTGCACAGGAAGGCAATAATACACTCGCTTGTATGTATTCGTGTATCGTACTTTGTAAATATGTATGTATATTTACTTTTAAATATTTTTACTTATATAAACACGCTCACACATTTGTAAATATGCAGATTTGCACATACGAGGTGTGATCAGAAAATATCCTTTATTTTCAAATTTCGTGAGTTACGTATGTTCGATTTTCGCCTTATGTTGGTACACATGTCTGTTATATATGTTGGCAATTTGTTTTTGACAGATAAAAAGGTTAGACGTGTTTTGGTGTGATCTTCGATTTTTTACAATTCGAAAAAATGGATCAAAGAAACTGTATTAAGTTTTGTGTAAAGAATGAAATTAAATGCACAAGGACATTTGAAATGTTGCGTGTGGCGTTTGGCAAGTCTACATACTATAATATACATATATAAGTTCAATTGTGGTATAACCAGTTTAAGGAAGACCGAGAAGATATCAAAGAGAATGATTGTCCTGGTCGCCCAAGCACGTCAACAACCGATGAAAACATTGAAGCAGTGAAGAAAATGATTTTGGATAAACGTCATCAGCAATCTCTCTGATTGACACTCAGAATTCACTGTTCTCCGTTGTTCCCGTGGTAGGGTTGTCATATCCGGAAATATAAAAAACGAGGGTAGCTATCGAAGTAAAAGTTCTTAAGGGAAAAGGAAAACTTCGAAATGTATATACAGAGAGTTCTTCAAAAGATAGACTATTTTCCATATTTTCAGTCACAAAATAATTAGATGATAACACAGCAGTTTAAGGGTGATGAGAATTAGTAAGACCATTGCATAGCGAGTGTTCAAATACCTTGTTCTCATACACCGATTTGTTCAGAACGAGCTATTCATTTCATGTCAGAATATATGGTACTAGTATAAGTTGACATTCCCCGCTGAAGAGCGACAGGAATAATAAAAATTAATATAAACTTTTTTTTATAACTTTGGCTGTTTTCCTGGTTAAGGTCCTAAGCGGTGATATTTCGCACGGTAGCAATCCCTGCTAATCACACGGCTGCTGCGATCGTCATAAAGCTCGAAATAGGAGGTCTCATTTCCACTACCGATACGTATTGAACAACCCTCTTCTATTCAACCTCTCACATACGTATATACATAAACGAGTAATGCATATGTTTTATACACATATAAATAAATAAATATGTAATGTGCACAGTTAGCTTGTGTAAATTGCGAAACTAGTCCATGTCCACCGATATGGTATGAATGCCTCAGGCGCCCAGCAACAGTTCACCACACCCACAAGCCAATTGCTGACTAGACAACATTTATTCAGACATCCATATATACATACCATACATATAACCAATATATACATATATATATATACTGCATATGAAATACTATTCATTTAGTTACATATGTATAAATACCAAAATGCATATATACATACAAACATACATACATATATACATACCTACAGTTTACCACATTAAGAATTCTTTTTCCTGCTCTGACAAATAGCAAATTGAAAGTAAAATTGCCATAAGTGGATACTCAAAGTGGAGCAAATGAGAATAATATTTTCGAAAAATTCCAATCTAACTGAATAATACACTTAGACCAGAATGATTATGTTATACCAGAGTAAAGAGTACTTAAATGTAGTTACGAATATTATTAGCCTTAAAACAAATGTACGTACATATGCGGTCTTACCACATCGCACGTAATAGGAAAAGTGGATTTTTTGGACGTTAGAAGACTCATTTTTGGAAAATTATTAAGCTCCCAGTAATGCCAATTTTTCCTCGGTCGGTTAAGAGGTTACATGGGTTTATTCGAGGAAAAAGGTATATTTTCGAAATTTTTTAATATATATAGAAAATAAAACATTTTATTCAAATTATTTACTGTTTTAAAGGTGTACATTCGCAAAAGAATTTCTGAAATTTTCAAACGTGACGTCATTTCCTGTGACCCCTCGGAGAGAAAGAGGTCATGACAAGATCAACCGAAGTGGGAAAAAAGTCTTGTTTTTAGTTAATAATAGTACCATAAACTAGAATTTGGACAAAGGACAAAAAAAAGTGAAAAAGTGGAAAGTGAAAGTGGATTTTGGCAGACCCTTTAATAAAAAAAAATTATTTAAGTTTGCTCAATATTTTCTTTTTAACAAGTTGTATAAGATAGAAAAAAATATCCTTCGTCCAACTCCTCGTGAATTTTTTAGGGAAGATCGATTTTGTATTTTTCAAGAACTTTTGATAACCGACTGTGTTAACACTGTTTCGAGAAAACTGTATTTAAAGATTAAGCCTGCCTTTAAGCTCGCACCTCTCCAAAGCTTCATATCTGAAACTTTTCTGTGGATCGACGTGAAAATTTAAAATAAGATTCTCGCGATGTTGTGGAAATTAATAAGACAATGAGAAAATTCGATTATTTTTAAGCTGTGAAAACCATGTAAAACCTCAACAATGAAACAACTTATTATCGATATTTTATAAGACCATTTTCATGTTTTTTCCAGCTTTTGGCACGCCTATAACTTCTGGGAAAATTTTTTTAAATATATTTCAGCTAGATTCCTGTCAGTTTTGGCATGAAATTAAACCAAATGCCGCGCCGAAAATCAGCATTTCTTTCCACGTTTAATATGGACCGGCCGTAAGTAGGCATACGTGAAGCCGAAGTAAATTTGCAAAGTTGTTTTGAATGATTTAATAAATATATTTTAATTCATGCTAATACCCAGATTAATAAAAGAGTGTTACAATATTTGTATAATTTATGAGAATATTCATATCTCAGTATTTACACTCAAGGACAATTCATAAATTTAAATACTTTTTAAACTAAATTTTCTAGGCAAAAACAAACAGTGTTATTAATTTTGTGGTTTTGAAAATAAACGCCACGAAAAATGCATTAAATTTAAAATAATTTTTTCTATAAAATTCCCTTTTTCTTTTTATAAAGCTTCAACCATATATTATAAGTGAAACACTACATCATTTAAAAGACCGCCTCGCGCATTTTGGTAAAACTTCGATCCATTTGAAGTAATTTTCGACCACTTATTTGCACATATTAGAGGGTATCTCAGCTATAACTTCAACTTCTCAAAAGTTTAATGTTCATCCGCATAAGCACGGTCTTTCGCGTAGCCCCACAAAAAATGTCCAAGCCAAGACGGAAGACCACATCTTGTTCAAGTCGTGCTCTTCAAATGTACGCCAAAAAAGTCGGTTATCATATCATCATAACGTTCCGAATTGACAGTGATAGTCTTGGCTTTGCCGTTTTCAAGGAAGTAAGGTACAATCACACCTCTGGACCAAAGACCGCACTAGAGAGTTCGATCATTTAAGTATTCTCGTAGCTCCAAATTGGACAATTTTACTTATTTACGTACCCTCCGAGTGAAAAATGTGTCTCATCACTGAAGAAAATATTATTCGAACAATCGTCGTCCACTAATTGCTGTTCAAGCACCCAATTGACGAATGTACGGCGTTATGAATGGTCAGTTATTGTATGAACTAGACTTTATATGGATGTAGGTGTAAGTCTAAGTGCAAAATACGCCATAATGTGCGTAACAAAGTCCCAGCTCTTGATAGCGTCGAGAAACAGAAACATGCAAAAGCCTTACAATATCGGGTTATAGTCTCTTAAAATTTCTATAAAAGTTGGGTGATTATACCCACCATAATCTCCTCTTAGATCACTAAACATAGTCAGTTTGAATCACATTTTTTGTGTTAAGGTTTTAACAATTTTAATTTTCACAAATATCTGAATTTTAACTAAAACAAAACTAGTTTGTTATAAGTATTTTAGTGAGCGAAGAAATTCCTTGTTTGTTTGTAAGAATTGAATATTTTTTTGTTAAACAACAAAGAAAAATGGTAAAAGTGACAGCTGTTTCGGAAATCACCACATCTCCTCATCAGACTTCTTATGGCAGAGATCGAACCAACGGATCCTGACTTAACAGGCGAGTGCTCTACCAATACGCCAAAATCAGCCAAGTAATCTGTTGTTATATTATTCAATTCATTATTAACCAATAACTATTAAGTGAGCTAATTTAGTCGATATTTCCTTAATAGCTTGGTTAGTGAGTTTCTTTGAAATCCTCATACCTTCAGGCATTAATTGACTGAAAATGTATAAGCGGGATTAAGTTTCGGGCTCAACCTATATATTCATAATTGTTTTTGAGGCCATGATATTAATTTTTGTTATAACTTTTTAGTGGTTTGACAGTAAAGTTTGACAGATATCAAAATACAGGCCTACCATATACTTTTGAAACCATGAAATGGATAACCCCATAGTATAGTCATATTACCCCCCTGCGGGTTATGGGCTAAAGAATTTACCTGTGGTAAGACATACTTGTCGTTAGAGGCGACTAAAATCCAATAGTTCTCACGACAGTCGGTGCTGTATACCGGAACGACCCAGATTTTAAATCCAGCCAAGGACTGTCACTCCGCAACGTTTCCCGAAAACCAATTCGGAGAATATTTTGCAGTTATAACAACAACAACAACAAATTCGTTGTACATTAGTATGTTTTAAACATAGAACATGAAAAGTTTTACTACCGCCTCAGCCACATGAACGGCTTTAGAGTATAGTCAGATATTTTCTTGACTTTTCGGCCACATTTGAGTTCCAGTTATGCCTTATAGTAATTATTTGAAATTATTCCGAAGTATTTGACTTCAGAAGCGTTGCCGAAAAATACAATTTCTGTGAGGACAATGTCTTCGGCGCATGCCACAACAGACATAATCACTGTAAAATCAAAAATTTGAAGATATGAATCTTTTTTAATAAACATATCTTATTCCATACCTGGTATGAATAGGGAATAGGACCTAAATACTCAGATGTGTCTTCAATCTCTATATTATAATACAAGGAATACCACCAGCATTCCTTTACGACATCTCCTTGCTCGATAGCCACGTCGCCGATGAATTCACATTCAGAGTTAGAATATCAGTTTCACAAGTGGACCAATGATTTCCAAGCCCAAATAATTTTGATTCAAGTGATTGCTCCTACGTATTGAATAATGCAAAACTTCAAAATGTGCAGGCTTGCAAGGCTTGAAGTATTCGGAAAAAAGGACAAAATTAATAGAATCTTACAAAAAAAAGGAACGTCCTAATGAACTAAAACCCCATAATTAAGTTCTTAAATTAAGTTCTAAGTTAAGTAAGTATACCTAAGTAATTTTGGCTTAGCGCCAAGCAAACAATGAAAAATCGACTTGGGTCCTCACTTGTGAGACCGTTATCGCCGACTTATCTTCGTGAACGCTCACCGTCGTGCATTACGCTTTAAGTAGGTGAATAATTGTCTTGTAATTTATGGTATTAATGATCTTATTTTCTGCAATTTATGATCTGAATTATTTATGTTCAATTATTTTTGAATTATTTTATTTTAGCTCTATCGTAGGTTCAATTCTTTTTATATTTTTTTGTGGCTCTAATCTATGTTTTTTGTAGCACACAAGTTGGAAGTGAATAATAAATCGCACCTATTTTTCCACTTTTAGGTCAAGAATTTGTTTACAATTTTATGCGTGTACACAATTTTTCTAATACAGGAACATTTTCCAAATCGCAGCTCTTCTCTTCTTCTTTATTGGCCTAGGCAGTGCCTATTGCCGGATCCACTATAGCTAAATCACACGATAAAAAGTCATCCTGTCTGTAACTTTGTTTGCTATCAAACGCCGTAGATGCAGCTCCTTATTGTCAAAGGCAGCTTTAAAGTCAACAAAGTGGTGGTGTGTGTCAATCATCTTTTCACGGGTCTTTTTCAAGATTTGTCACATGGTGAATATCTGGTCAATGGTGGATTCACCAGATCTAAAGCCACTCTGATAAGGATCTTGTCTTAGTTGGGTAATGTATCTTCTTTTCAGTCAGCATCAATTGGGGTTCCGGGTTCATATTTTGATCATATCGGCAAAAAATTGGATAGGTTCTGTTACTTACATACTCCGAACCTAAGTTAATATACCATATAATGTACGCGTACGTTAAAACCAGTGAATAATCTCTCTTTTCTCCCCTCACCGTATGTTTTTCTTACCCAACTTTCTATGGGACCAACTCTAAGAAAAAAAATAATTGAGTCAAAATCGATCTACTTGGTAAAGAGGTATGCTTCACGCATCTCATACAATAAAATCAATGAAAATTTCAAATATTTTTTCACGAGCTCCTCAAATGCCTTCAACATTTATTAGTAAAGATAAACTATGTAACTCTGCATATGTGCTACATTAATACGCAAAACTCACAAACATCCGCAAATGAATTCATTTGAAAAATTACGACAATGACCTCGTCAAGATTTTACCACCCAAACAGCTGTAACCAGCTGTGTGCGTTGCCCGCCAACGCCAAGTGCAAGTTCAGGAAATGTGAAAACGAAACGAAACGAAACGCAAATCGAGAAACAAGAAACGAGAAATAAAATCTAACAAATACTAGTCATGCGTCACTGCAATGTAACATTTACGCACAGAGCAATAGCATAGACCCACAGCACTGAGTACATGTACCATATGTGTGTATGT
Source organism: Ceratitis rosa (assembly GCA_037013455.1). Taxonomy (NCBI): domain Eukaryota; kingdom Metazoa; phylum Arthropoda; class Insecta; order Diptera; family Tephritidae; genus Ceratitis; species Ceratitis rosa. The sequence goes on along the minus strand of JAWMAG010000020.1, from coordinate 7,407,151 downwards.
GAGTATGTATAAAGACAATTAATTCACGCAAAGCTATGTAAGCCACAAACCAACCAACTCGATATTAAATAGGGTTCAGCGTCAAACCAAAAGGCAAAAGCGTAATAGTTTTTTTTTCAGAAATACTTACGAGACCTCAACTGGCTTTCGTTACATACGTGTATGTCTGTCTGTCTGTTCGTCTGTCTGTAGGTGGCTTACCACTTTTGAATGCTTTCAACTGTAAAACTGCACATTCATACTCGTACATCAACAAATATGCGTAACTTTAACTCAAATCTGCTATGGACCCTCCTCCCTTTACCGAATGCAGATTGAGCGGGGACTGCAATTAATGTGTGTGCTTAGGTGAATAGGTAATGCATAAATAAAGAGTCATTATGCACAGCACAGGGAAGTCCAGATTGCGGAGTGAAGGCATGTTAGTGTGCGTATGTATGCATGTGTGTGTGTGTATGTGTATCTGGAGCTTGTCTATTAGTCAAATGTATTCAAGGTGACAAAGCGCAATAAAAGTGCAGTGACTGGGCGTTGCTACTCTTAAACAAATGCAAGGCCATCGTACATTACGGCAAGGTAGCGAACAAACACGTTGTTAAAAGTTGGAATATTCGCGTTAAATGACAATTCAGAACAAGGTATAGCCAAAGTTTCTCAGTTGGGGTCTTATGTGACGATAGTTATGGTAAATGCATTTGTATATTAAGTAGGACAAAGGGGTAGCCTTCTTCTTCTTCTATACTGGCGTAGACACCGCCTGTAAGCCAGTTTTTTCTTCTTGTCCCCGTTTGGGGGACATCTGAATGCTTTTCTTCCTTTTCTTCTACTTCTACCGACGGGTACTGCGTCGAGAATTTTCAAAGCTGTAGTTTTGTCTGCTAAATGGACGACACGACCTGGTCGGCGTAGCCGCCGTTTCAGAGTTCTATGAACAGTGTCAATGTTGTACAGCTCATGACTCCATAGACTGAGGTATTCGCCGTAGCCGACTTAAAAAACCTTGCTCTATAAATTTCCTAATAACGACCTTCCGTCAGATATCGTCATCGACCACAATTCTGGAGTATACAGCAGGGTGCGACTAGTAAAGATTAGTTTTTGTTCGTCGGAAGAGAACTTTACTTTCCAATTGCCTATTCAGTCCACAGCGGTAGCCGAGTGGTTAGCATTACGTACTACCATTCGGAAGTCTCGGATTCAAATCCTGGTGTCGTGCTAACATTCAAAAAGATATAGGGAATGAATTTAAATGAAAAATTAAGTTAAATTTTCTAATTGCGGTCGCCCCTAGGTAGAGAATTTCCACCCCTCCGAGTTTATTTTGGACATGAAATAAAGGCTCCTCGTAAAAAAAAACGATTCGAACGACGATATTACCTTTTACGCTCAGCTCGTATTAATTACTCCAACATTAAGTCAAAGAAGTTACCCATAAAAGACTCACCTTGTCTGAAACCTTGCTTGGTATCGAATGAATGAATCCTAATTCTGACGGAAATTTATTACTCATCCTCATTTTACACATCCGTATAAGTTTTGCGGGTTGCCAAAAATAAGATTTTGCGTGTGGTAAACATCTAGTTAATAGTGAATTTACCAAGGCGGAAGTTATACAGGTATGATGCGATCGATTCGCTGACCGTGAGCTTTATCCTTTCACGCAATACATTGAATAGGACCTTATAAGCGATATTGAGGAGACTTGTTCCAGTATAACTAGCGCAGTTTTTCTTATAGATACACAGAAGATACTTATATATATATATATATATATATATATATATATAATAGGCGCTTTGTAACCGCTGAAGCGATGTTCGGCCGAGCTCTTCCTTCAATTTGTGGTTTTTCGTCTTGAATTTTATCAAACAAATAAAGAGATCTACAATGTATTCTAAGTTGAACCCAAACGGCCGATGGGGGAGCTTTTTAATTTATGTCAGAAATACGCTCGGAGAGCTTAACATTCCCCGTCGACACTTACGTTCTAATATTCGGCAATATTTCCAACCGACCAGAGAAGTTGATACATATACCTTGTAAGTTCTTCACCACCATATTTGAATAGCTCAATCCTTAGATGAATGTTACCTGTTGACCTTAACGGGGTTAAATCGGCGAAAGGGTGACAAATCTAGAACCGGCTGTCGTTAGATCTGGATATCCTAGCAAGTTAAACTCCTACCTATCCAGAGTCGACACATCCAACGTATGTCCAGCATGTAACGAGTCCCCGCACGACACTAACCACCTCTTTATATGCGCTCCGAACCCGTCGAAACAGCTCGTTTCCTGGACCTCTCGTTAGGTGACCTTGGTGACTTAGACAAACTAGCCTATCCCCAATCGCTAAAACAATAACAACAACAACAATAGCTCAACACTGCAAGCAACCGGCTGCCGTCACTTTATTGTTCTTCAGGCGGGCATTTGCTATTCGAACTTCTTCATGGTTGGATAAAGGGACATATATGTATCGTCATCGATTAGGTTAACGAGTTTGCCTTTGCATCCGATACTTTCACTGCCACTTAGCAGGCTGAAGAACAAGTTTTCCCTCTGTCAATTCAGTTTAATCTGGATATTAGTCGTCAGATCATCTGCTTAGATTCTACTTGAATATACAATACTACGGTCTTGATACTTTCTGAGAACTACTAAAAAAGAAACCGTTGGGGAGATTATAAGATTTTGTGATCTCGAAAGATAGTCAGAGTAATCACTTAAATAAGCTTAGGTCCCTCTCGTCTTTTTATTGCTATTACAAAATATATCAAACAATAACCCCCAGCAATTGCTGCAATAACAAAGCGATGGAATGCACAACACCTTCACATATCTCAACGGGATGTCAGCAACGAAACGACCTTCCAATAATAATACTGAAATAAATTATTAACTAAAAATAAACACATTTCGTACTAAATACCGTAATTTCATTTCATTAGTATGCAATACTATGGTAAATATATACACTTTTTAGACTACATTCATACACATGTAGATATGTTTTTATTTGTTAAAATTGGTTTATTGAATAAATTGCAGTATACCAACGTTCCGCTTGAAGCTTTCCAAGCTGCAATCGAACAGACGAAAAAGAAAATCATTCAACCAAATTAAAGCTACGAGTATAATTTGTTTTGGATAGATAGTAATTACCCAAGTATTCATACTCAAAGTACTCGCGCAGGGGCGCTGGCATAGGAATTTCTGTACAGGCATACGCCTTGCGAGCTCTAACGGTGTTGGCGCTGCAAGAAATTTAAAGTTGAATAATTTAAACTATGAAAAGGTAGCAATGACTGTGAGCAGTTTTAGTTGCAGATATACTAACAATATGTATGTGTAACTGCATATATGTACGAATATATATGTGTGCATGTGGTTTGTTAATTTTTTAATACCTCATGCATTTCGATTATTGTAAAATAAAACGAATTGCATTCGTAGTAAAAATGGACTGATAAATAAATAAAGCCGTTGAACTGGATCTTTGATCGTTGACTGGCAAACAGGCGGGTGAACTTACAGGTTTGTTGGACGTAGATAGCGATTGGTTGTCCAGGCGCGCACCGGCTAGGTGACGATGCAAATATTGCTCCGTTTAGTACTCAAAAATTTTTTTTTTTAATTTTGTTTACACCGACTTGTGCACTTATGCAATACGGTGTGTGCACGCCACAAAAGTCCACCTTTCAAAATAAATGCAATCAGCAAACCACCTTGTCGGACAAATATGTATTCAAACACATGTATGTATATGCACAGCATTTGTACACAGCATATACTCGTGCGTGTATATGTAAAGACAGTCAGAATATTCAATATGAACTCACACATACTAGGGGCAGCTGATAAGTTCGCTGCCTAAAGTACTGAATGAAACAAATATATAATATTATGTTCTTCATTTTTCAATATAGTCACCCTCAAGTGAAATAAATACCCTTTTTCACATAGTGAATATAATGCCTTTATACCACTGAAAAAATATTCTTTAGATAACTTTCCATCTCATTCTCGTCTGGAAATCTTCCTCCACGTAACTCCTTTTTTAAATTTGAAAAGGTCACTGGAAGAAACATCCGGACTGTCGGTTGCATGGTAAATTTCTGTAAATCCAGTAGCTTTTAAGGCATCCCTTACAACCCGAGCGGTGTGAACAGGTGCGTTGACTTGAAGAAACAGCACTCCGCGCGCTAACTTGCCATGTTTCTTCTGTACGACTGCCTCACGCGCCTCGCTCAACAAATTAGCGTTAAACAGGCCGCTTATTTTAGTTCCCTTTGGCAAATAATCAATTAATAAAATTCCCTCCCTACCCCAGAAAATGGTGGCCATAACTTTCGACGGCGATTTTACCACTTTGAATTCTTTTAGTGGTATTTCCCATTTTTATATTCACTGCATCGACTCCTGTTTGGTCGCGGGATCATACTGACGAACCCAAGTTTCATCAACTGTTATAATGCTGTTGCAAATTTCATCCAAATCATCTTGACATGACTTCAAAAAATCGTTACAACTCTCCAATCGTCACTGATTACGTACATATATTGAGCGGCGTGAGAATTTGCGGTACTCAACACGCACTAATTTCATTGAAACTCAAATGTTCATGCAAAACCTCTTCAGCTCGTTCTTTGCTAATCTGTAATCCTTCCGCTGTCTGCCGCAAATGTAATTCTTCGATCAGCCAGTACTAATTTATCGACTTTCTGAATATATTCTTCGGTCACGAGCGTCACTGGGCTGGGTGGGGGTCATATTTACAGGCCTCTCCTTCTTTTTGAAACAGCCGAGTCCATTTTTTTACCATCGTTTATGAAGGGGGCGAAGACCAGGGTTCAAACCCTGGTGTCGTGCTAACATCCAAAAGTTATAGAAAATTAATTTAAAAATTAAGTTAATTTTTCTAATTGCAGTCGCCCCTTGGCAGGGAATGTCAACCCCTCCGAATGTACTTCTGACATGAAATAAAGGCTCCTCAGCCGTTGGAGTCTGAAGGGCATAGTCCGGAAATAGCTTTCGGCGTACTTGCGTTTTTACAAGGAATTCAATCACAGCGCGTTGCTCCAAATTGCGAGAATTTGAAATTTCAGCTGACATAGTGTTATTGCTTGTACCAGTAACTTCCATACTAATAATGAGTCCTGCAATTAGTAGTATTATCAGTAACGAGATGATGTGTCATCTCTAACTACCTTAGGTCGTGAACTTATCAGTCGTCCCTCGTATATGAACATAGTATGTACTTGGGTGTTGGCCGCTCGGTCGCTTTACTCAATGGCCCCCGTTTGTTGGTTAGTTGGTTACTTATTTATTTGGTCAATCGATTGGCTTAACTCACTTTTCACTCCTTCGCTCCTCCACCTCGTCTCTTCCATCTCTTTAATAGGTTAGCTGTATAATTGTGCACAAAAATCGCTCAATTCTCTGGCGAGCACACTGTCTTACCTAGGTATGTATGCTTGTATGTACTCTTATAAGCAAGCTTTTATAACTCGATTATCTATTCCTTTAATCCACCGTCACTTTTGTGTACGCGACCCTTATTTTAGTTTATTTAACATTTCTGTGCTTATACTCCACACCCACTCTTGAAATTTACTGTATTCAATGCAATTGAATTTCGATTTCATAATCATTTGGTAAGTGCGCAATCAATTGTTCTTAGGTGGGTTAAATTTCTTTTTCTTTGACTATTTAAACTAAATTTTAGCTTCAGAAATTCGCTTGTTTTTATGAACAAAATTTTCTACATAGTGAACTGTACTCATATATGTACTCGTAAAGTCACATGAAATGGTTCGTACGCAAAGAAAAAATGAGTTATTATTGAATTATTTGAAAAGTAATCCCCCTCAGATATAACGCGCTTATGCCAGCGCTTCTTCCAAACCTTGAAGCACTTTTGACATCCGCTTTTCGACTCCAACTTTATTCTCTCCGTTGCTTCCATTTGGGTGATTGGGCCTTAGTTTCGACGTCCTAACCTTTGACTCTTTCGACCAAACCTGTTGACGTCATTCATTCAATAACTGCTGAGCGATGAGTTGAGTTGATGCGGTTGCAGATCAGAACGACCACTTCGTACTTAGGCCTGAAGGCCTGTTGTGATACCATTGTGGAGTACATCTCACCTTCTCAGATGTACGAATCATGTCGTGTGACTTATTAACGATACGACACTGCCTATACTAGCCGTTACTATGACAGTAAGGCTACGACAAAAATCATTGAAGTCCCATTAAATAGTGACCAGTTAGTATGCTCGTTTTTGAATTATTGGTGAACCGGTTTGGGCAGCTTAGATCCCTTGATCTTTTAACGCACAGCACAGGCCAAAGTTTTCTAGTCACGGTGTAGCTTCTTCCGCTAAGCCATCTGGTATTGGCTGCTTTGATGAAAGCGGTAAACAAGGGTACGCCCATGACGTGAGTTGAATTTATCTTAGTTAGAGTGGTACCTTCTCTAGCTAGCTCATCCGCCATTAAGTAACCTGTGATGTCCCTATATCCGGGCACCCCGACCACGGCTTATTTGCATGTAGCAGAGATCTTATTTTAAGTGCTCCGCTTTTGTAGAAAATTTCGGAGCTTCGATGAAAACTTCGCTGAGACACATTTCATTTCGACAAAATGTCATGGCATGAGCCGAAGGATCTGCCAACATCCTCTGCAACTACCCGAATAGTATTTCGATGATTTGTCACAACAATTTTTTTTCCACTGTTTCGATGTTTTCATCGTTGACGTGGTTGACATGGTTGCAACTCCAGGTCACCAACATCTTCAAGGATTTCTGTAAAGCACTTGTACCACTTATAAGAACTTTTTTGAAACAAAATGGACTTGCCGAGTGCCACAGTCAACATTTCAAGTGCCTTGGAGCACATTATTCACTTTTTTTGAAGAAGATATCGAAATCAGTTGCCGGTAACAAACAACTAATCCAAATTGCCTAGTAATGCCAATATATGACGAACATATATGTATTAAGATAAAAAAAATCCAAAATCAAATGTACACAGCCCGTTAAAATTCAAAATTCCCCTCTTCTTTTGAAGACTCTTCGTATATGCACTTTAAAACCATTACGTTTAGAACCCCTAACATAAAAGTACTATCTCTCCTTCCACCTCACTCTTACTGTTTCCCTCTCTCTCTCTCTGTCTCTCCATCTCTGGTGAGATTACTCCGGCGTAAACGTTAAATACGTGTAGTGTCCAATGATTCTATACTTTTTGATATTAGTTTCGTCTCTATGAAGTCAGAAAATATACAATCTCTCTCTTTTTACAGTCTTCAATTAGCCTTCAATTATTTACTGACACATGTTTATAAATCAGAACTAATTTTTCAAATGATTTCAAAGAATCTTGGTGATTCGAAAATTGAAAGTCGTAGGCCAGCGTAAAAGCATTGTGTAACCTGAGAAGCGCGTTTCTTCAAACTAGCACAAGAGGAAGGTTACATATCAAGCCAGTTCTATATGTGAAAACAAGTACAATAGTATGATCTCAGTTCTGAAACCCGTCATGGTCAAATCACACGATAGTTTTCCTTTCATGGTGAGTAAAAACTTTCGAAACCCTGCTGCTTCCAGTTTTCATCAAAACCTAATTCTACGACGGTATGGAATCCTACATTCTAATTCTTCTTCACTAATCGGACGCTTTTGATATGATTTCCTTTCCTCTACTACTTCCTGGCATAGGCCATCGGCATGAAAAGCGCCGTTAATGGTGTACTTTCTGAGATATATTCGCTGAAACGATTTTTGGTTGAACTCCTCCTCCAATTTTTAATATACACGTACATGTTGATTTTTTCCAACAAATGGAGAGGCCTACAGTTAATTCAAAGCCGCCTTCCCTGCCTAGGGCCGACCGCAATTAAAAAAATTAATGTTCAATAATTTTCGATGGTGGTAAAACCAGGACTCGTTGTGTTCGAGACTTATAGACTTTTTATGTTTTGAACTTTTGAATAATTTCTTTCCCAATATTTCTCCCTTTTTAGTTGCTATGAATTTTATCGTTTTCCCACGAGATCCAGAGCCATAACTCGAAGTCAAAACTGATGATACTAGAATTATAACTCCAAACAGTGTGTGGGTTGTACTTGGTGACAGATAAAACAAGACTCGGCTGTCAGGTACGCTGTACAGATGTGAATTAAAAAGGTTGTATGTACCTTGATAACTTCAAACACATTTAATTAACATCGCGATATACCGAGTTTTTCTTACTGAAAAAAAGAGTTTGCGATAAGATCCGGGCAATGGTGACACCGATAAGGACTTTACCGAAACGAAATCATTTTTATAGCGATTCTAACTGGTCGCTATCCGAATGATCCAGAGTAATCATCTCGCGAATGTTTCCACAAAACTGTGAATTAAGCAATCTCATGTCTTTAAACGTTCAAATGAGAATTTGTGTTTCAGATTAAAATTTTCTCGAGTTTTCGGTTATCACTCGGCCGTTCAGCGGTGGCCCCACACAGCACAAGTGGGTTGTAAACAAAAGAATCTGTCTAATATGTCCAATGGACAAGTAATGAAATTCCTTAAGTAGGACCTGGTAGTAGGACAGCCACCTGAAACTACTCGACAGACCTCTCCACTTGGAAAAGTCTTTTAAATAAGTACAACAACAACGTTCTGTGATATTTAAGATTTCATCGGACACTTAATTAGATTTATTGCAGTGATGTATACATATATATTTGTATAGATATATTATTAAATTATTCACATATAAAAAATAATTCTGCTTTTCCATTTAAAATTATATCTTCACATAAAACTTAAAACCCTAAAATCTGTAATAACATAACCTTAAAAGAGATAGATAAATATACATACAAATATTTCGACTCGTTCGCCTTCACTAACCGGCGTTTTTAATATATTACACACAAATATTTACAAGTAAAGTAAAGAAAAATCTTAGTAACTGATTAATATTCTCAAAACGAAATCAGTACAAGTCTTTATTTTGATGTCGATGATCTCAACGCTCACGCCGCAGATCGTTATGTTTCACAAGATACAACGGAAACCCCACTTTGGACTGCCTTGAATTCTCCACAAGATCAAGCCACACACATTCTAGCACATACACATGCCATGTCACCCCTCTACTTCTACTTGCGCCGACCTGTGTAATCAATGCTGTACGAACCGCTCCAAATATCGAGATTCTTCAGCGCTGGATGATGATGTTGCGGCAAGCTGCTCCATGGATTTTGCGGTTGAGACTGGTAGGAGCGTTGTTGGTACGTAGGTGGCTGGTACTGTGGTTGATATTGCGGTTGGTAGCGGGGCTGTGGTGGCGGAGGTGGTGGTGGTGGCTGCCGAAATTGTGGTGGCTGATGTTGGAAGCCGAACTGTTGATAACGCGGCTGTTGTGGTGGCGACAGTGGTGGTGGTGGTGGATTATTGTAGTATTGCGGCCTTTGTGGTTGATGTAGGTTATCCAAACTGAATTTGCTGGCTGCCACTGGTGGGCGATTAAACTTTTGATCGCGATAATAGACAGCGGGATCTTCACGATATTGGCCATCGTCGACTTCGTTGGGCCCAAGTGGATAGGGATTGCTGTTGGTAAGTGTTGGCGGTGGCACATTAATGTCGCTGCCTGGAAAGGAAATGTTTGGAAATGAATGTGAAATATCAGAAAAAATATATATATATGTATATGTATATATGTATATGTAAAATTAAAATTTCAACACACCAGCAGGTTCAAAGCCACGCTTGCTCGCGCCATACTCGATCTCACGCAATTTTCCCTGATCATCTAAATAGCCATATTTGCCAAAAACTTCGCCGTTCGGGTATTTCGTTTCAATTTTGAAACTTTTATCTGCCGCTTCGTAGCCATACGTATACGAACCATCATCGTTGTGTCGATCAATCTGTTTCAATATTGGCACTGGTGTGGTATAGTCTTGTTGTTGGTGTGACTGTTGGATTTGTATGCCCAAAATGAGGCAAGTGAGTATGAACTGCAAAAGGATGAAGGAAGAATTAGTAAGCTTTTGAGTAAGAGACGACAAATGTAATTACTATAATGGTATTAATATATAACTAACAACAACAAAATTTTCCTTGCATTTACTCAAATTAATTACGACACAGCTGCCATGCATACTTTTGTACCAGTATATACATATGGTACATATGTACGAGTATATAAGCAGTTACTCTTGAAGTGAAACCACTTTATCCGAGACGCAATGATAGTGCAGTTTTGCAAATATCATTTAAGAGCAAATTAATTATATAAAGAAATTCATTATTGTGATTCATGAAATTAAATTTTGTGCTAAGATTTATTTTTCGGACAAAATCTTATCTTTATACATATATAAAAGGCATTTCCCGAATGACTGTCGGATCAACCCACAGCCTAAACCACTAGTCGTAGAAACCTGAAATCTTGAAGAGTGTTTTTTGCATATGACGTAGGCATTGGATAAGAAACGATTTTCTGGGATGTGAACCAGGGACCAATCTGTTCGAAAAAATCGAAATTAATTTTAAATCCTTCGATTTTCATGAAGGTTGGTACATAAATAACTTTTTGTCTAAACTGATATGCGAAATATATTTTCTTCCGGGAAGTGGGCCTGAAGACGACCTATTCGAAAAATTGTGTTATTAATTCGATTACATAGTACAGAGGTAGCGGAAACCCTTTTTCTTCCTTTCGACTTTTTTTTCGGGGCCAATCTATTTGGAACAAATCATTCGATTTGAAATTTGAAACATAGAAAGCTCTTAGCCTAGGCTAATACGTATGAGACTATTATTTCTTTTTCATACATTTAACATATGTAATAGATTACAAGTTATAATAAAATGAATAACATAAAACCGAATGAAAATCTTATTAGAACCATCTTAAAATTCTACGCAGACGAACTCGCGAGCAAACTCTTGTTCTCTTATATTTCAGTGGTCACTCAAATAATTTGTGCTTTAAGCCATGAAACAAATTTCTCTAAGCAAAAAATATATAGAATTATTTTCTGAATTCAAATGAAGTTTACGAGGAAGCCTTTTTTCTTCTTCTTCATTAGGATCATAACGTATTCAGTTGTCCGGGAAACATCACGCCTCGGAATGTTATTTTTCCCACACAAGAGAGCTTCGGTATTTTGATTTACCCACCCTACAACCCTGGTCTGACTACGAGTAATTATTACATGCTTCCAAAAATGAAAAAAGAACTGTTGAATAAAAAATGTATCACTGATAATCAAAGAGACAGCTACGGTGCATTTTAAGGCTAAAGAGAAACATTTTGTATGAAGGCAAAAATAAATTAATAGAAAAATCTGAAAAATGCATCCGTCCTGAAGATAAATATATTGAAAGGCAAAAAGATTTGTATTTTTTTTAAATCCACCCCTTAACCCTCATTCCACGAGCATAAAAACATTCCCTCGTAAGTCGCCTAAAATTTACTTTTATCCTACTTCTTTCCTCTAAAAGAACATAATGAACTGAATTTTTAAGTAAAAAAAAATTGCTGTTTTTTGGTATGAGAACACTCCAAAAGCAGTTTGGGACTAGTGCAAGACTGTTTTAGGCATAGTTTAAAATTATTTGGAGGACACAAGAACAAGCTAAAATTTTACCAGAATCGTTCGATAATAGAAAAGACTGTAATTAGAAAAAATCTTGGAAAAGGTTCATGAAGAAAATAATACGAGCTGCTGCCGCATGCCGATGATATTGACATTATTGGCTTCAACGACCGCGCAGAGAGTTTTGCTGGAAGCGAAGGATGTGGTTCTGGTGGTGAATGAGGGCATGACTAAATATCTCCTGTTATCAAACAAACAGTCATCGCATTCGCGAATGGGGGAGCCGAGTCACTTTTAACAGTCATAACTTAGAAGTTGTGGATAATTATGTCTATCTTGGAACCAGCATTAACACCAACAACAACTACTACTAACAGAGTCCAAGCTATACAAGTCGCTCCTCGTTCCCGTTCTGCTCTAAGTGGTGCGGAGGCATTAACGATGTCAACATGTGGGGTCCGCGCTATGAGTTTTCGAGACAAAGGTTTTGCGTAAGATTTATGGTCCTCTACGAGTTGGGAAGGGCGAATACCGCAACCGATGGAGTGATGAGCTGTATGTGATATACGGCGACATTAAAATAGTTCAGCGAATCCAGAAACAGCGCCTACGCTAGCTAAGTCATGTGGTCTTCATCGGTGAGAATACACCAGCTGTACTTGGTTCTTTCAATTGGCACCAAAAAGGAAAAGGAAGAAATGAGTAAAAAAGAAGTAAAGAAGAAGAAGTATGAAATAATGAGTCTCTAAAGACTCTGAAATGGAAATCTGCACAGATGGACCATACAGCATTATTCTAAGGAAATTGATATTGAGTTTAAAGATATATTTTTTTTTAAACGACTTACTACTTGCCCCACACGATTTGCTAAGGTTTGCTGTTCGAAAGGTATTCCTTTTCATAAAAAATAGACCAATTAATTAAATAATTTCTCAGACCTGAAACTACTTTTTTGGTTTCTACTTTATGGAAAGAGAACAACTAAATCATTTTCCTCAGACATTAATCCATTGCACACCAGTGCGCAACGCTACAACTACTATTAGACCAGCCCTAAGTGTTCTTCGATACCAGTTAATTTAATATTATTTACATTTTCACTTCACATTAAAATAATACCACAAGAGTCAGCAATAATTGCTAATTTAGAGCTTGTTGTTGAGCAACACACATTTTTACATACAAATAAACGAGGGTGAGTACCATTCATTATTGCCAGCTTTGCAACAATTAATTGCAACAACAACTTAAGAATGTCGGTTTGCAATTGAAGGAGAATTAGTAAGTGTGCAACAGGCGTTTTCAACTTCTCAAGGCCATCTTCTGCTTTGTAGCAAATTTCTCGTAAGTATGGTATGTACGAGTATGTACTTGTCATGGTATATGAAAGTGTAACAATTGCTCTGCACACACGCAGGTCTTTAAGCTCTAAGCTCGTACAAGCCATGTCAAGGCACAAATTATTGATTTTTATAAATATTATATTACAAATATATGAAACATATACAAACATATTTATGGTATTTAGATATCTGTCTAAGTAATCTCTACTCATTCACCTACGTAATTTCAATTATCTCTAATAATCGACACAAATACATAATCGTATGTACGTATGTTTATACTCGTATGCAAGTGCTCAAATGAGTCAAAGCTAAAATTCTGGTTCAATCACTGAACTGGTTTCTCCAGTGGTTAATATGTCTTAAGCGTATGTACAAATAAATATTCTATGTAACATACTCGTATGAACATATGTACCATATGTGTAAAGGAACTATCTGGTCGCGTTATAATTCCGAAACGTAATAAAAAGTTAAATATTATACATTCAAAGAATGTCATAAAACGCATTCCACGCATATTTTGCTATTATTTCCGCTTTGCCACCTGTGTGACATACACATACTCGTACATGTACATATGTATACATGCACTTGACTACCTCCAAATAGATTTTATGCAAAAAATATGTTTTTATGCATAAATATGGATGCTTTTTCAAACAGGTGACTTTCAGGAAGAAAGGAAATCTATAGTTATGGTCGACAATTGAGTTCAATTATAAAGACAAGGGCTTGCCATTATGTTTTAAAACAGCTTTGTAACCGCGGCAACGATTTTCGTCCGAGCTCCTCCTGCAATATGTGATTTTGCTTCTTGCAACAAAATTAAATAAATAAATTAATTTTCCATAATTTTTGGATTTTGGTCAGGACTCGAACCCTAGCCTTCGGATTGACATTATGCAATGCTAACTACTCGGTCATTGCGCCAGTCGCGCCTAATTTTCTCTTTGTCTCGCGCTTATCGCGCATGGACAAGTGTCTTCACATAATCGTACAAAAAATAGTATGTGGTTGTTAAGCCACACGATCTTAGAGACCATGCCGCAGGCCCACAACTCGACAAAATGCGTTCACCAAAAGTTTTCGTCAATAAATTCATTCCCTTGTTAGCTGTATACCATATAATGCCGTTTTGTTGAAACCAAAGGTCGTTCACATCAACATTCTCCAATTGAGGCACGAAAAAGTCTTTAAGCATTCAATTCTCTATGGCGTTTCCACTGGACTGTAACATTTCATTTTTGACGAATCTGCCTAAAGAGCAAAGCAAACACTGATTTTTTGAGGATGTAATAGCGTCTCAACAATGGCTTGCGGATTAACATCACTCTAAATACACGTATGACAATTTTGTATATGATAACTCAATATTAAAATTTAAAAAATAAAAACATTATTTCATCAGTAACAGAAATAATAACGATTCCCACCAACACATTACTTGTTTTGTTGAGTAAAATTTTAGAGCGAACACAACGAATGAATTTTAGTTTATGTATTACCTTATTCTCTTGCTCTCAGATGTATAGCATTTTGTGGAATAATTATATGTTCAAAAATAAAAAGTTATTAGCATCAAAATGACGCTTGAAGGACTACGGTTTGTGTAAACGAGCACCAGTCTCTTTTCCCTTTTTTACCATATGGTTATCTAAGTTATGAAGATACGCTCGATACAGCAGAGCTTCTGAAAAACTTTCATATTTTATTCGCCACTCCAAACGTTTATCTCAAATAAATGGAAAATTTTTGTAATGCACGCGATGTCATATTTCTTTCTTCTGTCCTTCACTGTTCGTACAACAGGCAAGATGCTCTTGAAATTTTTAGAACACAGTCTACGGAATGCATTCATAGTTGTCTTAGTTGACAATTTAATTTAAATAGTTTAAATATTTGAAGAAATAAGTTGCTCGAAACTTGAAGAAAGATTTTTGTTTTTTTGAGATAGTTTTTCAAAAATTATGCTTTAACTATTATTATTCTTTTATTATTATTATTTCTCTGTGTTATCATCAACACTTACAAGCAGGAGAAATTTTTTTCTTTAATTTAGAGGCTATTGTTGTTGTTGTTGTTGTAACAGCAAAAATATTCCCCTAAGTAGATTTAGGGAAATGTTGCGGGAATGACAGTCCTTTGCCTTTCCGGTATAAAGATCCGACTAGTGCTGGACCTTCTGGATTTTAGTCGCCTCTTACGACAGGCATATCTTACCACGGGAAAATTCTTGAACCCCTACCCCGCCGTGTTCAATATTCACTAACGCCTTGGTTGATGAATTCCCAAATTATCACGGGTCGCGCAGGTCATATGACACAACTCAAATGATGCCAATTTATTCTTTCAATAGTTGCGAAATCAGTAATGTTTTTAAACTAATTTTTTTAAGCTAAATGTTATTTACATATTATAATAGTTGTAGTAAAAAGTAATCCAGCATTTTCATAAAATTAAATGGTTCCATTTCTTCTTTTCTTATCAAGCCTTATTCAAATGGTTCCAAACGTTTTTTGTGCAATCTTTAGCTTTTTGGCAATCGAAACGGTGCTTACATGACGGTCGGCCTCGACAATTTCCATGAGCGGCACGGAATCGACAAAACCGAAATTGCGCGTGATTGGATATTACAATATCAGGATCATAAACGTTATTCACATTTTCAGCCGCCTGGCTTGCGTTTTCGCCCTTATAGAAGAAAAAAACGTAAAATTGACATACGCTCAAAAAAAAACTGAATCAACCAATCACAAAACTTTCAGAAAAGATTTTTTAGTACAAAATGTAGTCTTCCTAACGGAACCCGATCGGACTTACGCAACGCGAAAAAAAGATAAATAACACCATCTATTGGAAAACTAATATATAGAGAGATGTATAATTAAGTAGGTGCGATTGAAGTCATCATAACTTTATATTAGCGCCGTATAGAAAGCGAGTGATTCGAACCTTAAATTGTGGCCATAATTGTGAACATCCCCAAAGTTCACCTCATTTATTCACTACTATAAGTGACAAACTCTGAGTAGTGCTAAGAAATTCTTCACGCTAGTTACCTCAATGGCATCTTACTGCGGTTTTGTCAGCTTAAACAAAATTTTTTAATGAGCTACTGAGAGTCTTGGCAAATGTTTATGAAAAGCTGATATTTACTGTAAGCAGAATATTAGTGGCATTTTCTTTTCTAATTAATAACTCAACTGCAAACTCTTTCATTTTATTTGACTTCATCATCATGGCACAGAAAATATAATACCTGTTAAAAGTTAATAGAATACAAAGTTACGTCATCGAACCAATGCCGTCATATTAACAATGGGCAAGGGTTGAAATTTATGTTATCAAAATAAAGTATATTTTTTGTTTAAAAAGGCGAAATCGCAAGTCAGACAGCTGCAAATGTAAATAGGGTTTACAGTCCTGATACTGTAGAAGTCGATCTTGCATAATTTTGGTTTCGTCGATTTCGTTCCGGTAATGGGTAGAAAGGCAATTGACGAAAATCTTGTTTAAATAATAGAAATCGTCGAGTCCGACCGTCATGTGCGCATAATTTCGATTGTCCAGGAGCTAAACATTGCACAAAATATGATTTGGAATCACTTTAAAAACGCTGAATTCACTGAGAAGCTCGTTGTAAGGGTGCCACAAAAGTTAACAAGAAAAAAACCAAATGAACCGAATTGCGGATGATGACTTGTGATGAAAAGTCGAGCCACTTGTAGCGTCAAACGAAAATAGTAGAGGTTGAAGGCCAGTGGGCGGACATAAACTTTCTCCAAGCCAGAATTGAAAGTGTCCAGCTTTGGCCAATAGGAGGGGAATTTTGTTTTATCAGGACAACGCCAAACCACACATATCGATAGTAACTCGCTAGAAGCACTGAGTGCTTGGTTCTCTTTTAAATGTTTTTTAAAAATCAAAATTAAAACTTTTTCTTTTCCACCTCAATCATTTGCTTACCAATTTATTCATTTTCCTTTGTTTTAATTAAATCCAGAAAAGTTCAAAAATCACAGTTAAAATGTAAACAACATTAATCCAGCGGCTATTGACCAACGGTTCTCTTTTCGCCAACGATTTAATATTATTAATCCAGTCGATTTTTGCACAAACTTTAAATCTGTATTTCTTGTATAATTTTCACATAAACTTTTTATAAAACCTAAAAAACAATTTAATTGTACTTTTGATTTTGTTTTTGTAATCGTTTATTGTTGTTGTTATTGTCGATGCACTACAAAATCAACACCGATTAATTTACGAATCGATTAATGCACTTGCACCAACAGCAGCAGCAGACTCCAGCGTAACAGCGACGTACTCAAAAGAAAATCAACGAGTCGAACGCTTTTATACCGCCAACGAACCGCGAGCGGCAAGCATAATAATTTCACAAATATACAAAAATAACCAACTGTCAGAAGACTGTAGTCAACCATAACTCCAGCAACAACATAAACAACAACTACAACAATGAAAGCGTTCAACAATAGCAACAACAAAAACAACAACAACAGTAACAACAACAACAATCTAGCCTGGGAGCGTTCGCAGAGAATGTTGGCCAAATGGAGCGGAGTAGGGCGCACGGGCAGGTGTGTTCGGTCTGTTGGTTAGCAAACGACGGACATGGTAATGTGGCCAGCGCAATTTTTTCTACCAATTTCCATTAGATACACACATACAAACATATCTACATATTTACCATACGTGTATAAACAAAATGTTGCCCATGACTCGTGTAAAAATGTAACAGTCGATCAGCGCGCGATGGTGTTGAAATTGGTCGCTCGATCGGTTGGTCGATCGAAGCTTTGGCACCAACACACTTTCGGTTCTGCTACTGGGAATGAAGTCGTTTACAATTTTTTTTTTTGTTTTTGTTTTCCCAAGTTTTATTTTGCGTTCTAAACACTACAATTTTGTCTTGACTGTGTTGGTGGTGGTGTTGTTGTTGGTATGGCTGGTGTTGAGTATATAGTTTTTATTTATGTAAATAATCCACTAATCAAGCTGCACTCCTCCACCAACAACTCCAATACTTGTGCTAAAATGCAACGTATTATTTATACATATATGTACACACACATACACGTATTTGGGTGTTGGCTGCGTAGTCTAAATTGCATTGTGCATTGTAAGTCGAGGTGGTGCTTACTGGTTTGTCTTGCATTCACATACTTACATATCCATTGGTATTGCATATTTCAAAACAATAACAAATACCGTGAGACAGGGTGTAAACATGCCTTTTGTCCGTCATATCGAGCGCCTAATCTGCTATAATCGAGCAGGTGGTTCGCATAACGCTTGAAATTTAAACTCGTGTGCGTAAATAAATATTAAAAAAAATTTATTTACATACGAGTATAAAATAGTAAACGCATTTTTTCTAACTTGTAAATATTTATGTATTTACGTAGCAATGAATTTACGCATTTTTTATTGAACTGCAAGCGGAAGAAGTTCGGTTCGTAGAGCAAAAGAAATTATAAATTTCAAGGTTCCCTACTTTTTTAAAGAAAAAAAAAAACACAGATCATTCAAAAGAACATTCTTTAGCATATGTTTTTTTTTTTGGAATTGTCTTTTTCAAATGTTTGACGCGGCTACGTCTCAGATGGGCCATCCGTTGAGTCCAATTTTCGATAACTCGTTCGAACATTTCAACTGCTCCAAGGCCTAAATCGAATCTGGATTATCCGTATAGACTTTAGACTTTACATTTCCCCACAGAAAAACGTATGATATCACACGATCTTGTGGCGAAGTGTTGGAACCAAATGTCGCTGGGA
The DNA here is from genome assembly GCA_037013455.1 of Ceratitis rosa. Taxonomy (NCBI): domain Eukaryota; kingdom Metazoa; phylum Arthropoda; class Insecta; order Diptera; family Tephritidae; genus Ceratitis; species Ceratitis rosa. The sequence continues at coordinate 7,388,398 of JAWMAG010000020.1, read as the reverse complement.
TTATGAGCCTCAATTTCAGGCTTCAAGTAGTCGTTTATGCTGGCAGGATAATGGTCGCCATTGATGATTACGTTCTCACCGGCATTATTTTCAAAGAAATATCGACCGATTATTCCACTGGCCTACAAACCACACCAAAACGTTGTTATTTCTGGATGAAATGGCAGTTCTTTAATCTCTTTAGATCTCTATTTGTCCCAAATGTGGCAAGTTTGCTTGTTAACATACCCATTGAACCAGAAACGCTGAAAAAAATTTGGTTCGAAAACGTCGGATCTTCTTGGAGTTTTTCAAGAGCCCATAAAGCGAAACGATGTCGCTTGGAAAAATCGAACGACTTCATTTCTTGCACAAACTGTATTTTGTATGTTTTCAATTTAAGATCTCGACGTAAAATGCGCCAAGTCGTTCCTCCATAAGGCAGTCCGAGTTGCTGTGCCGAATCGGATGTCCACGGTCCTCGTGTACACTCTCTGCTACGGCCGCTATATTTTCTTCACTTAGCATTTTGATGATAATGATATTTTACCTCTCTCATGGAAATTCTTGTCCATATTGGCAAAAAATTATTTGCGTAATAATTTCCCAACTAAGCTCTCGGAGCTTCTGGCGAGTAGTCCCTTTCAATGTGTACGCTCTGACGTTGTCCTGATGAAACAAAATTTTCCTCCTGTTAGCCACAGTTGGACGCTTCGATCCAATTGTTGACAATAGGGGTCCAAATTAATAGTTTGGCCGTAGGGAAGCACCTCATAGTGGATGATTCCTTGCCAATCTCACCAAACACACAATAAAACCTTTCTGGCCGTCAATCCTGGCTTGAAGACCGTTTGTGCCGGCTTTCTGTACTTCGTCACAAATCTGCAAATGCGCCTAATTTTCAGTTAATATTTCATTTTTGTATTGAAATACATACTCGTATGTATGTATGTAAGTTCTCAACAGCAGTAATGTTAAGCATTCCATTTACAATTTTACAACTCATCGAGAGTGACCCCAGTGTAGTAGTGGGTACTTGACAATCTGAGTAAATCTCAATGACATCAGTAAATACACCATTTTCTTAATACTATCAAACATTGAGAAGAACAGTTCTTGACAGAAGACTACCCTGCCAGCTTTTGAGTTAAGCTTCCACGCGTAAAGAATTTTAGTGATACTTTCCTCTAATCGCAAAGTAATTATGGTTACGAGTATGAAGGAGCCATCTGGTACCAGTTCAGAGACATCACAGACACAGTGATATTTGTAGTTGTGAATAAATTGGAGTACAGTAGAGTGTGAATCACACCTTGAGCGATTTCTATCTACTTAGCTACTGCACCTTTTTCCAGTGTCTTCACCATATGACCTTGTACCTTTTTAGGCGGGATGCTACATCTTTTTCCGAAAGCGCCCATACAGCAATGTCAAACAACCGATGATTTCTTCAGTTCACTTATTGATGAGAAAACTCCGTCTTACAGTGATTTACCAGTCCCAGACAACCAAGTTTGTTTTTATACTTAGTTCACCATAAAACCGTGATTACAGAAAATAAAAAGTATTTCTTAGCTTGAATCATTATGCTGTCTTATTCAAAACAATTCTACGATTGACTGCAACACTAATTAAGGCTCTGTTATAATGGTCTCTGTAGCCAAGTGAGTAGCAATTAGTAGAAGGGTCATGGTTCGAATCGATTTAGCAATTTCAGCTGACATACAATAAATCCAAAAAATTGTAAAACTTTTGCATAGTCCTTAAAGAGAATTGAGCCTACAAAACAGATTGAGTGAGAAAAGGTTTACAAAACACAAATTATTTATTTTTCCGCTTAATTCTTGTAAGCTATATACCAGTTGAAATTTGCCGGTTTTATCGATAAAGAAAACACTTATATTTCAGAGGAATCTCAAAATTTTTTTATCCAAAGTATTGACCATTGGTTTCTACACATTTCGCCCATCTCTCAGGTAAATTATGGATACCATTCCACAAAAAAATTTTCTCTTTCGAGATTAGCGAAGCACTGCTCTGTAAGGGAGTGTCCCATCGATGCGAAAAGGTGATATTCGGACGGGGCGAGGTCTGTAGAGTACGACGGCGGGTACGATAATATTTCCCAATTAAGTGTTTTTAATGTGTCTTTCACCAGTTTAGCGATATGAGACGGCGCGTTGTCATGTTGCAAGATAACTTTGCCATGTCTTTGGGCCAATTCCGACCGTTTTTCGACCAACGCATGATTCAAATTGATTATTTGTTGTCGGTAGCGCTCCGTGTTCACCGTTTCACCAGGTTTTAACAACTCGTAGTACACCACACCACACTGGTCCCACCAAACACAGAGCATTGTCTTACGGCCAAAGCGATTTGGCCTTGCAGTCGATGGGCCAGCTTCACCAGGGGAAAGCCATGATTTTTTTCGCTTCGGGTTCTCAAAATAAATCCATTTTTCGTCCCCCGTAACAATTCGATGCAGAAAAGATTTCCTTTCGAATCGTTGAAGCAGCATTTCACAAACGGTTTTCCGATTTTCCATTTGTCTATCGTTCAGCTGGTGTGGCACCCATTTTCCATACTTCTGGATCTTTCCCATGGCTTTTAAATGTTGGAAAATTGCTCTTCGAGTCACATGTAGTGTTTCTGCCAATTTTTGTTGAGATTGGGTTGGATCAACATGCAATTCCTCGTCTTCGAACTTTTTCGCTGCACCTGGATGTTCATTGTCTGACAAATCGAAATCTCCACTTTTAAATTGACGAAACTATGTCTGACATGTTCTAATCACTGGAGCATGTTCACCATAAGTTTCTACCAGCTTCAGCTGCTTTTTTCTTTTGATGAAATAAGAAAAGCAACGAATGCCGCAAATGCGATTTACTTGGAACGAAACTCGACAAATTCACTGAGGTAAACAAATATGACGCTATTATTTTGACGGAATGTGACTTGCGTATTTTTGTAGGTTAATGTCAATAGAAAAAAATACATATAGAAATTTATACATATTGCTAGCGACATCTACTGGTAAAACCGGCAAACTTCAACTAAGACTCCTAGTAGCAACTCTCAAAAACTTATCCCTCTCGAAATTTCCTTTCTTCTCGAATTAATACAAATAAATATAAAAAAATTGTTTGACTTTGAACTCATATTTAAATAGAAAATATTTAAATAGAAATAGAAATACCATAATCATGTTTAGTGAAGAAGTTACGTCGCCCCTTAAATTTCGAAATATGCTCTCGAATATAATCAATGATTACTCATCCAATAGAGTACTGCTCCAAAAATTTTCAGTAAGACGTATTTCCTTTTGATCCAATATGTTAAAACCAATGGAGTTTACGTAAAAATCAAAAAAGTCTCACGGCGAAATCAACATCATTCTGTATTCCTCCGAAAGCAGGTTCTGTTTAGTCACCTCGTTGGTTTAGTGATTGTACTGATAAAGTCATACTAATAAAACCAAGTATCTGTTTCTGAATTTTACAAGACTTTTCCATATTCACATTTACAATCGCTCAAGCGTTCTTTGCTCATTATATTCTTGAAGAAAGGCGGCCTATTTGCCATACATCCCAATCCTCAAAAATCTCAAGCCATACGTCTAACAAAAATTTCAAAAATCACTTGGATGAAGTTATATACTCGTATACTCATAATATTCTGAACAACATTTCATGCTCTTATGCTTTATTTAAAAAATGTATAACCAAAACTCACATATCTGAACAAATCGGTCGTGTGGGGGCCATACGTCATAGTTGTCTTATCTGGTCGTTCCCGCAAAATATTAATCTTATATATAAAAATTCTATGTCTGCTTAGAAAAATCCAGTAATTTCCAAAAATCTCCAAAAGTTATCAAGAAGGATTTTTCCACAAAAAAGATCGGCAAGTGGACCAGGACTGACCTCTTCAAAAAAAGTTATTTACGGATCGCATTGCTCGAAATTTGATATACACATAGGGGTTTTTTTGTTTAAATAAACAGGGACCGCGGACTCATCTATTCAAAAAAAACTTATTTCTGGATGGATTTACATAAAATTCGGTAAAAAAAATAGTATTTATTACTCGATTGATTTGAAATTCGGTACATATGAAGCTTTTTATTTAGATTAACAGGAAGACTACTCTTCTCTCTGGGAAGTGGACCGGGGACTGGCCTATTTAAAAGTCACACTATTCCTATTTAAACGTCACACTATTCCGGGAAGTGGACCAATGTCAATGGTAAAACCAAAAAAATTTTATTCCCCCAAGTAAATAAAGTAATGATAAATTCAATGTGTTTATGCGACAGCAAAGCGCTGCAGGGTACATCTAGTACAGTATAAAAATACCAGGTGTGTTTGTTGAAGGTTGCCGGTTTTACTAGTAGATGTCCCTAGCAATATGTATAAATTTCTATGATTTGGCATGTAAGTAATTTTTTTCTTTGGACATTAACCCACAAAAATACGCAAGTCACATTCCGCCAAAATAATAGCGTCATATTTGTTTACCTCAGTGAATTTGTCGAGTTTCGTTCCAAGTAAATCGCATTTGCGGCATTCATTGCTTTTCTAATTTCATCAAAAGAAAAAAGCAGCTGAAGCTGGTAGAAACTTATGGTGAACATTCTCCAGTGATTAGAACATGTGAGACATGGTTTCGTCAATTTAAAAGTGGAGATTTCGATTTGACAGACAATGAACATCCAGGTGCAGCGAAAAAGTTCGAAGACGAGGAATTGCATGTTGATCCAACCCAATCTCAACAAAAATTGGCAGAAACACTACATGTGACTCGAAGAGCAATTTTCCAACATTTAAAAGCCATGGGAAAGATCCAGAAGTATGGAAAATGGGTGCCACACCAGCTGAACGATAGACAAATGGAAAATCGGAAAACCGTTTGTGAAATGCTGCTTCAACGATTCGAAAGGAAATCTTTTCTGCATCGAATTGTCACGGGGGACGAAAAATGGATTTATTTTGAGAACCCGAAGCGAAACAAATCATGGCTTTCCCCTGGTGAAGCTAACACATCGATTGCAAGGCCAAATCGCTTTGGCCGTAAGACAATGCTCTGTGTTTGGTGGGGCCAGTGTGGTGTGGTGTACTACGAGTTGTTAAAACTTGGTGAAACGGTGAACACGGAGCGCTACCGACAACAAATGATCAATTTGAATCATGCGTTGATCGAAAAACGGTCGGAATGGGCCCGAAGACATGGCAAAGTTATCTTGCAACATGACAACGCGACGTCTCATACTGGTGAAAGACACATTAAAAACACTTAATTGGGAAATATTATCGCACCCGCCGTACTCTCCAGACCTCGCCCCGTCCGACTATCACCTTTTCGCATCGATGGGACACTCCCTTGCAGAGCAGTGATTTGCTAATTTTGAATACGTCGAAAAATAGCTCGTCGAATGGTTTGCCTCGATGGAGAAGAAGTTTTTTTGGAATGGTATCCATAATTTGCCTGAGAGATAAGCGAAATATGTAGAAACCAATGGTCAATACTTTGAATAAAAAAATTTTGTGATTCCTCTGAAAATTAAGTGTTTTCTTTATCGGCAAATTTCAACTAACACACCTGGTATATTTGCTTACCAAGCAAGTTTAAATAATATCCAAAACTGTGGGCATAGTTTGCATTCAAACAGACGGACAGGCGGGCAAGGCTATGTCAACTTAGCTCATTCTAATCTAATCTGTATAAATTTTGGTGGGTCTCTTCTCAGTACATAGTACCTTCCGATAGGCCAGGGTTCAAGTCCTGGCTTAACTAACATCCAAAGTTATAGAAAATTAATTTTTCTAATCGCGGTCACCCCTCGGCAGGAAATGTAAAGGCGAGGGGTTTCCTGAATGAAATAAAAATCTTCTGATAAAAAATCAGTCGGCTCAGTATAAACTACGTGTATATCGCTTCAGCAATTGCAAAGTGGAAATTATTATGTTTTTTAATGCTAAAATTCAATGAAGTAAGCTTGTGTCATCACCGAGGACAGCTCTTTCTCTTGTTTTATATAATTTGATCCCAAATATGTTTGCCTTTTAATTTAGTTCTAGCAGCAAAAAATACTTTCTCTTCTTTTAATATATATTCCAACTCAACAAAATATAATTTTCCTATTTGATTGTGTGCATGAAGCAATTTAAATTATTTTACAAACTCACCACTCATAATTATTTACCGGTTTTGAATACTTTCTGCTTCTATGAGAGTGGCAAAGCTGAAATAATAATATTGTAGTAATCACGTACTTACAGCAACTATCAGGTGTATTACGTCATATTTATGAGCTTTTAAGACAAAGATTTTAAGAATGTTTTGTTATGCTATATGCACAAACTGCCCAGCAAGGAAAGGTAGAACAATATCATACAATAAATATAAATAAAAAAAACTGCCATAAAATTTAGCAACAGGTGTAAGCAGATTTTTATGATATGTAAAACGTTGCAAGGCAATTAACGACACAGTATTTAAGTCAAAAGTTTAGCTCAGCGATGTTTATCACTAGCAGCAGCCAATAAGCCGCGGTTATCATGCATTAAGAGTCCAATATTTTTATTGAGTCATTATGCCAGCAGAGAGCTTTCGGCAAGAAGTTTACTTTACATTGTTTTCCCTATTTTCGTAATTGCTGACATCATGATTATCATAGTAAGAAACTCCAATGAAGCATATCTACCTGCCATTTGACTGTGGCGCACATTTATTTAGCAATTATTATTATGATATAAATATAAAATATAAGAAATAAATATATACGAGGCGATTAACAAAAGTTCGGTAAGTTGACCAGAAAAAAAATCTTTTTGTATTTATTCGTTATATTTGCCCTCTTTTATCTTTTCTACATAATCCCAATTGATTTCAATGCATTTCTTAAATCTATAGATCCACTTCTCAAAACAGTCTTCAAAACCTTGCTTTTTAAGCTTATCAAGTTCAGCATTAAAAGTAGCGCTGCAAATCTTCTTTCTTCCTATTTTAATTACAGATAATTACTTAATATTCGCGATACAGCCATGGCATTCAATCCCAATTCATTGGCAATTATTTGTTGTGTCAATCGTGGGTCTGCGTCAAGTTTGGATTTTGCCAGAGCTACAGTGACGTCATCAGTGGAATATTTTAGTCGACCTTTTCGGAACCACTCAGAAATAGTTTTTGGAGACGGTGCAATCGTTCCATTTGCAATTTCGCATTCACTGAATATTTGTATTAGCTGTAAATTACGCTGAAACCCGAGGAAAGTTACATGGCGAATATCTGTTTGCGTTGATGGTGGAATTTCGCCTGTCTATCCTCAGCTATCTTGGGTTTTCTCGTCTCCATTTTAGTCGTAACAACAAACAATCTTATTTTAAAATTCTAAAATAATTTGCCTTAAAGCAATGTTCAATCAGTATTTAGTCCTCGCACAGCGTCCTCGAGACATTTTCATGAGCAATGAAAGAATCATAAATCCAACGCAAAATCTTTCTCTCGAAATTTCCTAATGTTGGCTCATCAGGTGCTTTCATCGTCCAAGCTTGCGCACTATATAGCAGGAATGATGAGAGTCTTGTAGTATAGTTTGGCCTTTGTTCGTTGAGAGAGATTTCTTTTTCAATTCAGTCAATAAGTAGCGCCTTTTAGCAAGGGTGATTCTGTATTAGATTTCATGGCTGTCATTGTTAGTTGTGTTTATGCTTATTCCAAGATAAAAGAAATTTTATACTTCTTCAAAGTTATGACTATCCAAAGTATCGTTGGAGCCAAGACGCTAGTGTGCTGACTGCTTGACAAAAGATATTTTGTCTTTTCTTTCTTCTCTACCAATCGATTGGAAAGATTTGGTTTCTTATTCAATGTGGAGGAAAGCAAACGCCATAACTCAGTAGTTGTACGTACACTCTTGTAGGACGGGTATTTTCCAAGGGTTGACGCATGTTGAATGTCTAGTCAATAGTATTAAGATCTGCCAGTCTCACTGATAAGGTCCAATAAGTTTTTTACGGTTGACTTTAGATTTTCACATAATACGCTCGATAGGATCTTATACGGTATATTGAAATAGCTTATTCATAACTGACTTATGCACCAGTTGTTTTTTCTATTCTCTCTTTGGAACGGATTTGTATATTTCATACAGATCATCGTTCTTACATCGAGTACGAATGCGTAAAGGACCATTAATCTGCCTTCCAAAGCCTTTCTTTCGAAAACATGTAATGCCGACGCGTCAGGTTGTTTATATCACACACGTTAATTGGCGCAGATTGTGGGGACAGAGCACACTTAAGTTCCAATCAGCAAGCATTCACTCATCCGACGAATTTTTCAGATGATCCATGCATCGTGTCAGTATTTCATTCATCTCAATAGCTCAGACGGTAAACCATCGGCTTTTGTCGCTTTACTGTTCATCATATACATAAGCTTTTGCTATTAGAACATCGATGGAACGAGTGTACATCATTAGGTTTTTAATTATTTTTCGAGTTATTTTCTAAGCAGATGCTATAACATTAGCTACACGTATGTTTCTCAAACAAGTCTTCTACCACTGCCCAGCTCTCAGTGCTTTCCGTATTTGATTTCACGGAAATATCTTCTCCGATTGTTTAGCAGAGCTTGCATTTCTAGGCATCATTGATATTCTGAATTTCTGAGTATCTGAAAATTGAGAGAGAATGTTCTTCTCAAAACCAACATAGGCATCATCACGAGACCAGGGTTGCGTGACCGAGCAACCTGTTTAACTAATTAACTGACTAGATTTCCAAATATTAATATATTTGCCGGTTAGATTGAATTCAAAGTTGTTTGGAAATTTAATCGACTTAAACGACTTTCAGGGTAATTAAGAGATTTCTATAATGAATTTTCAGCGCTATATAAAACCAACAATTATTAAAACAATATCCTGTCTGCTTAAAAAATTTCCTTGAAACATGCTAAAACTATGAGACTGATTTGCATTCAATCGTCAACTTGAATTATATTTATTTAAATTTTGGTGTGCGAATCTCTTCACTTTCTGATACATTCTTACAATTTTCTAAAGTTGTAATACAATAACCATGAAAGGCACTCAATAAATTCCACTATCAGGGGTTGTAAAATACAATATAATATGCGAATTCCCCACATAATTTTATTTAAAAATGGTAGATTTTTTTAAGAGAAGAGAGAATGCGAAGAGGGAATGAAACTGCCATTAAGTTATTGTATCATGATGTAGAAAAGACTGCCGGAATTCTTTTAGATCCTACATAAGTATGCTCCGGTGTTAAAACTTTCGCAGCATATTTTAATAAAATTTTCGGTTATTACTGCTGTCGACCAACTTGTCATATTCGCGCAAAATCGATCTCTCACTTTGCGAAAAGATCAGAACGTTGCGAGGTAGACAGTATATTTTCTCTCCACTACCGCACTGCATTTATCATCGACATTGTATAGAATCGGTTGCTTCGTAGGCAACTGTGCGTAAAAAGTATTACAGTTCCCTTATAGCGGGTTGCTGATGAGTGTTTCAAAGTGCAAATTGAACACAAAAATATGTCTAACTGTTGGGATTGCAGCTACTTGCCTCCTACCGTTCCTTTTGTTTATTGAAAGGCGTTCCTAACTGCATAGAAGCGGGTGCATATCTTGGCTGCGAAAAAATAAGAGTTCGAAGTATACACGGTGTGTCCCAAAAATAACCGAACTTTATATTTAAATCATACAACATACAGCGCTACCTATTGACAATTTGCAACATTAAAAAGATACATTCATCCTCTTTCAAACGCACCTGACTTCATGTAAGTCGGATGACAGATGTAAAAGTGACAGCCATTTCAATAAAACCAAAAGTGTGCTAATGGTTCCAAAAAAAAAAAAAATGGAACAAAGAGCAAATACAAATAAAAATTTTGTGTCAAACTTGAAAAAAAATTGAAATTGAAGTTTAAAAAATAAAAAAATTGAAAAAAATGAAGCAGCCGTAACCGAGGTACTGAAGAACATTTCTATAAATGACATAAAAAAATCTATGCATGCGCTAGTTGATCGTTCCAAACGTTGTGTTGAGTCAAATGGAACCTATTTTGAATAAATAATAACTTTCAAAGATAATATAATGTGTATTTTACTATTTTATATCCAAAAAGTTCGGTTATTTTTGGGACACACCGTGTATATGTAGACCTCTTGGAGACATCAGGTCGATTTGGTTTCGAGCAGCTTGAGGAATTCACTTAAGCCGGAACTTTGTACTTCTGACAACCATTTTTTCGGGGACCAACGAATTCGATTAGTCACAATTCTTTTGGGGAAGTTTCTATAATGTAATTTTCGGAATGTTGTGCCGAAGATCCTTTTTTATCCATCCTGGCAATGAAAACTTAAATAATACTCTCTGTTAGAAATGATCATGAAAAAGGTTTTACAAAGTGGGACGAAGAACTAAATCTTTAGCTGGAATGTTTTTGCGTGCATGCAAAATAAAAATTAAGAAAATTAAAAAAGGGTATTTTTGAAATTTTCTTATTGACTTCAAATTCAATTTATATTGGAAGAAAATTAAAACAAATCGAACTGAATAAAATGGAAAAAGGCAGCAGTAAAATCTGCTGCGGACGACACTACATCTCTCCAACAGACTTCCTCTCGCCGATAACTTTCTTTTAGGTATCCCGAAAATTATTTATGATGTCAAGAGTAAAAACGCATACGTGTATCTTCGGCTATTGAAATATTTCGCTTTTATGTATTTTTCTTCTAAAATTTATGAATTCCAAAACACCTTTATTATCAATTAAAAACCAATACTTTTTGAAAACTATTGAGTATAACTAAATAATAAAAAAATTAAAAGAAAATCAACATTCATACATCTGCCAAATTTCATACTCAACGGCTCCTTCCTTGCGACGGCGACTCTTGACTCGTATTCGCACGTTTCCGACGACGTGGTAAAACTTTTCGCATTGTTCGATCAACATCGGTAACCAATTGTTCGATAACATCCTCTAAAGCTGCTACACGAGCGGTTAAACTAAATAATATTTTTAAAAATAATAAATAATTTAGCAAAGCTTTGGTTTTAATAAAGGGTTTTCCAATAAGAGGTATTATTTTGAATAGCCTTCTACTCCGGTAGATGCCACTTTTGAAGCTGTACTTTTTTGACATTTGACAAGTAAAAACTATGCCAGTGATTAAAATGGAACACTACATGCTTCAACGACGCATTGAAATTATTAAAACTCACTATGAAAATGTTGAAAATCTGGCAGAGACGCTTCGTAAAACTAAACCATTTTTCGGTCGTCGGATGCCTTCTGTGTTATTGGTGAAAAAATGGAGCTGTTAGTGATGTGAAGCACAAAACACGTGTTTGCCGCTCAAGAACAACTGAGAATGTTGCTGCTGTAGCCCTAAGTGTTGAAGGCAACTCAGGTCTATCCATTCGTCGTCAGATTTGTGCATTCCACAAACTTCATTACACCTTTTCTTGCATAAAGCCTTAGGGAATTTCATCGGAAAATCATCTTGACTGATGAGGCCCCTTTTTACCTCGATGGTTACGTCAATAAGCAAAACTTTCTCATCTTGAGCTCGGAATATCCAAGATTAATTTTTGAAGAGTTTGTCTATCCTCAACGTGTAACTGGTCTGGCGGGGACTTTATTCTTTCGAAAATGAGACTGGAGAGATGGTAAATGGTTTTTTTATGGACGGATTTGGATAGTATTACGCTGAACCACGTTTGCTTTCATCAAGGCGGCGCTACGTGCCACACAAGCAACGAAACCATCTATCTTTTAAGGGGAAAGTTTGCGGACTGTGTTATCTCTTGAAAAAGTGATCGCAATTTGCCACCGAGATTTTGTGATTTAACACCTGGAGAATTCTTTCTTTGGGTCCACGTGATAGATAAGGCCAACGTCAATTAAAGAACTCAACGATAGAATTCGTCGTGAAGCTATTGAGGGCATACAGCAGCCACTTTTCGATTTGGCGATGGGAAATTTCATTTGGCTGATATTTTTTTCCATTATTAATGGCATATATTCTTCTTTACATTGAAGTAATCATTCGATTATTTGTCTCAAAAAATGTCATATTTCTTTGCCAATCAAAATAACACCTCCTATTTACCTATTAACCTAACACCTACAGGTGGTCTATTAAATTGTGTGTATTTTCTGTGAGCCCTTAACATAGTTGTACAAATTCCTTACCGTCTAATAGCCGCGGTGTCGGAGTTTCCAGATCGTGACGCCTCCTGTCCAACGGGTTCAAAAAAGCTTTTGAAAGAGAGCAAAACGTAGTAAGGATAAGCCACAATTGAATCATAAAATATCAATTACTCTGAAACATCATCTTTTTTGACTGAACGTCTACTGTCCGGACTTGCATCCCTAGGCGTACTACCTTGCCTTGTTGACCGGCCGCGCTCTTCGTCATTTGCCGCCGCAGGTCGACAACATTTCGGACAATATTTTTGCAATAATTTGCGCAAATAAATCATTAAATGATTTCTACCGCCGCGTATGTTACCCTTTACACTGCTGTACGTATCATTAATGATGGCCAAGAACATGTTCTGAAAATCAGAAGTGGCATAGAGAAAAGGGAAATTACAATACAATAATTTATGAAAACACATTAATTAATGAAAATACCAGTAATATGAAAAACACCAGCAGTATGTAGGTTAGAAAGTATATTGGTCCCAAAACACGATTTGCCGCCTCAATGCCATCATAATCGAAATCGCCTAAAATCATGCGTATCATCGTTAACAAAGACTCTTTAAAATTTCGAAAATCCTGATGCACATTGCCGAATAATAGAAGACCCAACTGCGCATAGGCCAAAAACACGATGCCGAACATTACGCTGAAGCCCAAGAGATCTCGAAAACACTGAAAGCGAAAAAGTACAGTGTTAGAAAACACTTTTAAATAAGTATGTTTAGCGGAAAAATTGTCACTCTACTAACTGTATTCACTGTCGCATTGAACTGTCGCATGGTTTTATTGAAGCTAATGAATTTAAATATTTTTATGCAGACCAAAAATGCGCAGATCGCGAATATAATACGATACAACAAGTTCCAAAAGCAAAGCGTATCCAATTGCAGATATTCATGTGGATCCTTTTCGAAACGTTTGTATAATTGATTGACATATATGGGATGCCAAATATTGTAGGCGAGCGTAAAGTAAGCCAACTGTACAGTAAATATTTTTGTTTTTAATTTTAAACATTAACATATTTAAAATCATTTTCACTTACCAGAATTATCAAAAAGTCAACAAAGTTCCATAAAATACGCACATAATTCGTAATGCCAATATTTTTAACTTCCAGTGCCTCAACTACGGTGTAATAGCAAATAAAGAGATAAAAGAAAATACCCCCCACAAACAATGGTATGCCATCCTTCCAAAAGATCGAACTCAATTTCACCGATTGTATGCTATATCTGGTGATCACACCGCCCGTTGATGGTAATTCACCAATAAATCTGTTATAGAAGCAATGAAAGAGAGCGATTTGGGACACGTACGTTGTAAGATTTTCAAATTACACTCACTTCACATTATTCACCAAATTCGTATTCGCATTATAGAGTGTGAATTCAACTATTATCAAGCGTGAAGCACGATCGAGCCATTTACTTGTTTTCAGCTCAGACAAAATTTGATTATTCTCATTGTAATTGTAGGTCAATTTCTTTACAAACCCTCCGCTACGATAGGTGGTAATCTCACCCCAAATCGAATCAGCGCCCAGTTCACTTAAAGTCTGATATTTGGTGCTGTAAGTTTGAGGCAAACAAATAAAAATGCATGGAAAATTTGAATATTCTCAACCTACCCCTTAAACAAATCGGATGTGTCCTCTACACTAGCCGCATAATCTGCATAACACTTTGAGAAATATCTACCAAAGAGATCGTGCACATCACAACTATTCTCTTTCACACGTATTTGACGTAGGCGTGGTGGCCCCAAAACAAGATTCTGTTCAAGAAAAAATAGCTTATCATCTGTGGAACGACGTCTTCTGTGCGTTGAATTGCGGTCAGTTTCATCAATGCCGCTACCACCACTATCACTTTCACCACTCTCCCTGTCATCTATGCCATGTAAGTCCATTATAAATTTCGTCTCCAGAAACGCCCATATATCAGCTGTCGTTGCTAATTCGGCAAATCGCACAGATGCTTCGTGTGTGGAGGTATTGACTTCGCGTGATAAAAAGAGATTTTCGATGCCTTTGTTGAAGAAATACATCGATATATTGCGCGAGGATGTGGCCACTATATGACAGATATTTAAAAAAAAAAATTATTCCAATTTGCAAGCTATTCCGCTCGCAGCACTACTCACCCACCAAAGTTACAGTGAGAAAACATACATAGATACAGAACTCAATAAGCGCTGCCCTTGCGGCATCTTCGTTTTCATAAGCTATGTAATGCGACTTTTTCGTGGCTTTGGAGAATCGTTTTTTCTTATCCTTCGTTTTATTCGGATCGTTTTCCATGTTTTTTTTATGTTCCTATTTTAAAATTTCCGTAATTTTAGGCAAAGTTTTCATTTATTTCTTGATAAACATATTTTTATTCCATTCAATTCAATTTTCAATTTAACAAAAATATTTCATGTTTTGCTTTCTTCTTGAACTAGCAGAGAAACTCGAACGCAAGAAAAATTTTTAAATATCACTCAAGGCGAATTGAAACTTTGAATAGCAAAGGGTCTGCATTTACTTGTAATAAATTTATAAATTCTTTTTTATACTTTTCATGAACATGAAAGAGAAGAGATAGAGTCCCACTAAAATGATATGAAAAGAATGACGTGCAGAGTCCGTCTGATCGTCTGTTGTACGCAAGCTAGTGTCACTTATTTGGTCCAAAAAAATTGTGTTAATTTGGAAAGAAACAGCTGGAATGATTCAAAAGGGAAGCGTTATAACTTTTTTTCTTATGTCAATATCCATGACGAAGTCCGAATAGCAATTCTCCTTCTGAAATACAACAAAATTAGGCTGAGCTATTCAAATAACCCGGTGAAGAACTGATAAAGTGCAGTATATGGCCGGAGGCAGGTATATTTGACGCTTGCAACTCTTTTTGGCTCTATACATCTATGCCACTGTGTCTGAATTCTACGAAGGAACAGTGGCCATGTCGAAGTTCGAATAGCGATTGACCGATTAAAGAACAACAAAGCGGCCGAAGCTGACAGCCTACCGACATAGTTATTCAAACATGGCGGCAAAGTAAAGTAAAGCTGCATACATCAGCTACTTTAAGGAATATGCTCGGACGAAAGCATGGCCGCCGATCGGAATTTAAGACTGCTCTGTCCAAACCATATGGTAAACCATAATGATATTGACATTATTGGCCTCAACAACCACGCTGCCAGTTCTGTCTTCCTAATGCTTGACAAAGAAACGAGGCGAATGGGTCTGGTAGTGAACGAGGGTAATATGAAATATCTCCTGTCATCAAACAAACAGTCATCGCATTTGCGACTGGGCTCCCACGTCACCGTTGACGGTCAAAACTTCGTGGTTGTAGGTAACTTGGTATATCAAAGGACCAGTATTAACACCAAAAACAACGCCACCCATGAAATCCAAGGCAGAATCATTCTTGTCAACAGGTGCTGCTTTAGACTGAGCAGGCAAATTAAAAGTGAAATCCTTTCTCGACGAACGAAAACCAAACTTTACAAAACGCTTTTCGTTCCCGTCCTGCTGTATGGTGTGGAAGGTAGATTTTCCGTAGGATTTATGGTCCTCTACGAGTTGGGAATGGCGATTATTGCAGCCGATGAAATGTTGAGCTGTATGAGATATACGGCGATATTGGTATAGTTCAGATAATCAAAAAACAGCGGCTACGCTGACCAGGTCGTGTGGTCCAGATGAATAAGAATACTCCAGCCGTTGGAAAGACCAGTTAGGAAAAGACCTGAATGAACTTAGTATCTCCAATTGGTGCCAAATAACGATTAGAAAAAATTAATGGGAAAATGTTGCGAATTCGGTTATAATTGCTTAAGCGGTTTCTAGGTCAGTAAAGAGGAAGAAGTGGCAGAGGTAGTGCTCCAACTATGTCTCTGCAGCCCCGATAGAAGTATTTAGAGAGATAGCCCATCCTTCTACCGCCTTGCAGATATAGTATTTGCCAGTGTCATTAATCTCATTAGTTTCTATAAACAAACCAAGTGGTTTCCCTATCTAGAAAAGTGAAAGCAATTTCTTCTACAGGCACCCCCATAAAGGTATCACAACGTGCCAACAGGTGTAAGGGCTCTATCATAGAACCACGTGATGCAGGCACCTAAGAAAAATTCATGGAATTTTGTGTTATTTTATTTTTCTTCTTTATCACATCCAATAGAAATTCATCAATATACAATTTCTAATAAATAATTCACAATTATTTGTTTTAAAATTAATTTCGAATATATGTATGTACATACATACATATGTATATTTATATAATATCCTAGGCATACTCAGGAGCTTATGGTAAATTAAACATTTTATGGCAAATCATCCAAAAAATAATTAGCCGGTACATAACTTAAAATTTTTTTATAACGATTAAGAACAATCGTATTAATTGTTTGCCCAAAAGCAGGACGCATAATTTCGAAAATCTCACGCCAATTAGTATTGAACAATTCATGTGCACTATTCTCCAGCTCTCTATTGCCGCCAAATAGATTCGTGAAATGGATTTTAAAATTGCCAATCTTATCAATACGCGAAGTGGCTGAGATCAAGTCGAAGAAATATTGGCCATCGATTTTTTTGAGATTTGCTTTGCACGAAATGCGATATTCGAGATTTTCTAAAAGAAAAAAAAACAACAAACCAAAAACAGAAGGGCAAAAAAAGTATTGCAAAATTTTAGTACATAAATATGTATGTGCACTAGTTTAGTACATTCAACAATACATACCAACAGTGGATGACATCTTGCCGACACTATTCAAATTTAAAATCAATATGCGACCATTAACCTGATAATCGCCTTCGGCACGCACCGATGGTGTATGTAATTTGAATTCAATTGTATAGTCTTTATCATTGACGCTTCGGTCAGAAGAAGAAGAAGAAAAAATACATATATATTTTTTTTTTTTAATAATTACTAATGCACGTTCCTCTGTTTTATAGTTTTTTTTTAATTTTTATTAACTTACGCCGTTTTCAATACACGCGTGCCGCTCATACCATGCGCCATCACATTCGTGAGCTCAGCTTTAATATCAGCCAAACCTGGTGTTTGCTGTGAGAGTCGTACACGTTTCACATGAAACGGATCAAGTGAACTAAGTCCTTTCAAGCCGGGCACGCCTAGATAAAATAAAAGAAAAATTTAATTTTAAAATAAAGTCTTTCGCATTGAAGCCACCAACACTTAGTGTTATTCTATTTAGCCTTCTCCTTCACTTACTTACCATTACGCCACTCAGTGAACAAATTTTCAAAAACATTCGCCAGACATTTGCCATTGCCTTGATCGTGAAGATGGCATCGCTGCAGAAATGATGCTGCAAATTGAAATCATGAAAAGTTTCGGGATAAGCATGCAATTGAGTATTTTCAAGTATTCTACACAAGTTTTGCACAAGTTTAATCAACATGCAGTAGTTAAGTAATAGGTATAAGAGTATTTACGCTTCTCTCTCAAGTATTCGTGGCCGCTGACAACAACAACTGCAAGTTGACTGCAAGTAGTTAAAGCTAAAATAAAGGCAAATTTTGCGCTCGAAATAAAACTGCTAAACTGCTGCATAACCGCACTGGTATGTATAATATCGAACGAATCTTTAACAACTGAGCATGGAAACATACAAGTCATGCATTAAATTAATATGAATCTGAACACTCAACCAACTATCTTTCGTGTTCCAAAAAAAAAAATTGTTTGTTTTGAATACTAACGAAGTTGCAGAGCAACTAAATTAAAAATATTAAAAAATTAAATAAATAAAGACAAAACAGCAAAGCACCCTCAAACCAATCACGCACATATACGTATATACCTATAATCGTTATAGTCTAAGTATAATTTAAAAAATCGTAATTATTTATTGTTTTTTTTTTTTTTTTTTTTTGGAATGAGGGAGTTCTTTTTCTCAATCATTGCATAAAATAATAAAATTTATAATTAAGATTGCTATTACGCAATATATGCTCGTATAATATGAGCTTTGTGGTAACTGGAACTATTTTCGGCCGAACTCTTTGTGGTGTGCGTCCTAACGTTTAACTGTTTGGAACGGTGATGGTTCACGGTCCAGCAGCATCATTGGACCTTACTTTTTCGAAAATGAATGGGTTGTGCTATCGAGAGATGATTAATGATTTCTTATGGATGGAATTAGATTATATTAAACTGGACAACGTTTACTTTCAACAAGACGGCGCTACGTGCCACACAAGCAACGCAACCATCGATGGTTTTAGAGAAAAGTTTTTTTTGAATATACAAATAACAACTCTTATTGGAAAACTCTATACTTGCTAAATTAAAATTAATTTTCTCAAAAATAATGAAACGAATAAAATCTTATCGCCGCCCGGCAACACAGGGAGAGACTTAAAGCCATCCCCGAAAGGCCGATGGGTTTTTGTGAGTAGCTTTTATTTCATGTCAGAAATACACTCGAAGTGCTCGAGATTTCCATTAAAAAATTGTATTTTCAGTATTCGAACCCCGGTCTTACGAAGGATAGTATGTACTGCTAATCACTCATGACTTTTTTTTCTAGCGGGTGGACCACGAACAAATTTCGTTTTAAAATTGTTATAAAACAAACAAGACGAGCTGTCTTTGGTCATGCCTAAGACTTTATATCTTTCATGATCATGCCAAATTTATGGAATTTCATTTTACGATTAAATATTTATTCTCATATCTTGAAAAATTGGTAGGAGGGAAGGTTATATGATAAAGTATTCTGAAAGGGGCTACAGATATGATATTTTCTGTTCGTTTTCAATAATTTTCAGTACCAATTGTTTGCTACGGATTTATGACCCAAATCCTAAATCCGAAAAATTGGTCGAATGTATGCTATACTGATCCATTCTGGCCGGTTTCGACAAATGATCGTTTATATGCCAACTTTGGTTGAAATATCTCAAAAACTAAAGGACTAGTTTTCGTACAAACGAACAGAAAGACGGGTATGGTTAAATAAACTCGACCCATAATTCTGATTCAATTTGTATAAATTTTGATGGATCCGTCTCTTCTCTTTCCGGTACATACATACTTCGATCAAAATTAGTGTAGCATTTTATGCACTTGGAAAGTGTAAAAAGATGGATAAATATTTTTTAATGATTTTGTTGTTGTTATTTAAATGCACGGACGATCCGGTTAATGACGAAGCATCGCTTCATGCAAAGTCTACCGCGGCTGGCCTTGCAGTAGCTCATTTTTTTCTGACTGTGGACCCAAACCTTCAACATAATTTCGATTCTATGGCTGCAAGGGCGACTTCAATGCCATGTTTCAAGTCCGGAATGATCTCTGAATGGTTGACATAGAACTCATTTTTCACAACATCCAATAAAAAATTGTCAAAAAGCGGCTGCGAGGCATCCAGTTGACATCTCCGTTTCGGCGAATTATGAGAAAAGATTCATTGTAATGTTGAATGTATGGCAACTAGCGCCGACCTGTAGAATCCACATTCATCCTATTCTTTTCAACCTTTGGAAAAAAAAATCAATTGTGAGTATGAAATCGTAACAATTGGAGTTGACGGTAACAAAAGTTTCTTTCTCGTTTTCGAAGAAAAACGGACCAATGATGCTGCACCATACAGGCATTTATTGAGGATGCTATGGCTTCTCTATGATTACGTGTAGGTTTTTTAAATCCCCAAATGCGGCACTTTAGTTTGTTAGCGTAGATGTCGTGGTGAAAATGAACTTCAACGGAAAAGATGATTTTTCGGAGAAAATTATCGGCATAACGAGGTCTAAACGCACTAGACAAGCACGCGCGGAAGTTGTTTTGACCGATAATAAACCGATTTGCCGAACTCGCTGTTCAAATTGATCCACAACCTGCCTGAATAGCGAATTATTTAACCCAAATTCCGTGCGAAATTTCTTCCAATTGCTAACGCAGACTCACCATTTTAGAAGTAAGTTCTCAATATTTCTTAATTTTCTTTAAGTGTAAACTTAGCGAATGAAGAGACAGCGACTACACCTAGCCGGTCATGTCGTCCGAATGGATGAAAGCACACTTCAGCTTAGAAAGTATAGAATGCAGTACCCGCTGGTTGAAGTCTCCCCCTGAAGAAGATCTTCACCCCGTTGGAAGCATGAGGTGGAGAGCGACCTGGTTTTACTTGGTATTTCCAACTGGCGCCAGACATCGAAAATAAAATGAGTGGCGCAATGTTATAAATTCGGCTATAATCGGGTAAGAATGACCGCCAACCCTTTACAGAGTACTCAATATATCAGTCTTTGGCATTAATAATTTCAAAGCTCAAATGGCCCTTAGTTCAAACAGCAACGGTGAGTGGTCCACCCTTTATAAACAAGACTTTAAGCTAAACTAGTGTGAAAATTATAAATAAATAAATATGTAAGCACTAAAACACTTATTGAAAAAAATTATATACATACATATCTCTTATGTATAAGAACAAATAACCAGATTTCAAAGTATTCAGTCACAATCTAAGTTCGAGAACACGAAAAAAAGAATTTAAATAATTTCATTTGTCTGGCGCCCGGTACCACACACACATACACCTATGTATCAGCAAATAAAAATAATGACACCAACAATAACTATCCTTAGTAAAGAAATATTCTTTTTTTCTCCGCAAATCTTCGCTGTAAAAAAAAAACAAAAAATTCACATCGCGTTTTTTCTATATATAGGAATATAGGTACATACATAATTACGCAAGAAATTTAAATTTCATATTCTTCTTCACAAAAACTCTTGACACCTGCTCATAACGAACTGGTTCTTGTGACGTTTCGTGGCCTAGAAATTAATTCTACGCTACGCATGTTACTAAATTTTTTGCGTAGAAACACAAACATATTTACACACGCTATATATTATGCAAACGATGACGTCACACTCAAAAGAAAGACACAACAATGTACTGCGAAGAATAAGAGGGCGTGTATATATGGATACATACATAGTTAATAAAATTCAAAGAGAACATATAGACCGCTTAAGCAATCATAAAGTGAGAGAAATATGTTTTTGAAGAAAAAAAGACATCACAAACACTGAATTTTTAGCATCGTCTACAAGTGAAAGTGATGAATTTCTTATGTGGAGAATTGTTATTGGGTATACATGTAGTGATCTCTAAACGGTCTCGTTGGAAAGGGGACAAGTCTGGCTGCAGCGTGTTGCCAACATCAACAGACTGGCCAATAAAGCACTTAACCTTAAAATATTTTAAATATATATGTACATATGTATATAGGGTTATCCATTTTGTGGTTTTAAAAATAAATGTAAATAAAATGCTTTCTAAATAATTTTATTTTATGAAATTCCTTTTTTTATTATTGTACAAATTTTGAAGTTTTGCAATTTATGTGAAACACTGCATCATTCAAATAACCGCCTCGTGAACTTTTGCAAACATTTGCGATCATTTTCGATCACTTATTGGCACATATTGGACGGTGCAAGTGTTCAAGTTTAAAAGGTCCATCCGCATAAGCACGGACTTTCGCGTAGTGCCACAAAAAAAAGTCCAACAATGTCAAGTCATAGGACATCAGTGCCCAAATTTCTCACGCAGTAAAGCCATATTCGCTCGTGTTGTGAGACACGTGGCACCAGCTTGTCGAAACCCCATTTGTCCAAGTCGTGTTCTTCAATTGCAGGCCAAAAAAAAGTCTGTTATCATACGACCACAACACGTCGAATTGACAGTATCATACTGGGCCGTTGTTGTTTTCAAAGAAGTCAGGTCCAATCATACATCCGGACCAAAGAGCCCAACAGACAGGTAGTTTGGTTTTGGGTATATTGTTCTCTCTTCAATTATTTGAGGTTTTTCAGAGTTCCAAATGCGACAATTGTCAAAATGCAGGCCTGAACTTCTCAAACCACTGAAGAGATTTTAGGCCGTCCCTGCCCGAATTTATGGTATTCATATAAATATTTTTGTTATTAACAAATGGAGGGGCCTACAATTTCTGCAAAGCTGCCTCCGAATGGTTATGTTGCCTTTTATGAGGAGCTTTTTTTTTTTGCTTGGGGGGAATACCCTCGGAGGGCATGGCATTCCCTGTCATGGGACGAAAGCATTTAGAAAATGATTCTTTTTTTTATATAAATAATTTTGGACTCGACAATATATGAATATAACCATTAGCCTAATAAAAAGTTGATCTTAATAATTCAAATTTCATTTTCTAATCCTAAATCTGCTCATTCATTAAGGGTTAGGCGAAAAAAAGTTCTCCTGATGTGCAAGTCGTTTATGTTATAATAGAAAAAGGCTGCTACCTTAAAGAATATATTTTATACTTTTTTGTCCGCCACTTGAAGAGTGAATTTACCAGCAAACTTAGATGAGGAAGATAATCACATGAAAAACATTAATTAATTAATTGTACAAAAAGATATTTTAAACACTTGCTTTAATTATCAAATAGGGAATTTTTTGTTCCGATATAATCTTAGGAATATTTGCATGCTTATTTCGCATAAATTAATAAATTTTTTTATGTACAAGGTGATTAAAATCACATCAACTTTTTCTTTGGTTCTTAAAAAAGCTGTAATTCTTCCGCGAAATTCAATATTATAAAAGCCTCTTGAAAGAGACTAGCATCTTTTACTATTGACATAAAACTAAAAGGGAGTACTAGAAGCTAACGCAGCATGATGTTGCTCAGTTTCCAAGCGCTTTGGCTAAGCTTCGCAGCAACTGTTATGGCTGAACGTCAGTTTATGACTGAAAAACGTAAGGGTGTGGAATATTTTTGGAGCTATTGAAAACCATTATAATTATTTTTTACAACTATTTATGAAAGTTGCATTTTTTTCAATTTTCCAGCCACCTTTTTTAAATACTGCACGACGGATATGCCAGACTACGAGGAGTGTTATAAGAGTAATCTGCAATCCATGTTGATTGAGTATAAAAATGGTGCATAAATGATTACAATACATACATATATACATACATTTAGCATATTAATTTTAATACAGACATATACCAATACAAATATTAATTTAACTACACGTATTGCAGGCATACCCGGGCTGCCGACAGGCGATAAATTTGAGCCTTTACACATACGCCGCATACGCATTGCACAGGACGAGCTGAGTATACGACTGAAGAATGTAATTGTGCATGGTATCAGCGGGGCAAATATTACAAAAATACGGTATGTACTCACATTAATTAATTTTTTTTTTTAATTTATTAACACTTGAGTGCATATTTATGGGTGTGGGTGCAGCCATGATCCCAGCGACTACACTTTCCGCGCGCAAATATTGCTGCCTACGCTGCGCCTCACCGCTGACTTTCGCGCCAACGGTCGTTTACTCTTTCTACCTATCAACAACAGTGGCAAATTAACGCTTGAAGCAAGTAAGTATGCACTTAATGCATATTTTATTTAATGAATTTAACATTTCTCTACTGCATATCCTTTTGCACCTACTTTCACATACATTTGCAACAATCATCTGCGGCACTCCAATCATACCTGGCTGCTTTGACTGTTCGTTTCGGCTTTCATGCTCCTCACTCTCTCTGGCTTCGTTAGT
The DNA here is from genome assembly GCA_037013455.1 of Ceratitis rosa. NCBI lineage: Eukaryota > Metazoa > Arthropoda > Insecta > Diptera > Tephritidae > Ceratitis > Ceratitis rosa. Next base: position 7,364,580 of record JAWMAG010000020.1, on the reverse strand, counting down.
GTCGGTCAAATTGGCATTCCTCTTCACCTTACGCCTGCAGGATGAAGGCAATCAGACGTTCGCCGACCCGCGCGCTGTTCATAGTAAAATTATTGAAATTGGCGATTTTCATTTGAGGCTGAAGCAGTTCTTGGCCGGTAATGCGGAGCTGGAAGACACAATTAATGAACTGTTAAACGAGCTGTGGCGCGATGTGATCGAGGTGTTGCGCCCGACACTGGAGAATGCCATAAACGCTGTGACGTTGGTGCGTTTGAAGAGCATATTGAATTTTATACCAGCAAATTATTTTATATCCGATATACCGTCGGCAGCGAAATTGTATGCTGAGGATGTTGTGGAAGTGCCATGAGTATGAAGTGTTGGATTTTTATATTAAATTTCGTGCCAATCATTTAAATAAGATAAAATAAAAAATGAGTATAAATATTTTAAGGCACCTGATATGATTCCAAATAATAAAAATATATATCCAGAACTTTGAAGTTTGAATACAAACCGCACTAAGAGGTTTGCGAGTTTTTAGTTTTACCTTTCGTCCACATTTTTTCTTAAACTTCTTCTTTTACGTTTATCTGCACTGTGTTTCTGTCAACTTTACCTATTGTGTATTAGCCAGTTTTCGTTTTGAATAAATTTGACTTTTGTCTTTAGCAGCTCGCTACAGTTTTTTTTTTTGCATATATTATATTAATTACACGTTGCCTATAATTTGCATTGGATTACTAAGCATTTTTTATAATTGTTTATTTTGCTTACCTGTTATATTCATTTGTTGTTGTTGTTGTTTTTTATCTTTTCTTGCATTGGGAGCGATGCTCCTAACTACCTTTTTGTCGATTATTTTGTTCTATAAGACTTTCTGTTTCGGCCATTTGATACATTAATTAGAATGGAGTCAAGGCCAAATGCATATCCATGTCTTTTTTTATTATGCAAACACTTAGACACACATATGTATATACGAACGTATATTATCATCTAATGGTACTGAGTTCACATTTATTTTCTTGCAATGCTGCTAATGTAATATTTTGAATATTTATTTATATTTTATTTGTTATTTGTTTGTTTTACTCAGACACAATTTAATTGATAATTAATATTAATTTGTTTATATGTAAATCATGTTATTTTGGAATTTAAATTTTGTATATAAACAAAATAATTTATTACAGAAAAATTATTGTGTTTGCGTTTATATTTTAAAATTATTTTCAATGAACCCAAAAGAAAGCTCACTATTTAAGCTTAAGACGAGGAAAAACAAAAAATACTAATTACATTTCATACCAAATAATTACATTATTTTATTTTATATTACTTTATTTTATTTTTGTTATATTTTATTTTAATTAATTTATTTTATTTTATATTAATTTATTTTGTTTTTTTATATTATTTTATTTTACTTCATTCGATTTTCTTTTATTTTATTTTTTTTTTTATTTTATTTTATTTCATTTTACTGTATTTTATTTTATTTTATTTTGTTTTCTTTCATATGATTTTCTTTTATTTTATTTTATTTTATTTTATTTTATTTTATTTTATTTTATTTTATTTTATTTTATTTTATTTCATTTTTTTATTTTATTTTAGTTTAGATCACTTTATTTTATTTCATTTTAATTTAATTTATTGCATATGATTTTCTTTTATTTTATTTAATTTTATTTTTTTTTTAATTCATTTTATTTTATTTTATTTTATTTTATTTTATTTTATATTATTTTATTTTATTTTATTTTATTTTATTTTATTTTATTTTATTTTATTTTATTTTATTTTATTTTATTTTATTTTATTTTATTTTATTTTATTTTATTTTATTTTATTTTATTTTATTTTATTTTATTTTATTTTATTTTATTTTATTTTATTTTATTTTATTTTATATTATTTTATTTTATTTTATTTTATTTTACTTTATTTTATGTTATTTAATTTTTTATTTTTTGGTTTTTTATATAATTTATATTTATTTTTTTATTGTAATATATTATATTTTATTTGTTTTCATTTTAAAATTTAATTATCATATTAATATTTAGTTATGTTTTTATTTTTGTTTTTTGTTTAATATTATATTTTACTTTATAAGATAATCAGTTAAGAATATTTTAAACCATAACCTTTGTTAATAAAAAATTTGTCATGTAATAATATTGTAATTAAAATTATTTCACTTTTTCTATGCATTCATAACAGGTACCAGTTTGTTTCTATAATTTGTATTTTGTTTATCTTGAAATTAATTTGCAAATCGAAAAAATACCGTTATTGTATATATAAATTTTTTTATTTGCTTTTAACACATCAAAATATTCCATACAACTCTTAATTATTCAAGAGTGCGTCACCCTGTATATTAATTTGCACATACATATACATATTTATGCATTAGATGACATTTTTTGCAAAATTTAATAATTACCAAAACAAGTTCGGAACTCAATCGATTCTTCTGATTTGTTTATATGCATGTAGTATAACACAGAAGCAAACAAGCATTTTTTTATTTATATGAATTAGTAACAAATATAAAAGTTAAAGGTCCACGCTAATATCACTTTAGAATAACTGTGGACGGCTAAGGCGACGGTTATTTTTTTTTTTTTTGAAAAATACAATTTGCCAATTTTTAGTTATAAAGTGTGTCGAGATTTTTTTTTTATTAATAACGAAAACATATTTTTAGTTTTGTGATAAGTTCTTATTAAATTTTGGAAAATGAGTGCTAAATTGTGTGTCTCAATATTTTTGCTGTCGCTTTCGTTACAAGTAACAAATGTGCTTGGCAAATATCTAACTGAAAGACGTAAGCTGAAATTTTTTTCAAAATTGAATTTTAAAAATATTAACCAAAGAGGAATTGCAAAGTTTATTGAACAGGTAAAAACTTTTCTTATATTTTTAGCGAACTTTTTAAAACCCTGTGATTTCCATGATCCAAATTTGAATGTGTGTTTCGCGAAAAATTTCCAAGTATTATTCCGCGAGTGGAAAGAAGGTGAACAATTTATACGAGCACTTAGTCGTGCACGATTTATTAAAAATGATTTAATTCAAAATTATTTAAAACAGGCATTCCCGGCTTAAAAACTTTGGGGTCTTTGGAACCCTTGAGTATTAAACGTATCAAAATAAATCAAGATGATGGCGGCGCACTGCGTATTAACGCTGAATTGGAGAATATGCTTGTCACCGGTTCCAGCGGCGCTAAGGTGGTGAAGGCAACGTAAGCAATTTTATTAAAATGTTTGAAAAAAAATTCAACTCTTTACTTTCTTTTCTATTTCATGTATTTTTAGCCTGGATAAAAAAACTTTGGAAGTACACGCAACAATCGAAATACCACATCTCCGAGGTGTTGGTAATTATAAGGTGACAGGCTCGGTTTTAGGCCTGAATCTAAATGGACAGGGTACAGCTAACTTTGAAGCACGTAAGTGCAAGAAAACTATTAAGAAAATAGAAATGAAAACTAAAAAACATATACATAATATCCAACATTATAGAAAAAGTATAGAAAATTAATTTATAAAAAAATTTAATTTTTTTTTAATCGCGGTCGCCACTCACCATAGCTGACATGAAATAAAAGCTACCACAAAAAATCAATCAGCAGTAGAATTATTTGTAGATTCCTCGAATTGGAAGAAGAGCTCAACCTAAAATCGCCAATAACACATAAAAACGAAATTGATTAATAAATAATTTTCATTTCGTTCATATAAAAAATTTAAAAATTTAAAAATAAAATATATCAAGTAATCAATAATCTCAATGCAAAATTACCACAATTGCTATTAAGTATTTATTATGTGTTTCAATGTAAATTAACTTTTTTTTTAATTTAATCTTTTTAAAAATAAAAATAAATTAAATATTTCTCAGGAAATTTCACCTTAAACCCTTCTTTTCCAGGCAACATCGTGCTGAACTTCCACATAACTACACGAACGCGTCATGAGGGTGATCTAACATTCTCTGAAATTCTTGGTTTCAAAGCAAAAATTGTGAAAATCGGCGATTTTAATATGTACGCAAAGAATTTATTTGGCGGTCAGAAAGAACTCGAAGATGCCGCCAATGATTTGTTCAATCAGTATTGGCGTGACTTGTTTGGTATAATGGAGCCGACATTGGAGCAGACGTTGGAGTTGATATTAAAGGATCGTTTTACAAAGATCTACTCACATGTACCGGCAACATATTTCATTTCCAATTTGCCATGAGTAAGATGTTGGGAGAGATGGTAAATGATGAAGCAATTATTGTGATGATTAAGTAATTTGTTAATTTTTTATTTATGTATGCATTATGTATGCTTGTTAAATAAACAGTGAAATGATATATAAAAAAAAAAGTTTTTATTTTTTATTTAATTCCGCATAAAGTCAAATAAAAATACAATATATTAGTAGTTAGAAAATTTAAAGCCAAACTCATTTTTAAATCGGAAAGAACTATTCGAGAAACTCACCTCAAACTTGTTCCGAAATTAGTCATAAACATTTTCAGCCGCACATACGCATACATACATACATATACATGTTTTTCACTAATTTATTAGCTTTATTATTAATTTTTAAATTCGCACACAATGATATACAAACCTTGAATACTTTTTTTTGGTATCTTCTTAATAAAATTGGAATATTTTGTATAAATGATTAGGAAGTATACGCGGACAGTGCTTGCATCATTTCGTTCGTATGCATTCTAATACATATGTTGTTTCTAGGTGTTGTTTTTTTCTGCAGAACTTCATTTTTCGGAATATTAAATATAATATTAGCAGACATTTTTTATATTCCAATCGCTTTGCTAAAGTCAATTTAATTTTTCATATTTTTATTTTAAATTAGAAAAATATTTTAAATACTTTCAAAAATGGAAGCAAAAATCACGGAACAACAGATTTTTCTTAGATACGCATAAAATAATCGATTTAAATACCAATTGCACATTCTGTTGTAGTTGTCCAGCATGGACCCTCGGGATCTCCGATACGAGAACTTCTTCCCTTTCGAATTCTCCTTAAAGTATCGTCGCGTAAACCACACTTTCCATCACCTAACGCGATTTTGGTTGGTTTATGTCCTAAATTGTGCGGTGATAAACCAAGGAGATCCAAGGGGCTTAAAAATTCAGTTGAATAGTTGGTGGCTTCATCTTCATTTGTTATATAGTCGATAGATTTTAATAAATGCACTGAACTATGTAGTTTAAGTCATCTACATCTTTATTCTTATCCGCCAAAATTGCTCACTCACTCAATCATTCGTTATTGTTGTTTAAAAACAATCTTTTTTTTTTTTTTTTTTTTTTTGAATACTTCATTGACAAACTTGTCCTTCGGTGAGCCACAATTACAGAAATTTTGAGGAAATGAAATGAATCCGCTCAATTCATTATCGTTCAGCAATGCAACTCTCTTGTTTGTTGTCAGCTGAAGTTTCTTCACATAGCGTCATAGATTCTGTGATTTCAGACAAGCGTTTATTTCATGTGCAATAGTTGATCTTGGAATTACTGCCAGACAGTAAAATTATTGCGCCTCCAAAACGTCTCCAGTCCTTGCGTAGAACTTTCAATGTTCGGTTAAGTGCCACGGCGCATATGAAGATTTAATGGCAATGAGCCGTACGGCATCTTACGAAAAAGGAACTACAAGTGCAATATTGGAATTCGCACGAACAGTAGCTAAAACCTCTGACATGAGGAATATCTTACCAGCTCCACCATCACTAAACTACTTCCCTTTGCTGGGAATTCAACAGAGGTACATTCGTTTGAACTACTAAATCTCATTCCTGGTGATCATATTCACTCACGCGTTCTAATTATCGATTAAATGCGTCATTCATTTTTTTATATGGCGTTGGTATTCCTAACCTATTGGTCTGTCTACTACCGCACATGAGATAACACATGGCTTCCATCAAGAGCAAAACCTGATTATGTATTCCTCATTCATCTCAGGGTCTGTATTTCTTGAACTCACACGAACTTTATGTAAAGTGTCTTCTAACATTACGGTTTGTTGTTCCATGTCAGTACCATTTTATTATACCACGATTAATGTCACGTCCCATGAAAACGGGGTAAAAAGTAACATATGTCCGTCTCCAGGTTCAACCAAATCGATTCAGCCGTTCTTGTGTTATAAATAGTTTAATTAATACGAATTTATTTTATATATAGAGTATAGATATATATAAAAGTTTGTTTTCTGACAAGCCGAGTACTGAACCGAGTACCAAAACTAATAAGCAGGTTATAGCGCAATATTGTCAGTTTGTTCCTATGGTTGATGCAAAGGTTGGTACGAAACAATTTTTTAAGGAAGTAAAAACTTGAAAAACTCCTATTTATGATTCGATCTACTATTCTTCTCTTCGGAAAGCCGTCCAAACTATTCAAAAAAATCGTATTTATGTTTTGATGTACTTGAAATCCGATACATAGATTTGGACCTTTTATTAACATGAAGTACCAGAAGGAGAAGAAATATAAACTCATTTAGACCATTATGAAGAGACTGATGAGTTAAGTTGGGTCAAAAATCCGTCCATGAAATTTCATATTTTTATATTCGCATGACGGCTTCAATAGCCGAGAGGTTAGCATTCCGTGTTGCCATTCAGAAGGCTAGGGTTCAAGACCTGGTGCGACCAAAATCTAAAATTATAGAAAATTAATTTTTCTAATTGTGGTCGCCCGTAGACAGAAAATGGCAAGCCCTCCGAGTTTAATCCTGATATGAAATGAAAGCTCGTCTTAAAAAAAATCCATCGGCCGTTCGGAGTTAGCTCAGTATAAACTGTAGATTCCTCCATTTGTTGGAAAACATCAAACGCATACCACAAACTGGAGGATGAGCTCTGCTGAAAATCGTTTAAGCGGTTACAAAGCAGAAATTATATATAATATTAGTATTTTTTAATCTCATTGCTTTGATTGCCATACTTTGTTTCTTCTTTTAAATATTAATAAATAAATATAAAATAGATGGCAACCCTGCATGAAATAATGTTTGTTCGACTTTAACTTTCTGAAATCTCTTTAACGTTATACCAATATATGTAATATTTAATATTTCCCTTTTCTTAGCGATTTTATTACCAGGAAAATTTTAAACAATTTTCAAGATGGCAATCCTACTCATATATTGTACCGATATCAATTTTCCCGAAAAATAATATAGTAGTTTCCTGACAACACTCCATAAAACTTCAAACCTGAACATTTTTAAGCTTTTTAGTTCCCGGAGTTTTTTTCTTTTAGTACATGGCAACCCTGCTTTAAACATATATCATTAATATAAGAGCCTTAAAACCACTCTATTTTGATGCCGGTATTAAAATATTTGTTAAATTTGTATGAATAACTAATTTTAAGCATATGGCAACGCTGCTTAGAAATATTTTTAACTTTACGCTGCTTAATTTCATTAATTGCAAATACATTTCAAATTATATTATTTTGTTATTTATTTTATTGTATTACACAACATTTTATAGCAAATAATTATACGATTTTTAAACTTCTCTTTCTCTTTGATACCTACATATATTGAATGAAGTATTTATAAATTTCCATTGATGTTATCTTTCTATCGTAACTCCAAAGAAGAGTGAACTCTCCACAAAATTTCAGTTTATTTATTTTTTAACTAAACTGCAAAATTGATTACTTAATCAAATCAAATTACTAATTAATTTATGGTGAAATTGGCACAACTGATAAACATTATTAGATATAGCAACCTACTGCCTAGAAAAAAAATCGCATGACATAAAAGACAAAATAATGAAAACGCCTAAAATTATGCTACATTTGTTAAAGCTTGAAAATAAAAAAAACAAACAAAATACTCTGCTTGTCTGCAATTAGCCGGCATGGCTACTTAATGAAGCATCTTTCGATACAACCCTTCATCGTTTTACGAAATCTTATGCAAATAAGAGCATATATCAACAAGGTTTTTTGCAAATTATAAATAAATTCAAATCTCTTAATTATACACCAATATTCACCGATGGCTCAAAGCAACATAACACCTCCTTTTCGGTCACCACAGCAGAAGGAAATATTATTGCTGGAGGAATTATCCATGCTTACTCTTCTGTGTTTAATGCAGAATCTTTTGCAGTTATGAAAGCTAAGCAACACGCAATAAAGAGTAAAGGTAAATTCGTAATTTCCACTGACAGCATTTCATGTTTATTAGCTATCAATAATAATATTTACAACTATTCCTCAACGATCTCTAAAATTAGAGACTTGTGTATAAAATATGAAAATAAAATTTCTTTACTTTGGGTTCCTGGCCATGTTGGTATAACTGGCAATAAATATGCTGACAGTATCTCAAGATATTTTGGAGCAGCACCAACTTTCCAATTCGAATTTTTGGATCAGAAACATTTAGTCAAATTCATTTTTAAACAAGTACAGCAAGCAAGAGTAGTGGAGTGGTTAAATTTCAATCATAAATACGCCAATATTAACCCTAATCGCTGTAAGACAATTTACACCAGTAGTACAACACGTCAGCAGTCAACAATTTTTACCCGCCTAAGACTAGGACATACCAAGATAACACATCAACATCTACTATCCGATTCCGGCGTGGCATCCTGTCCATTTTGGCCTCCGTTGAACACTTCTTTTCTGAATGTCGAATTTTAGAGAAATTAAGGCAAAATCACCTTGGATTTTCAAATTCTTAGAATTTTTTTTTAAAAATGTATAAAATGTATAAGACTTCCCAATATGTCGAGTCAATGGCCTTTGTTGCTTATACTCTTTTTATATACTTAAGTTTTAAATTTTGTAATATATTATTTAATAAATAAATAAATAAATAAGACTTGCCTGCAATTTTAAGTTATGTATTTATATAATTTATATACATAGATATGTACATGCAATTTCATCTACATGTGTATATATAAATTATAAACATAACATGTACGAGTAAATATCACGGTAAACATTTTAATTGTGACACGAACTTTTTGATGATTTTTGTTCACATCAGTGTGCCCTCACTAAAGTCCATCTTCTAGTGAAGAATTTGCCCAAATTAGAGATGGAATATCTGTAGATCCATAAATACCTTTAAAGGAAAACCGAATGATCAGAATAAACTTGCCTGGCAAAATTTTGTGATTGTTGAGCAAAACTTTATTGGAAATCATAAATCAGAAAATTATACAGAATCAATGCATGAGCTAATAATCTCATGTAATAAGAAGCTGGAGCTCAGGAATTCTAGCAGTTTATTTTTGATGGCTTGGAAGGAACCTACCAAAAGCCAGTAAGTTAAGTAATAAAATATTTCTAAATTTCTAAAGATTTTGGATTTTTTTTTAATAGATGTTTTGATGTTATAATAAAATCTGATGTATTTACCATAAGAAAGACAAAATTTGATATAAGTTTTCATGTGACAAAAAACTTTCAATGCGATTGACCAGTGTATGTAGTACATTACTTTTTTAAACACTTTTAACTGTATGCAATAATTAATCTTCGTAGTTCAACAAAAGTTCAATGTACTCGAATAAATACTAATTCTGACAGAGCAATAAAGGTAGTTAATGTCTCAAGCTTTTTTAAAGAAATATACTAAATATATATTATTTTAAAATTTTTAATTTTAATTTCTTAAATTTTCGGAAATTAATCAATTAATGTCAGTCGAAATATATTATTTAATCCGAGGAGCATGTCATTACATTACATAAACAATTTTAAATTAATTTTAATGTTATTAATAGGCAAAACATTTATGAAGAGATGCGGTGACCAACAGAACGTTTCAAGACTGGAACATACTCATGTAGGTACCAATGTGGAAATCTGCTCACCGATATCCAGAGAATACTTGTTGTATGGAGGGAACACTTCTGCAGCCTGCTTAGTGCCAGTGAAAATGCAATACCCGGAGATGGTGAACCCGAATCCCGAAACCCGAAACCCCAATCGATGATAATTAATAAACAAAGCGGCTTGAGCCGATGGCACACCGGGTGTGCTATTTAAACATGGCAGTGTAGAGCTGAGAAGGTATATGCTTCAGCTTCTACGTAGACTGTGATCGGACGAAAGCTTGTCCGAGAATTGGAATTCAAGTGCACTCTGCCCAATCCATAAAAGGAGGGCCCCACGGTTTGCGCCAATTACTTGGAATTAGCAACCTAAAGTATATAAAGTACTATCGAGCGTATTGTGTGGCTTTAGACCTGGTAAGCCCACCATTGACCAGATATTCACCATGCGTCAAATATTGGAAAAGACCGTGAGGAAAGAAGTGTGAATACATCACCTTTTTACCAATTTTAAAGCATCCGTCGACAGCACAGTAAGAAGCTGCCACTAAATCGTTATATCCACTCAAAACTAATGCGGCTGTGTAAGCTAACGCTGGACAACACCAGAAGCACAGTCAGAATTGGGAGGAACCTCTACGAACCGTTAGGTACGAGGTTTCAGACTGGATGACTCTTTATCGTGCATCATAGGGACCAGCATCAACCCAATAATAATGTCAGCCTTAAAATCCAACGCAGTATCCCTATTGCCAACAGGTGCTGAACTGAGTGGGCTGTTGAGAAGTGAAGCCGTCTCTAGGTGAACGCCAAACAAAACTCTACAAGTACTTCATCAGTCCCGTGCTAGTATAAGGCGCCGAAGCATGGATGATGTCGACATCCGATGCGTTGGTTTGGAAGCCTTTGAGAGAAAAGTTTTGTGAACGATTTATGGTCCTTTGCATATTGGCAACCGCGAATAACACAGATGATGAGAAGTACGAGTTATACAGTGGAAGTATGAGGTGGAGAGTGTACTGGTTTCATAGCATCAAACATCGAAGGGAATATCGGACGAAAACGTCTCAGAAAACTCCATGGCGTATGAGTGACATTGAATAGTAAAAACCAGCTAATGACTTTTGATTACTAAGTAAGTATCAAGATTGAACTTTCGATTAAATTATAGCGCCATTATATATTATATAAATAAATTGATCCAACACCAATGGCTTTTATACTAACCACTACGCTCTACATTTAAATATAGTTTATAATAAGCACTTTTTGTGAGTGTGAAGCAAATTTTTAATTGAAGAAAACTTGTTTTTCCCTTCAATGATTATATGCTTTACACCTTCAAAGACGTCATACCTAAACGAAACTTCTTTAACACACTTTGATTTAAATATATATATTCTTTATTCAACTATTCAAAATGCTTTAAAACCACATTAAAACCAAGTTTCGCGCTCATTTGTTTACATGCCAACTTAGCAAGCGGTCGCCACACCGATTTGCCGCTGAATAATATTCCAACGTTGTAACAACAAAAATGTTTCAAAGTTCTAAGCAAAATTCTAGTTTGCTTAAAAATCTCGCATTTATTTGTGGCTTAATTGCGGTGACCTGTGTGAATGAGGTTAAAAGTGTAGAGTTCTTTACAGAAAAACGTGAGTTAATGAATAAAAAAAATTATTTAAATAATAATAAATAGAAATAAAAAAATTTAAAAAAATATAAATACTTTATTTGCTTTACAAAAAACATTTAATAAGTGACACAATATAAAAAAAGTTATACGAATAATTAATATTCGAAAGAATAATAATTTTTCTAAGAAATCACAATAATTTTTTGTTCTTTTCTTCGTTAATACATACTCGTAGCTGCTTTTCTGCCCTCATGCAAAATCTATCAGCCTGGGTTTACAAAATGTTCAACGAATACTGTGCAAAAACTAATTGATCAATTGGTGATTGGTAAGTTTTTGTTGTAATTCAAGTGTGTGTTTTTTTTAAATATAATTATTGTAGGCATACCCGAGGTGGTGGCAGAGTTTGGCACCTTTGATCCAATGCATGTACATGATATATATTTCAAACAAGATAATAACGATGTCGCTGCGGTACGCGCCAACTTAACTGATGTTATTGTAAAAGGTTTCTCGAAGACTTTCATTAAAGAGAGCAGGTTAGTTGAATATGTATATGTAAGTACTACTAAAGGTAAAAATAATTTATTGTAAGTGAATTTAAAATTCAGCAAGCCTTAGATGATTTATTCAGCGGTATAATTACCATATAATAGGTCTAGTGAAAGGTAATCCCTTACTTTTGTATTAAGTTGAAGACTTTATTTACCATAGCTGCAATTATACAATTTATGTATAATAGTCAACATTTTTCTTCATAATTTTTGGCCATATTAAAGGTTATTTCATTATGCCTCTCATAGAAATTATTGTCCCATAGGCAGGAACAGACGATAATCACTTGGTGTGAGGTCCGAATTATTAGGTGGTTGTATAATAACAACCCAATCAAGCTTTTGGAGCTTCTGGCGAGTCACTATCGATGTGTGTGGTCTAGCGCTGATAAAACACAATTCCTCTTCTGTTAACTAAATGGGCGATTCCTTCCCTCGAAAGGATGAGTTAAGAATTTAGCGTTATGAGAGTAGCTCATATTGAACCGTTCCTTTCCAATCCCAATAGAAGAAGTACATGAAAATAATTCGGAATAATATTACTTTAAATCTGAAGTGATTCTATAGTTTTGTTGACTCGAAACGTAAGAATTTGGGTTTCCATCTTCTATGAAAATCAACGATGAAGTTTCTATTGATGGTTATAGAACCGCAGATATGTTCGCAGACTTCTTCAAATCTAAGTATGCGCCGTACACAAATTCATCCCCACCGCCATTCATTTACTCTTACTTATTGCCTTCTTTTAATTGCGTGAAGGTAGCTTATATTTCCGCTGATATTGTTTATCCCCATATTAATGCCCTTACATGCGGTTCGGATAATATCCCTACTAGTGTATTTAAATTTTGTGCTAAATTTATATATATATATATCATGAACGAACATATTCAATGCTTCAGTAAAGCAAAGTTTATTCTCTTCTTTGTGGAAAGATTCATACATTTTACCTCTTCGTAAGTATGGTAATAGATCTTCTATAGAGAATGGACTTAATTGTTCTTGATTGGTAGAAAACAAAAAGTAATTTTTAAATAATGTACATCACGTCAAATAGCAGTAACATCTCATGCTCATCCAGGCAGCCACCTTGGTCCCTTACTCTTCCTTATATTCATCAATTACCTTCCAAATGTGGTTCTTCATTCTAAAATACTCATGTACGCAATTGATATCAAGCTCTTTAAATCAGTTCATTTCAAGATCCAAAAGTTATGGAAAATTAATTTAAATAAAAAATTAATTTAAATTTTCTATTTGTGGTCGCCCCTCGGCAGGGAATGTCAACCCCTCTGAGTGTATTTCTGACATGAAACAAATGCTGCTCATAAAAACCATCAGCTGTTTGAAGTTGCGAATGCTTAGTATATGGTAAACTGTAGATGCCTCCATTTGTCGCAAATTGGAGGAGCAGCTCAGCCGAAAATCACTTCAATGGTTACAAAGCACCAATTATATATATTATATACCTTACGCGATCGGTCTCGGGTTAAGGATAGTCCAGAATGTCACTTGTTTTCTGTCACCGGTCTGTTGGATTTTTCTATTATCCTTTAGGCGCGCTCTTCAATTGGTTTTTTCTCGTCTGATTTTTAACAATTGACCTTCCACATCAGTGTAGCATCTTTTACATCAGAAATTGCCAGAACGAAATCGATGAAACCGAAATTGTGCAAGACTGACTATTACAGTATCAGGACTATAAACACTATTCACATTTTCAGCGCATGACTTGCGTTTTCGCTTTCATCGAAGAAGACTACTGTGTTACGTGATCAACACTTCTCTTATTTTTTTAGTATGAAATATCATTTTTCTAGCGCCATCTAGCGTAATCCAATCGCGCTTAAAGAACGCGAAAAATAGATCACTAAATCCTTCTGTTGCAAGAATAATGGACTACTTTTTACTAGACCTAATATTTACTTAACTTATTCACATATTATTTTTATTTTAATTTATCTCAAAGCAAATTTTCTTCCTTTTTAAAAACCTACCTTTTAAATCATATCAAATTTTCAAATCTTTGAGACCTTTATTAACTAAATTTTAAAACATTTCCCCTTTCTCAGGGTTAGCAAAAAAGATTTCAGCTGGATAACCAAAATGTTTCTACCAAAAATGCGCTTAGATGCCAAGTACAAAATGGAAGGACGAATTTTGTTGATACCTCTAAGGGGTGCTGGTAAAATGTTCATAGAAATCGGTAAGGAATTTATTATTTCTAAGCATGGAATGCATATAACTAATTAACAAAACTATTAATAGATTTTGATATAAACAGTAAAGAATAATAGACAACACAAAAGAAAGTAAGCGATATATATTGTTCCGATCTATATTTAATATAGCAAAGGGCTTAAATTCATATTTAGCATTTTTAACTGCACACGAGAGGCTACAGGGCAACTATTCTGCTTCTTCGATATGTCAGTCTATTTATGTTAGACTTAGAAATTGTTCTTTACGTGCAATATTTATTTTTAAAAATATTATTTCATTTTCGCTTCTGACTTTACAAAGTGGACTCATGATCCTCCTGAGACTGCTGCATATCCGGCTTTCCATTTCGAAGTATTGCTTATTCATTCAATAATAACGCTGTTAAAATAAGTTTTAAGGAAAATGACGCTGCCACAAAATATAAAATGACTCATTGATAGCAACATTGATTGTGATGGTGTTTACTCTTCTATTCTTTATTGCCTTTTTGTGTGAGTGTACGGTTAGTACACACACAATTGGGGATATAGCTCAGTGGTAGAGCATTCGACTGCAGATCGAGAGGTCCCCGGTTCAAACCCGGGTGTCCCCTAATATTTTTATGAAATCATTTTTAAAAAATTTAACTAAAATAATAATAATGTAAAGATGAAAGAATAAACTTTTAAGCAAGACATTTGATTAAAGACAATTTAAATACATGATTTCATAAAATTAAAATATTGGTATTAATTTAATTACGAAAATTTATAAAGAGTCATACCGAACATACAATGAATTTATGGTATAACATCCGTAAGCCATTTGAATATAAGCTTGGGGGATATATCTCATATACACAGACGGTACTAAACTTATAATTTTTTTCCGAAAAACCAATAAGAAGCTTTTATTGCCCGAATAATTAGTTCTAATTATTTATTTTGAAACTATAATGAATTAAAACTAATTAAAGAATTGTAAGGTCGAGAAATTTCTTGCGGAACAAAAAAATAATACATTATATCGATTTGATTTTCAATAAAAAATTATATTCACCCTGTCTTTTTCATAAAAATACCCGAAGATAATTTCATTTCCATTATTATTATTCTTAACATTTAAGTGCAACTCCTTATTTTTTATACCATTCATTTACATGAAATCGCAAATATATTAACATTAGTTCGTAAGTACCCTATCATAATGTATACCGTTCAGGTCAGAACGACAAGTTGAGTTGATTTAGTCATGTCTGTCCGTTCATCTTTCAGTCTGTTTGTACGCACAGTAGTCGTTCAATTTTTGAGATATTTCAACCAAACTTGGTAAATTTAAACGATCATTTTTCTGAACCGGCCAAATCGGATTACTATAGCATATAGGTATGACCGATTTTCCAGACTCGAGATTTTGGGGCATACATTTTTCACAAAGGCATCTGAAAGTTTTAAATTTGGTATCTGCACACATACGTACGTGTATACGAGGTGTGATCACAAAATATCCCTTATTTTCAAATTTCGTGAGTTACGTATGTTCGATTTTCACTTTTTTTATTATATTAGTACATATGTCTGTTATATACGGGTATGTTGGCAAAATCAGCAATTTTGGATTGTCAGTTTTTTTTTTTTTGAAGAAGAAGCTATATTAAGTTTTGTGGTGTTTGGCGAGCATGTCAACATCCGATGAAAACATTGAAGCAGTGAAGGAAATGATTTTGGATAATCGTCGAATCACTTCGGAGAGGTTGCTGATGACGTTGGCATATCCATACTTGTGCGTGGCCAAAATCAAAACCGTTATTATGCCTCAACCACCGTATTCACCGGACTTGGCCCCCGCTGACTTTTTCCTCTTCCCAAAACTTAAGACACCTATGAAAGGAAAGCCTTTTGCTAAGATTTAGGAGCTTAGGATCGAAACAGGAGCTTATGGCGATACCAAAAAACGAGTTTCAGAAGTGTTTCGAGGATTGCAAAAACGCTGGCGCAAGTGTATTATATCTAAGGGGGATTACTTTGAAGGGCACAAGATAGTTATTGATGAATAAATAAGTGCTTTTCGAAAAAATTGAAAAAAACGGTTATTTTCTGATCACGTAACATACTTAAAGGAAACTCAGTCTAGTATATATCATCACTGAATTTTTTCTCATTACCGATCTTTTCGTAAAGATGATTCTTCCAACGTACACTGGACTTCCCTACCCGATGTATCGACATTTTGTTCTAGGTTTTAAATCATTCGCAAAAATCGTTGTTGAACTTCAAATAAGTGTCCATTATTTTTGTTATTTATATATTTGAAATATAATTAGAAATGATTACATTAACATGATTCGACACTTGTCCAGTAAGTTAAATTGAAAGAGTATCGGGCAAATCTTTTTGAAATCACAAAAACAACTTTTATATCCGGAAATCGAGCAGTACGAGCAGCTCGGAACTCGATCAATACTCGTTCGTTGCTCAACTGCTCAAATTAAGGCGAATTCATAAAGGCGAGCGTAGGAGAATAAATACGATAATTACCATATATTTTGTTTCTGCTTTCAGTGTAATAATTGTCAAAATCATGTTGACATCGTCCACGCTTCTGCGCCATATAGTGGGACCGGTATGATGAGCGACTTGTAGAGTTTGGTTTTCGTTCGCCGAGAGAGGACTTTACTTTTCAATTGCCTACTCAGCCCAAAGTAGCACCTGTTGGCAAGAGTGATTCTGCGTTGGATTTCCAGGCTGACATTGTTGTTGATGTTACTGCTGGTCTCTAGATAGACGAAATTTTCTACGACCTCGAGACAGGAGATATTTCCTCTTGCCCTCATTCACTACCAGACCCTTCGCTTCTTTATCAAGTCTGGAGAAAGCAGATCTCATGGCGCGGTTTGTGAGGCCAATAATACCGATATCATCGGCGTACGCCAGCAGCTGTACACTCTTAGAGGCAGCTCCTTTTCGTGCTGTCGTGCTGCTTTAAAATCGATGAAAAGGTGGTGTGTATCGTTTATCTTTTCATGGGTCTTTTCCAAGATTTGGCCCATGGTGAATATCTGGTCAATGGTTGACTTACCAGGTTTAAAGCCACACTGATAAGATCCAATCAGTTTGTTGGCGGTGGGCTTTTAGTCTTTCACACAATACGCATGATAGGACAAGAGAGAGCAGAACTATCACTTACAATATATTCCTATAGTCAAGCTGTCATCAGATCTCTAGAGTGTAGAAGAATAAAATCAAAAGTGACTATAAAAAGTGGCAATCTGAACAAACTCTTGGTTAAATGCAACACTGTCGAGTTATGGGTATCCGGACACTGAGGCATTCCAGGCAACTGCACGGCGGATGAACTGGCGGGGGAAGCAACCCTTGTATCCACGGCAAAATAAATATAAGTATATTAATACAGGTTTTTGCAAACACTAAATTTCTAATTGAGATCACATGTAACGTGACAGGTTTGGTAAAAAATTTGACGCGAAAAAGTGCTAACATCTTATGCTTTAGATCGGTTCTCCATTAGTGTAATAACAGACCGCAGCTGCAGGGATGGAAAAGAGGAAGAGTCTAATTGAACATTAACACTTTTTTTGCTTAAGTAAAAATTGCTAATCTCGTTGCTTTTTTAAGAAAGGCGAAATGGTTCGAACGTTTTAGGAAGTTAGGAGCCTAAGTGCGTTGATCACTGACCGCATCAACTCAACTCAACAACGGCCAATACATTTTTATTAGAAAAAAAATTCCCAAAACTAATATGAGAATTTTCGCATTTACTATTAAAAACTCAAATCAAATGTAATCACAAAAAAACAAGGAAAACATAAACAAACATACGAAATATACAAAAAATAAACAAACATTTTGACAGCCTTTACACTGAATCGACTGAATTAAATCAAAAAAGTTGAATTCGCCGTCCTAGTAGCTTCACCTTATTGAATTCTCCTTGGATCAAATATTTGTTTGAAATTTTATAATTTTCCATTGAGATTTACACTTTTCAGAAATAAATTGAAAATTATAGAAAAATATCTGAAAAAAAGTCAAAATGTTTGTTAAAAATGCTCGAATTGTTGGAGCTCGTGCTTGAAACAAGTGTGCGATTACTCGTTGCTCAAATGTTCTACTTGGTAGAAGAACCTACTCTATGGAACATACTTCATTTCAGTAAAGTGACTTTATATATAGTTTTATAAATCCCAATTTTATATGAAAGAACTTTATTAGAAAGCACCAAATTTTTATGCAGGACATTATTTTTGCCCTTCACCTCACTCGGAGGCCAAACATTTTTGATATTGTGATTTCTTTGGTCTCTACTATCCCATAGTCCCAGAAAGCAAGACAATGGTAGGAAAGATTTTTAATAATAATATTTTGTGAGACCTACAGTATATTCTAAGACCTCCCCGTACGGTTGATGGATGGGGAATATTAATTAAAATTTTGTTTGCAATAATTTTGGATTTTGTTTTGACCAACATTCATCATCCGCATGATAGCACACACTCCTAACCGCACTGTTTGTAGTTCTGTAAATAGACGTCTCCTTTGTAAATTTTAATTTTTCTTTTGCAGATAATCTTGATATCATCCTGTATACGAAGACACGCCTCTATCAAAAGGCTGGCTACACTTTCGACAATGTCACCGCCGTTCGTGTAGACTTGAATATGACCCGTGTCCAAACGAACTTCGAAAATATTTTCAATGGGCATAGTAAGGAAGTGGAACGTAGTACAAATGAATTCTTCAATGAAAATTGGCGTGATTTCTATGAAGCACTCAAACCGATTATCATCGAAACTGTTGAGACTATACTCTATGACATAATGCATAAAGTTTTCAATTTGATACCAGCGAATTTCTTTGTTGAAGATATACCCACGCCAGAGCAGTTATACGACGACAAGAAGAGTTATGGCAAATAATTAGTTATTTTGTAAAATATAAATATAATGAATACATTACAACATGAGAAAACATTGATAAATAACATAATTTTTTTATAAGAATAATTAGATTTATGTATTATATATGTATGTATGTACTTTTTTCAATTTAAACTTTATAATTGGTTATTATAGTACCTTCATACAAAAATTGAACCGAACTGAACCATAAACATAATAAAAGAAGTATCATTTGCTGGTCTTTGAAGGTAAGATCTTCAATAAAGGCAACCGTAAATACGATACTTTTTCGAACAGGTTGGTCCCTTATCCCGAATTTTCCATTCACATTCTACTTCTTTGGTCGGCGGACAATCCAAATTAGTGTGAATCATTAAATTGGTTCAGGCGTTCTTTAGTTATAAGCGAAGTAACTTACATCACTATATGTAATTCTTAAAAAGAGGGAATATGTGCAAAGTAATAGGAGCTCATGCCACTGTCTGCAAGGAGGATGAAGAAGAGGAAACGATCACCCATCTCATAAGCGACTGTCATGCTTTAAGCATGGCTAGGTTTAACTATTTTGGGACACTACTGCTGGATGGTCTATCGAAGATAGTCGACGTCAATGTCATGGATCTAATTAGGTTCATTAGGGAATCAAAATGATTGCATAGTGAAGCCTGATGGTTTGTAGCATCACAATGGATCTTAGTCAAGCGTAAATGAACCCGACTCAATAGATCGGTAGCCATCACAAGTAAAAAGGCATCCATTATTTTTGCATTGAATTGAAGGTTTTATACCATACCATATACCATTGGGACAATCGATCACCAGCCAAATAATTTGCCATAGACAAAAACAATTAGTACTCACTTTGTGTGAATTCCGGACTATAAGATAGATAAATAAGGACCTCCCAACTAAGCTACCGGAGCTTTTGGCGAGTCACTATCAATGTGTGTAGCCTGGTGTTGTCCTGATGAAACACAATTTCCTACTATTAGCCAAATTTGAGCGCTTCTAGGTAGTTTCTTCCTTTAGTTCATGGTGCATGATTCCGTGCCACTCCCACCAACAAAACCTTCCTCGCCGTCAATCCCCGCTTGGAGGCTGTTTGTGCCGGCTCACTGCCTTTCGACCAAGACCACTTTTATTTGACGTTGCTGTAAGTAATCTAAAGTTCTTCCCAGTCACCAACCACTGTATTTTTGTTAGGATTCAACAGCGCTATGCAGATGAAAAATCGGACCACAAGATTTCTTCTCGTGGCACCCAAACATATCAATGCTCGTTTGACGGTCAGGCTTGGCGATTTCGTTTCCTTTTACATCAAAACTACTGCCGCGAAATCGACGAAACAAAAATTATGTATCATAATCATAAACACCATTAAAATTTTCAGCTTTCCGAGCTGCGTTTTCGCCTTTACGAAAGAAAACCTATAGAATATAGCGTATCTTTTCATTGCTGGTGTTCATCTCAAACACAACAGACTTAAGGGATCAACACTTCCTAACACCATAGCCGAGTGGCATAGCATACTTTCATTCTGAAGGCCATGGTTCGAGTCCTTGCTCGACCAACAACCAAAATTATAGAAAATTTATTTTTCTAAATGCGGTCGACTCTCGGCAAGCGTTCGCCTTCGAGTATATTTCTGACTTGAAATAAAAATTCCTCATAAAAAGCCAACAGCCGTTCGGAGGCGGCTTAGTATAAACTATAGGTCGCTCCATTTGTTGGAAAATATCTAGAAGTATACCACAAACCAGAGGAGGAACTTGACCGAAAATCAGCGGCTGTAAAGCGACATTTATATATACCATATACGTGTAGGCCTTCCAATCGCACTTATATAACTCGAGATACAGATCACTAAAATCATACATTGCAAAAATAATGGATGAGTTTTTACTAAGTCAAATGTATTTTAAAATATTTCCATTTTTTATATATCACAAAAATTTGAATAATTTTTATTATTAACATATTTACTACATTGCAAAAAATAATAAATATAAAATCATTCAAAACTTACGTTCGCATACATTGATAATTACTATACTCGTAAATGAGTGAAGTCGAGTTGAATAAAATGTTTTGAGCAACTGTCAAGACGATTCTAATTTCCATGATCTTGTAATTGTTGTCTTGACGATGCAGATGAAGCGGGTGAGGAGTGAGTGTACGCGGATACATAGATATGTACATACATATAATATAGTACATATGTTTATACATATTGTGTTGTAACCGTGACCTTAACCAAGTTTTTCTCAAAGATCGTGTTTGCGACAGTAATTTTTATTTATTTATTTTTTTATTTTTACATAAAATAACATATTTACGCCTTATCAAATCAAATAATAATTAATTTTAATTTAATTCGATTTGAATAGTTATTTGTTTGTCTAATTAAAGTGCAGAATCTATGCATCTTTAGTGGAGGTAACAATTTAAATTGAGTAACTGTAATAAATTGAGAAATAGAAATTCAAATAAAGGCAGCTTTTTATGACTTTGGCAGAGCGCACCTTGTTTCCAAACGTCGGGCATGCTTTCGCCTGACTATAATTTATGAAAGACCTTACATATAGACGCATCTAGTCAGTTATTTGCCGCCCTATTGGAATAACTTAGCCGGTAAGCCCGCGGCGGTGATATTCATTTAGCGGACAATCGATTTTCGAATTTCCTCATAAAAAGAAACTCCTTTCTCACCATTATCTACTTCGTGTTTACCATCTCTGGGTGTTGCTCTTTCACTGTCATTCAGTAGACAGAAGAAGTGTGCTCCTACTATATACTCTGTGCGATGGTAATTACTCTGTGGCTCCGATAATGCTCCGGTCTTCCGATCTAATTTTTTCATAAACCTTTTAAGCATTGCCCCCATCAGACAGACAGACCTGGTTCCGAGTGATTATTACCTGTTACCAAAAATAAAAACAGTTGTAAAAAATTTATCACCGATGATAAAGTCTGCCTCGGCATATTTTATAAATATTAATTGAAAGATCTGAAAAATGTATCCGTCTTGCTCCCTTCGCTCCCTCGTATTTACAAAACATTGCCGTATTATGTTAAATAGAATAAAAGGTGTTATTTTGAATAACCTGCTAACCCGGTAGATGTCACTTTTGGAGCTGTAATTTGTTTACCTTTCACAAGTAGAAACTACGCCAGTAATAAAAGTGGTGAAATCCTGGCAGAGACCGTTTGTAAAACTAAAACATTTTTCGATCGTCGTAATGCACCTTGTCGGACTGCAATACAGAATATTCCTGTTAAAGAAAACCCAGGTTTTCCATTCCTCGTTGTTCTTTGGAATTGCGCATTCCACAAACGTAATTACACAGTATTTTGCATAAATCCTTGGGTCTTGAGGCTTGTAAAGTTCAGTTAACACAAAAACTCAAACCGGCCGATAATCAACAACGTCGTGTCTTAGTTTATTGGGTCCTTGAAATGCATTAAAATGAAAAATCATATTGACTGATAAGACTCATTTCCTCGATGGCTACGTGGAAAAGCAAAACTGTCGCATCTTCTGAGGCTCGGAAAACCCAAGATTTATTGTTGAAAAGCCGCTCCACACCTACCGGGGTCATACCGACCTACCTTTTCGAAAATGAGGCTGAAGCAACAGTTAAGGTGAATGGATAGCGCTATCGAGAGATAATAATTAATTTTTTTATGCCCAGAATTTGATATTATTGATCTGGACAACGTTTATTGTCAACAAGACGGCGCTATGTGCCACACAAGCAACGAAACCATTTATCTTTCTCTCTCGAATAGGTAATCGCAATTGGCCACCAATATCTTTTGATTTAACACCCTACGAGCTCTATCTTTGGGTCCTCGTGAAAAATGCTACGTCGATTCAAGACCATAATGGAATTCGTGAAACTATTGAAGTTTACGATTTGATAAGCGTAGCCGTGGCTGATAATGTTTTACATATCAAAATAACACTTCTTATTGGAAACCCATTTTTTATGAAATTTAATGTTCGTTTGTAAAGATCCGCTAATCTCGAAGAGTTACCGACCGATTGACTTGAACATTTTTCAGATTGTTTCTATGGGTCCTGAAAAGGTTCGTACAGAAAAACCTCCGAAAATGGACCAGGAATATCGAAAAAATTTTATTTATCGATTTGCTTGAAATTCGGTACATTATGACATTTTCCTTAGACTTTCAGGAAGACTACTCTTCTCACCGAGAAGTGAATCTATTCGAAAAATTGTATTTATGGTGTGATTTTCTCGAGATTCGGTGGCTTCTTGCTTAGATTAACAGAAATACTCTTCTTCTCTCCGGGAAATTTGCCAAGGATTGACCAATTTGAAATAAAAAACGTATTTATTACATGAGTTGCCTCTTGCTTTTCGCTCCGCGAAGTGGACTAAGGGTCGACCTTTCTTTCAAAAAAAAATCCTATTTATTGTTCGATTTACTTGAAATTCGGTAGAGAGATGACTTTTTTGGTGCGTTTGGCTTACTTCGAAGTAAGCCAACATCTCGTGAGAAATTTAAGTTAATATTTTAACTACGATAATGCTTAATTAGGGTTTTTATTGTTATTTACAATATCAATTAAAATAAAAATTGGACACAACACAGAAAGGCACAGCAACGTATGGACGGTCTGATAGTTGGATATAAAAATATATATTTTTTAAATCAAGCTATCCAGATTCTTTATTTCCATAAACATAAAAACCACATAAGCACAATGAATGTCAAATCGTAAAACAGCAGGGGCATTCTACTAAAATGTGCACAATAAGCTTTACTAAAAATTTCCGCTATAAACTACTTAATTATGCACATATAATGGGTAATTCAAGTTGAGGTACTTTTTTCAATAGCTTTTTTTGACAGTTCACGCGTGAGTCGTGTCAAGTCATTTTGATTCAGTATCGTTTGGCATTTCATCAAGGAAAGACTTACGCCTCAACAAAGTTTACAAATCGTTCAACTTTATAACGAAAATTCACGTTCTGTAAATAATGTGTTTCGGGCGATTCGCTCAACTTATGGCCAACATAATCGGCTTACTGAGAGAGCCGTAGCTGAGAGAGTACACGAAGACCGTGGAGCGTCGATTTGGTGCAGTAACTCGGACTGACGTATGGAATAACTTGGCGCCTTTTACGACGACATCTTAAAATGAAGAACTGAAGTTACTCGACCTTCCCAATTGACATCGCTTCGCTCTATGGGCTCTTGAAAAGTTCCAGAAGATCCGACGTTTTCGAGCCATATTTTCTTCAGCGATGAGACCCATTTCTAGATCGATGGGGAAGTAAACAAGCTGCCATTTCATTCAGAAAAAAGAACGGTATGGTTTGTGGGCCGGTGGATTCATCGGTCCATATTTTTTTGAAAATAATGCCGGTGAGAACGTAACCATCAATGGCTACCATTAGCGCGCAGGTATAACCGACTACTTGAAGCCTGAAATTGAAGCTCATGATCCCAGCGACACTTGGTTTCATCCCATCAACCAATGGATTTATGGAGGGAACACTTCCGTGAGCAGATAATTTCACGTTTTGGGCCGGTCGATTGGCCACCAAGACTGTGTAATATTTCACCCTTAGACTTTTTCCTGTGGTAATATGTAAAATCTAAAGTCTATGCGGATAATCCCGTTTGATTCAGGCCTTGGAGCAAAACATCGCGCGTGTCATTCGCCAGTTACCAGTCGAAATGCTCGAACGAGTCATCGAAAATTTAACTCAACGGATAGGTGATCTGACACGTAACAGCGGCTAACATTTGGAAAAGACAATCCTCAAAAATCTTCATAAACTAAAAAATGTTCCCCATTCAATTTGAATTTTATGTGTTTTTTTTTTTTCTTTAAAAAATAATAAACCTCGAAATAGAGCACCCTTTATGTGCATATGTACACATTCGCGACACGCTATCTATGGCCATAAGTAAGTAGATATAATATGTCATAATCGTATTACTATTTGTAATGAATATCCACACCAACCCACAAGTCAATATCACGTAAATAAAAACTATAGATTTGACATTAGTTGATGAAATTAAAAGTAAAATGTGTTTAGAACGAAAAGAAATTAAAAATAAAACAACATTTCGCTTCATCAGTTAGTTAAAAGCAAAAAAAAAAACAAGAAAATATTTTATAAATTTATATTCTAAAATAATAAATGTGGTATGTTTATCTACTTTTATATATTTCCACATCTGTAAAATGCTTACTTTTAACCTTTGCACGTCAACAGCACCGTCGAGCGGGCATGCGGGCGAGATGGCGGCCCGGCCGGCTAACTAAGTAACTACATAAGTGGCTTGACAAGTATTCAAGTGACTAAGTAGGTATGTACGTACTACCTAAGTGCGAGTAATAGCATAGCAGTTAAGTTAATAAATTGTTATTATTGAGTTTATAAAAATGCCGCCGTATTTCGAGATTAACCACAGTCGTGTTTAATATCTCCTCGCAGCTACTGAAACGCTACTAAATATACATACCTACATACAAATAAGTACTTACTTGAAAGTTAACAAGTTGTTCGTGTTGTTTAATTTGGTGGAAAGCATCACCTTTTTTTGTGATTGTTGTTGTTGTACATTTATTCACGAAAACTTAACAACAATGTTGTACAATAACGTCAACTCACGCACATTAGCAGCGTTTAAAGGACTTTTAATTGTGTGTGCATGTGCAAGTGTTGCACATAGTTTAGAGTATTATACCGAAAAACGTAAGTGTGGAAGTGTTCGAAATGTAAAAAGGGAGTGAGATTATATGAAAAAAAAATTATAGTTTTTATTACTATTGAAAAGAAAAGAGCTCTCAAAAGGAAAAAAAAATGGTGTTGAGTGAAAAGGGTTTGTTGTGTTCTTTTCGTTATGAATATTTCGTTAATCTATAATTATTGAGCGGCTGCGTTTTTCAGGATGCGAAATAACGTTCTTACAGTCGGCCCGAATGCTCTCGCAGCTAACTTTCGATTTTACAGCCCGATTTCTACTTAAGAAAATTTCACTTTTTTCGAAGTCCAGTATTTTCAAGCGACCAAATCATGAAGGCGGAAATTTTATTTTATTGATTAAAAGTAGAAGAAAAAGTAGATACTCTGACTGCCACAAAGATTGAAATATTATTTATGGAATACTAGGAATATTTATTGGTATTTCTTTTACATTAATCACTCATGAAGCAAGATGAAATATTCAATCAGTTTTGGAAGAAGTAGAAAAGTAAAATCTGTAAACAAATATTTATTAAAATAGTTCTTAAATTAATTTTTTTTTGTAAGAAGTAAATGCGTTAGTACTTTATTTATGTTTATTTTATTTTATTTTCTTTAATTCAATTTTATTTAATTTAATTTTGTTTTACAATAATAATTTTAAAATTATTAAATCTAATTTAATTAAATTTTCTTTTACTTAATATTATTTTATAATTTATAGTTTCATTTCATTTTTAAATATCTTTTTCCTTTATTATTTTGTTTAATTTCAGTTATTATTAATTTCATATTTATTGTCTCTTATTTCATAAATTTATTTTATTTTTAATTTAAATTTATTTTATTTTAAGTAAATTATTTTTAATTGTTTTAACTTATCTTTTAAGTCGGGTTCAAATCCTGGTGTCGTACTAACATTCAAAAAGTTATAGAAAATTAATTTATATAAAAAATTAAGTTTATTATTCTAATTGCGGTCGCCCCTCGGCAAGGTATATCAAGCCCTCCTCATATTTTTTATATTATTATTTTAATTTTTTTTTTTAATTTTTATTTATTTTTTACTAGCTGACCCGGCGATCTTTGTTCCGCCTTAATAATGGAAATAAATAAGCAGATTTTTTTTTAATTGGAAAAAATACAAAAAAAAATAAATACCTACATTAATCATTGATAATTATTTCTGTATTTTAGTACATAGGTTGCTTTTCATTTAAGTACCTTGTGATACACGACATTTTTTGTTTTATTATCAGGCGCAAAAACAAACAACGCAGGTGGTCTTTCGATCAGTGACCATGGGAAAAACATAAATGTTCTAGATTTAAACCACAAACTTTTAAGGATTGGCCTTGTGATTTGTTGATGGTCATGGCAAATGCAAGAGGTATCGGAAATTGAAGTCTTTTAAATTCGAACGGCATATCGATTGGGATCATCGGTATCCTCGGAATGAGAACTTCCTCACCTTTGAATTTTCCTATCATTATCGTAGCGTAAATTCCATTGTTCATCAACTTTCTAACCACCAAACGCGTACCATTGCACAGTTTTGGTTGGTTTATGTTTCGAAGCATGATTACTACGGAGCCAACCTTTAGGCGTAAATTGTGCGGTGGTAAGCCAGGCACGTCCAAAGAGTTTAAAAATTCAATTGGATAGTTGGTGGCTTCATCTTCATTTGTGACGCAGTCAATAGATTTGAATGAATGCATTGTTCCAATGATCTTATTTTGAATTATGTAGTTTAGGTCATCTACATCCTTATTATTAGACGCTAAAATTGCTCGCTCACTCAACCATTCATTATTTTTGTAGTTAGAAATAATTTCTGGAAATATATTGTTGATAAGTTCGTCTTTTGATGAGACAAATTACAGAAATTATTTGGAAATGATATTAATCCGCTCGATTCATCGACAGGCACTTGACCATTACCGATAGTCAGCAATTGCTCCGAGAAATCTTCAGCAGATGTATCATTAAGCAATGTAACTCTCATGTTTGTTGTCAGTTGCAGTTTCTTCACATAGCGCCATAGATTTGACGATATGAGGCAAGCGTTTATTTCGTCGGCAGCCGTAGATCTTGGAATTACTGGCAGTATTTGGCGGAAATCGCCAGACAGTAAAATCATTGCTCCTCCAAAACATCTCGAGTCTTTGCGTAAATCTTTTAATGTTCGGTTAAGTGCTTCTAATGCGCGTTTATGCGCCATTGTGCATCCGTTCCAGATGATGATTTTCGATACCGCTAAAACTTTGGCCATTGCTGAGTGTTTTGCAATATTACACGTTGGTTCTTCAATAGTTTGAAGATTTAACGGTAATTTAAATGCAGAATGAGCCGTACGGCATCCTTCTAACAATGTGGCTGCTATTCCAGAAGAAGCAACTGCAACCGCTATGTTAGATCTCGCCCGAACAGTTGTTAAAACTAATGACATGAGGAATGTCTTGTTAGTTCCACCAGGGGCATCTAGGAAATAAAAACCACCATTTTCATCATCTATTGCCTTCATTAAAGTATCATAAACTTCCTTTTGTTGGTAATTCAACAGGGGTACATTCATTTGAACTACTAAATCTAATTCCTGGTAATCATATTCACGTTCCCGATCCAATTCTCGATTAAATGCGTCATTCATTTCACGATATGGTGCTGGCATTCCTAACCTGATTAATAAATTACCGCACATGAGGTTACACAATTTCACTTTACCATTAAGGGAGCATAATCCAGGCGTTTCTCCGGAAAACTTTAATGCACCACAATACTCGCAAACTACGTCCATTTGCCCAATACGTCGCAAATTATCTATTTGTTGACCTCTGTTGTTCGCTCGACGATTCTGCATTGCCAACCGAGCTGTTTCACGGGCTGCTTCACTTTGCTCTCGTGATTGAGAAGCACGAAGTCGAGCCATACTATCGCGGCGCTGTTCACGTGCAATTTCTGGTTGTTCTTCAGTCCTTTCATTTGCAGTACTTCGTATTCTTCTTGCATCACGGCTTTGTCGGGAAAGATTCGATCGTATTGGTCGCGGCATTATTAATTAAATTTCACTTCACTCAAACTCAAACTCAAATTTTCAACCATACCGAGTTTTATAGTTCACTTCACTGATTATACGAATGGGCAATGGCACTATCATTATAATTGTTAATTATTTATTTAATAGAAATAGTTTTATTATTGATTTCTTACAAATATCAAATTGTCATCCATACGTCATTACATAGCTGTCATTTGCGTTTTATTATTCCACGTTTTATAGTGACTGACGTTTCATGTCAAGTCACACGGGAATGCTGTCGATCGGGATAAAAAGTATCCTATGTCCTTCTCCTGGCTCTAAACTACCTCCCTGCCAATTTTCAGCTAAATCGGTTTAGCCGTTCTTGAGTTATAAGTAGAGTAACTAACACGACTTTCTTTTATATATGTATATAGATTTTAATTTATCTTACTTTATTTAATTTTATTTTATATTGTATAAATGGGCGCTTTGTAATCGCTGAAGCGATTTTCAGCTGAACTCCTCTACCAATTTGTGTGTGCGTCTTTGTGTTCTTCCAATAAAAGAAGGGACAGTTTATATCAGAGATGCTCACAAACGCAACGATATCATTCTGTTTTTTTTTTTTTTTGAGATAGTGCGAATTTATAGAAGGTGAAGTTGTCACATCCTACGATTGTTTGTTCTTCCTTCCATTTCAACAAATTACACAAATAAAATACATGAGAAATATGTTTTCGCTCAATATAATGGATTTGTAACTGGATCTAATGCCAAAAAACACATTAGTCATATTGATATATTTAGAGATTCGTTTATGAATTTTTGTTGGAATTTCAGCTTATAGTTTTATTGCTTGACTTAGCTTTTGTAATATTTTCTTATATAAAAATAAAACATAGTATACATATATCACTATGTCCTTAAATAACAATTTATTTTAGTAAAACATCTGATATTATATTTAAACGAGTTCTGCAGAATTTTATTTTCGGATCCTTTCCCATATGTGAACCATAAGCATGTTCATAAAGTCTAAATTTTGACACTTTTTTCATTTTTCTTGTGTGGCTTAGATAAAACTGCTTATATTTTTAATTTTTGCTACAAGCCTCTTCTGATAATTCAACTATTGGAAAGAAGTGGTACTACATTATATCTTTTCCATAGACTAATACTTTATGAAGCGTTTGGTACAGGCATCTCCAGCTGTTATGTAATTTATTATATAAATCTAGAGTGTCAAAAGTATACAAACTAAATTTCTTGGCATCATTTGGCCAGGCGAAAATTCAAGGCTATTAATTTTTTTTGAATATTTTTCAGTGAACCCTTGTCGAAACTTTTTCTCAGCGCTGACGTACCTATGTCATTGAAAAAGCGCTTAGTCATGTTACCATCATTGCTATTAACGAAGCCAGGTTAAGGAAAGTCTGTAAGCCGGTTTTATTTTGAATGGGACAATGAGTATAGTTGATCGGCTGAAAAAGAGTTTGGGGATCAATATTTAAGGAAATGTTGATACCACAAGGATACTCCGATGCTGAAATTTTCAAATCTCTGCCTTTCCTTTTACCATTTCTAAGTAAATTTCTAAATAAATTAAAAAGTACTAAAAAATGTCTCAATGTCTATTGATCTAAATACTCTATATTTTGTATAAAATGGTAGATTCTAAAAAAAAATAAGTATCAAATAGGTTCATAAGTTATGTATGTACGATGTTATGTTCAAAATTTACTTATTTTTAATTTATAAACATGATAATATGCCCCAATTATGGAACTTTTTTGTATTTAAAACGCTCAATTTTTGATTAAATTATGATTTTGTCCTTTTATTATTTTATTAGTTATTAAATTAATTATATTTCCTTTGAAATTTTCTCTTAAATTTTATTAGAATCTCTAATGTAATAATCCAAGCCAGACTAGGACCTCTACCCAGCTTTGTGAATGATGTTTAACGTTAACTCTACCTGCTGAATATTAATTAGAGCCTCAAAGTCAATGTGTGTGAGTGGATAGATGTCTTTGAGAAGTATATACCTATACCAAACGTGAAATTGTTTTAGAAATACATTACAGATCAAGAAATCGTCTAAAATTTATAAGTTAAAACAAAAAAGACATAATGTGTATGGAAGATTGTAGAAAGGTTTATTTAAACCGCAGCTGAGCAAACAAAAACAATAAAGAAGAACTGCCTAGTTAGGGTATATTAATTTAGGATTAGATATTAATTCTCATATGTGATAAATTGATTTGATTTGTATCTACGGTCACACCTTCTAAAATAAATAACTTAGCTGCTCTTGGAAGAAATGAGTGAAATTTCTAAAAAAAAAAAATTGTCGCCTTCTGCTCGCAAGTCTCTCATCAGCGTTTTCCTAAGTGACGTTGCCAAAATGTTTTTTTCCAAACTATAAAATGATAACTTTTTTTAGCACAATATTCTTCTACACAACTAGCACACTTGAAAGCGGACAGAAATGAACTGGAAATAGAAATTGCGCAGTGTGACCAACCAAAAATTTGATTTCAGGCACATTTCTCGAACTTGATGTTAAAATTCCATGAAATTCCAAGAAATTTATGCCATGTGTGCCTGCATTGAAATTAAATTACAAAACGTGTAATTTTTGCATGTATTTTGAAATTTATTAATTGCTATGCCTGATGACACCTTAACCATAACAATTTTAAGATTACCATTAGTCAGGCTGGGTGACGTTGTGAAAGACGAAGGAGCTTTAGTACAGCTCTTCCTTCAGAACTATTAGCAAATATAAGTTTGTCAAACATAAACACTACACATATCTAATTTTCTTCTACTGTGTTATATAATTCTAATTTAATATATTTATTAATATAAATAATATATACGTGTATGTATGTAAACATAATTAATTATGTTATAAATAAGCTGAGACTCTAAATAATATCAATTAATTATAAGACCAGAAGATGACCTAAGACTAGTGCTGTTACATTGTATTATTTTATGTATATTTATATACTTTAAATAAAATAAATCTGAATCTGAATCTATATACATACATACTTAAATCTGTGACTAACTAATTTTTTCTAAAAACACAATTACACCACTCTTACTTAAGCCACTCACATATGTATAGGACACTTACATTATTGTCCGTTTAATTACAACCAATTCAATAGGATATAACTAATTAAAATAATTAGATTCAATAATTAAAATTTTCCAAGAAATATATTAAACTCATTTCACTAGAACTTTAATGAGCGTAGACAAGGGATTTAATACTAATCTGATTAAAAACATATCTACATAGCATCGATCCAA
This sequence comes from Ceratitis rosa, assembly GCA_037013455.1. NCBI lineage: Eukaryota > Metazoa > Arthropoda > Insecta > Diptera > Tephritidae > Ceratitis > Ceratitis rosa. The sequence goes on along the minus strand of JAWMAG010000020.1, from coordinate 7,332,342 downwards.
TTTTACAAAGAACTAGTTAAACAGCGGAAAGAACTTAACAATAATATGAGAGGTGGGGTCGAAAAATAACGAGAATTTCCTGGTTGTCGCCTTCAAAATAGTGACTAGGCACTAAAACACTTGTGACAACGTTTTTACCAGTCTCCGAAATACTACTCAAACTCGTACTTTGGGATTTCCTTGAGTGCTTAATGCTCTCTTAATGTCACACTGAAATGACGACCTGTTAAGTTTCTATTTATTTTTGGGGTGTTGTTATTATTATTGTTTCTTGCTGAAAATTCACGTACCAGCAATGAAGCTTGGGCAGGTGCATATCGTGGTGCCATTAAATGTTTTTTCACCTTCTTGAGCCTTTTTCGGTCTTGGCGAGCAACTGGACATTACCAGAAGCACAGTTAGAATTGATAAGGACCTCTCCGAACCGTTCGGTACTAAACAAGATTTCAGACAGGTTGACTCTGCTTTCTCCAAACTGGATAAGAAGGCGAGTGATATGGGTCTTATAGTGAACGAGGACAAGAGGAAATATCCCCTGTCATTAAACAAATAGTCATCGCATTCGCTACTTGGCTCCCAAGTCACTGTTCTTCGATGCCGTAGATAATTTCGTCTATCTATGGACCATCATCAAAACCAATAATATTGTCATCGTTGAAATCCAACGCAGAATCACTATTACCAACAGGTGCGACTTTGGCCTCATTAGGCAATTGAAAAGTAATGTCCTCTCTCGACTAACAAAATCCTAACTCTACAAAACGCTCATCATACTCGTCCTACTATATGGCGCAGAAGCGTGGACGATGACAACATCTAATCAGTCGGCGTAATCATAATATCATTATTATCATTTTACACACCTTGATAAACTATATTTCCATTTTTACGCAAAATTTGCTAAAAATTTTTTGGTAGATTTCTTCCAAAAATGACGCATTATAGATTGCGGCTTTAGATTTTGATGTTGCTTAGGACGTATACATAATTTCGATGTTATTTTGGTGAAGTGTCAATTTGTTAACATTTCCAAAGAGAAATATGTGTCATACAAATTAAACAAGTTTTAAGTATGCATATTTTCAAACTTAGATTGGATAAAGCCATCTTACTCTCTTTATTTAGGTACTGGCTAATTCTTACTGACTTTTCTCACCGAACAAAGCTATAGTCAACAATGAAAGCAGCGGAAAACTTTAACATACTTCAGGGACATATATTCCAATATGATAAAAAACATATTTGGCAATCTGATTCTCCGAGCTTATGAAATTTAAAAATATTCTTTATTTTTTGAACACACCTCGTATACTTCAATGCATATCTTATACATGCCTTTGTACTAATACTTAGCTTGAGTAAATAAGAAGGTATTAAAAAGTCTGAATAAATGAATCATGATATTGTTTGGCTTCATTAATAAATTCACAATAATTTATCTCTTTTCCTTTTAAATACGTACTTGCAGCCTCCTATATGCAAACATGTCGTATAAATGATCCAGAGTTCGTGAAATGCTCCACATCGAGCATACAAAAGTTGATGGAACAGTTAAATATAGGTATAAACAGTTTTAAAACTCAATTGACCATTTATATAATATATCTATATTATTTCTACTTCTTCAAGGTATACCTGAGGTAACGGAAGTTATTGGTACTTTTGATCCTTTAAAAGTTAAGGATATACAATTTTCACAAGATAATCAAGGCGCTGTCCAACTAAATGCCAATTTAACTGATGTTGTTGCAACTGGACTCTCAAAAATACTCATTAAGGAAAGCAAGTAAGTTTCAAAATCACATGCTCAAATAAATAATTAAAATACATAAATAAAAATAAAAAACTTACACTTATTTGGTAAGAGAAAAAGAACTCTAGGTCATCAAATTTTTCTTATTTTCTTTATCGACATAGAGTGAGCAAAAAGGATTACAGCTGGGAGACGAAAGTATATATACCCAAACTACGTTTGGAGGGTCAATACAAAATGGCTGGCAAGATATTGTTGATACCACTTAATGGGGCCGGTCATATGTTCATTGAAATAGGTATATTAGAAGATTTGCCAACGCCACTTGCATTCGTTTAAAAGATTTTCTTATTATACTATTGTTGTATTTTTATCCTATTCTTAGACAAATTAAATATACTCATGCGCACGAAAACACGCCTCTACGAGAAAGGCGGTTTCACCTTTTACAATGTTACAAAAATACGCATGGATTTGTCACCGGGTGGTGTTAAAACGAATTTCGAAAATATCTTCAACGGTAATAGCAAAGAGGTAGAACGTAGTACAAATCTTTTCTTCAATGAGAATTGGCGTGAATTCTTTGAAGCCCTTCGACCATTGGTCACAAAAACTGTAGAGTCTACCCTATTGGAGATATTGCAGAAGGTCTTCCATTTAATACCGGCGAATTTCTTTGTGGAAGATATACCAACATCGACAGAATTGTATGGCAAAGGAAAGAAATAGTGAAATGAATTTATGAAAATTAATGTGAGTGTAAAGAAATTAGTTTAATAAAGAACTTAAGAGCATGCGAATTTTGTTTTTTCATTATGTTCATTATATTTTTTTTATTTTATTATTATTTTATTATTATTATTACTATTTTTCAAAAAGTTCTTACATTTACTTTGGAGAGAAAGTTGCTGCAAAAACAGCTGATTTGTAATCATGTGGTTGTATTTTTTTCCACAAAACAAAAATTGATTTAAAATGGAAATAATATTATTATTTTTCTAAGAATGATACGATAACATAATACGTGTCCAACTGTAATTTTGTTAAATTAAAATTAATGAAGCGAAGTATTTCTAAATGGAATCAGGTATGGATATTTTATATTTATTACTTTATTTATTATTTATTATTTATTATTTATTATTTATTTAATTATTTTTTTTACTTTCTCAATTAATATTATATTAATTTTTTATTTTATTATTATTATTATTTCCCAAAAAGTTTTGTAACGCTGCCGCCGGGAAACTTTATATTTTGCGTACCGATAGCGTGTGAGTAGGGACGCGAACAATGAAGAGAAATAGGAGATGCGTCGCACGGTGTGTAGTGAGTGAAGTCATTGAAGCGGCAGTTGACCGAGCACATCAGTTATTTATAATTATTATTATTATTATTTTATTTTTTAATTTATATTTTTTGTATTTTTTTACATTTATATTTTCCATAAAATAAAAAATACTATCCAACGAGGTGAGACAACAAGCCCATCTATGTTAATAATACAGTCGAGGCGAATCAAAGTTCTTTGCTTTTTTTCTCTACAAAAGGAGAATACAGAAATTTTGTCAGATGTCAAAGTAGCAACGAAGATTTGTCATTTAAGGAATTAGTTTGCTATAGATGGCTTTAGTGATCTCTATCTCGCGTTCTATAAGTGCGATTGAATTACGCTCGACGGCGTTAGAAAGATGATTTTGTACTAAAAAAAAAATAAAAGAAAAAGTATTGATCACTTAACCCCCTTTCTTTGAGCGCATTTCTAAGATGGGCAAAAGATCGGCGAAGAGAAAATACGCTATATTCTAAACAATTTTCTTCGATAAAGGTGATGACACTGATACTGTACAGTCAATCATGCACTATTTTGGTTTCGTCGATTCCGTTCCGGCTATTTTAATGCAAAAGTTGCTCCACGATTTGGGAGACCAATTGTCGCAAATGTCGATAAAATAATGGAAATCGTCGAGATAGTTTCAAACCACTTGAAGCTCGATGTATGGGTGTCATATTAGTTGAATTTCCATCTCCGAATCGCTGTTGAATCCTAACAAAATCGACCCATTTCTGAGGCAGATGGTGACTGTTGATGGAAAATGGATCACTTACAGCAACGTCAAATGAAAATGGTCGTAGTCGAAGGGTAGTGATCCGGCACAAACTGCTGCTTCCCTACAATAAAATTCTTAATTCGAACCAGTACTGTCAGCATCTGGATCGTCTGAAAGAAATAATCGCCCAGTTTTGGCCAACAGGAGAGCAATTGTTTTTTCATCAGGGCAACTCAAGACCACGCACATTGATAGCGACTCGCCAAAAACTCCGGGATCTTGGTTGGTAGGTTCTTATGCATTTACTCTATAGTGCGAATCTCCTACCAAGTAAATACCGTCTGTTACTGTCTATGGTGAATGATTTGTCTGGTAAAAAATTGAACTCAAGAGAAGCCTCGGAAAATCGTTTATATCAATTTTTTGCCAATAGGGACAAGGGTTTCTATGAGAGAGGCAAAATGACATTCTATGCGAAATGCCAAAAAGTTATATAATAAAAAAGTGTGCATATTTGACATAAATCGGTATATGAAGCCTTCAATTTCAAGCAAAAATAATGGATTTTTAAGGCCAATATTATGGAGCATATTTTTTATCGATAGAAGTTTCTAATTTAAAATTTTTAAATCAGAATTGTTCCGCAAGCGAATTTTAAAATTTCAATTTAAAGAACTTTTGAAGAAATAAAAATAAAATTACAGACTAAAAAACTAAATTTTTAACGATTTTGAAAAGGAATATGTTTTTGTTATCCATAGTTGTCTATAGGCTCAAAATTTACAAGCAGAATATGGACCAGAAAGTTGAAAATGAGTTCCGGAAATCTGAGTAAGCTTCCTACGAAATGCAACTATTTCGTGTGGAAACGTGTAAGCCTGATTTTGGAAGAAATAAAAATTGATAGTGGTTTTTGAGATATTTATAACACAGTATTGGAAATAATTTTTTCATTATTGTAACTTGTTTCACTTGTGTATATAGCAAAGTTGTAGTCCACTGTAGAAATAAAATAATAGCAAGTTAACATTTATTTTGCATTGAATGCGACCAATTGGACTTGAAATAAATAAATATGGAGCTCAGACTTGGGCTAAATAACAAATAAAAACTATTACTTATATAAAATTATTTAAACTGTTTGTTATTACTTGCAGCTAGAACTATCGTAGAAGAAAAGCATTTGATACACATTGTAGCTAATACCAATTACCGTGCCTTCTATTAGAAATTATAATATAATTCAACTTGTCAGTTAAGGCCACTTAGACTGTTAAGCATTAATTAAGTAACATATTAAAGAACAATAACAAAAATATTTCTATTTTATTATTTGTATTTAAAAACAATTAAAAAATTATAACTTCAATATTTATTTATTATACATTTACATATGAATTACATCTACTACTTTACATGCGACTATTTAGTTACAATATAGACATATATATGTATTTAAATATAATGAGTAAATGCACAAAAATGACAAACATACATGCATACATACAAAAGCCCAAGAATGTGTAATTAAGTACGTAAATAGATCATAAATTGAACGTTAAATTAATTATCTTAGCGGCTAAAAAAAAGCAAATGCGAAAGCTAATGTCTGTTCGTTTTTAAAATTGCTCAAACAAATATGACACGTGATTTAATTATAGTTCGGCCGCTTAATCAATTGTACCAATCCCATTTCTTATAATCCAGTTCCTTCTTCAAAGCGTCCACATGTGTATGTCTCGTATTACCGTTACGCATGAAAACACGACGATTGCCAACCGATTGTAATTGACGGAAGTTATCGACCAGAGCGCCATCTTGTGTGTCTTGCAGTTGACGGAAGCGTGCGATCTGTGGGTGAGAGAGAACGAGAGAGAGAGAGTGAGGGGGAAGAATAATATAGAGTATATTATAATATATTTTATTATGTAAATATTTACTTGTTTAGGTGAAATTGGTATTGGATCGGGATAAAGCACCCAAGTGATGGCCTCCGAGCAAGGTGGTGTTGTGAGTGAGCCTGTAATGGATAACAAATACAAAGAAAAATTAAATTTTAAATTTTAAATGTATTTTCTACACATAAAATTTGTGAGTGTGTATATAATTGTCAAAATATTTCCTTAGCTCATTAGCTAAAATTAAACCGCTCCATTTTGAATTCAAAACGCGCAATACCCTCTGCACATTAGCTAAAGTAATAAAATCTTTTACCACCCTTTCAATACAAATTTTTGGTTTATTGCCATAAATTTGGCGATCAATTTGTATGCAATGCTTGACGCTTGATTTGGTGGCACCTGTACATTATATTATAAATATATATATGCATATCGATATTTGTTGACATATGTATAGATTTCGTATATGGTACATTCTTTTGTTACGGTTTTTGATAATATCGACGTGATGTTGTTTGCATATTGAATTCCTTTTAATTCTACTGATTTTACTAATTCTACGCTAATAACGTTAATAATTGTCGCCATATACATATATACAGTACTTATAGCATATATGGATTATTATGTATGGGCGTACTTTAACGTGGCAGCAATTGGTGTTGGCACACGGAAAGTGAGGAATATGTACATACATACATACATATGTATATATTACAATTCTTATACTGTTTTGTGTATAATTCCATATGTGAATGTACTGCGAAAATTGCGACATGAAATCAAATGCCTTTTACATACGTACAAGCACATCCATGTACACATACATATGTAAGTATAGACAATATACACGTATTTTCTTCGTGACGTAATTTAATCTGCTCAAATTAAGCCACTTGATAATGTCATATTTATGTAAAAGGAATTATGTCATTTTGTATATTAATCTGTGATGTATATAGGTATGTAAATTGTATAAATTTCACTTAAAGTTTATACTTTTTATCTTATTGCATGTGCCGCCGCCACCTTTAAATCAAAACAAATTAATATTGTCTCATTGAACCTTATATTAATGAGTTTTATTGCAATGAAAATTGTCTGTTTAGCCTTTTATTAATACTTGAACTCAATTAGAATAACGTACATTAATTTAATAAGTGCAATATATATGCAATTAGCTGCATTAGAATGCTACGTAGACTTAAGTTTTCATTGAGTGGCAGCCAATATTAAATAAAAATATATACAGATATGAAAATTTGAAAGTTTGTACAATATGTACAAGAATCAATTTTTATATCTAAATTATTAGATTGTAACTACAAATGTTTCTACATTAGGGAGGCAAAAAAACTATTAACTCAAGATCTCATCATTTTCTAGATACCTTGAACCTCTCCATAGCCCATAGTATAATTTAATTTAATTTTTTTATTTCGTTTTATTTTAATTTGCTTTATTATATTTTATTTTTTTATTTTATTTTATATTATTTTATTTTATTATATTTTATTTTATTTTATTTTATTATATATTATCTTATTTTTTTATTTTATTTTTTTTTTTTATTTTATTTTATTTTATTTTATTTTATTAAATTTTTTTTTATTTTATTTTATTTTATATAATTTTATTTTATTTTATTTTATTTTATTTTATTTCATTTCATTTCATTTCATTTCATTTCATTTCATTTCATTTCATTTCATTTCATTTCATTTTATTTTATTTTATTTTATTTTATTTTATTTTATTTTATTTTATTTTATTTTATTTTATTTTATTTTATTTTATTTTATTTTATTTTATTTTATTTTATTTTATTTTATTTTATTTTATTTTATTTTATTTTATTTTATTTTATTTTATTTTATTTTATTTTATTTTATTTTATTTTATTTTATTTTATTTTATTTTATTTTATTTTATTTTATTTTATTTTATTTTATTTTATTTTATTTTATTTTATTTTATTTTATTTTATTTTCTTTTATTTTATTTTATTTTATTTTATTTTATTTTATTTTATTTTATTTTATTTTATTTTATTTTATTTTATTTTATTTTATTTTATTTTATTTTATTTTATTTTATTTTATTTTATTTTATTTTATTTTACTTTATTTTATTTTATTTTATTTTACTTTATTTTATTGTATTTTATTTTATTTTATTTTATTGTATTTTACTTGTTTTTATTGTATTTAATTTAATTTCATTTAATTTATTTTAGTGTAATTTAATTTATTGTATTTAATTTTGTTTTATTTTATATTATTTTAGTTTATTTATTTTATTTTATTTCATTTTACTTAATTTTATTTTATTACATTTTTTATTTTATATTATTTTATTTTATTTTATACATTTTTACAATATCCTTACCCTTGTACGTATAAAATTTATCCACATCAACGTTAGCAATCAGAGAGGCCAATGAGAAGGTAACTGTTAAATTGACAGCATCATTCGCTTCCGGTATCAAATGCAAATGGCGACATATCGACGTTAATCCAGGACCTTCATCTTCGTCCAACTATAAGTAAAGAACAAAAAATACACGCAATCAATGAATGCAACAGCAAATACAAAAAAAAAAAACAGAAAAACAAATTACACACATTCATAGTCAAACAATCACATAACTCAATAAACTCAAATAGAATAGCTTTACTAACAAACAATCAACATTGCATTTCCTTTGTCACTGTTTTTTCTTTCAACTACTCAACACTCCACTCAGCATTCAATCAACTTACATTGAAAAAGAATCCCAATACAGCAGCACCGTCCGCGTATTCCAAAGCATCGGTAAGTGTTGGATATTTTTTATTACGATGCACAATATGCATCTCCATGGTGTAGCGTATGTCGTTGATCACATGCTCAGCGCCACGATTGTTCTTATCGCCCCAATGGAAGTGTACACTCTCCACTTCGAAATCGCCTGGGAGTTTACCACCACGCGCATATGGCATAAATTCGCCGCTCTCCTTCTCCTCTTCTGTGAGTTTGGGTATGCTGATGGCAACTATGGTGGAGTACAATCACATTGAAATTGAAAAGCGAAAATATCGTTTGAATATTGAATTCTATTTGTATGATGCGTGTAGGAATATTATTCGTTTACTTGATTCAATAGGTTTTAAATTTCGCATTACTTCTGAGCAAAAATATTAATTTCGAAAAACTTAGATTTTTGCCATTGAATCAATTATTTATTAATACAGATTTTACTATGCTGCTACTATTATTACAATAAAATCATACTTATTCTTTCCCACTCACCTGTGTGTCCGTTGTTGACCATTACAAGTGGATGTGGCAGCAAATTATGGTAACCAATCATATCGACTGCTGGCATATTCAGTGGAATAGACTGTAATTAAATATCGTTTAATGAAATATGTTTGCTGAATTCAAGTACTTTCGAAATTTTAAATTAAAATTCATTTAAAAAAAGTGAAATTTTCTAATTGTGATATTCCCTCGGCAGGGAATGTCAACCCCTCCGACTTTATTTCTAACATGAAATGAAAGCTCATCATAAAAATACATCGGAAGTTTGAAGGCGGCACAAAATAAAATGTAGGTCCCTCCATTTGTTGGAAAAAGATCAAGACGAAAACCACAAATTGGAGGAGGAGCTCGGCCGAAAATCGCTTAAGCGGTTACAAAACGCCAATTATATGTAAATATATATATATGCATATGTGTGTGTATCTTCAAATAAATATTGACACCGGAAATCATCGAAATCGGAAAACTTCATCATATAGCTCCCTCTAACTTATTTTGAAAAATCAATAAAAAACCGAACGAACTGTTCACTTGACCTAATACCATAAATTTTATACATATGATCATGAAAGGTATAGAGACTTCGACATGCTTTTAAAACTGAAATTTAATTTAATTTCCAGAAATTAACCATAGGAGCTCTTAATAATTTTTCCACTGAAATGCAAAGTCTCTTGAAGACAATCATAATTCACGATAAGTTCTAAATATCATACGGTCTCTTCTATATATACGTGCATACATTTATATATATTTTTTAATAATATCATTTGTTCTACATTAAAAAAAAATGTGTTTATACAATCGTAAACCAAATTGTATACAAAATAATATTATAATTAGATATTGAATTTAAATACAACAGCAGCACTGAATTTAAGAAACCAAGAATTCAAGAAAAGTCAGTTTCGGAAGATCTTAGATTTTTTTCCCCCATAAACAATTTTCAAACTTATTAACCAATGAATTACAATGTATTTTTTGCAGTACTAATACGTGTATGCTCGTACAGTTATATCATCATCAACCACACAGAATTACTCATAGGACGAAAATAAATTTACAATATTTGAACCAAACTCTAGATTTTGTAATGCCTTCATTGAGAATTGATTTAAGCTATCCTTAGAACTAGTGGTATTTACTTTAGCCGAGTGTACGGCGATCGGTGATTGTGTTTTGCCAGCACAATGGCCATGGTGTCGAGCCCAACGACGCTGATTCGGTTCTGAGTAGCCAAAGCGTGAGGCGGCAGTTGCTGAAAGAATGAAAAAAAGATTAATTAATAACAAATTTCAATAAGCAGTGAAACAAAATATAACAAATTCCCTATAATTTACAATGCCTTGCCCGCCAAATGGCAGTACCGATAAAGGCAACTGGCAAAATGTATTGCAGCAGCGTCCAAGCTTGTCTGTTCATATTTAAATTATTAATTTTGTTGAATTTTTGCAAACTATATATAAATGAAAGAATTTTAAACGAAAATATTTATATTTTTTTTTGAGTTCTTTTGTTCTTTTTTTTTTGTACAGACGTTTATTTATTACTATTTTTATGGCATTAATTTAATTTAATAATTTCTCCATAAAGTATTTACATATGTAATTTGTAGGCAAAGTATACCATATACTCGTATGTATGTATAAAGGTATGTGTATTAAATTTTTTCATCAAAATTAAAGAAGGACTGTAATTCATTCAGTAATAACGCTGTTAAAATAAGTTTTATGGAAAATGACGTTGCCACAAAATATAAAATGACTCATTGATAGCAACATTGATTGTGATGGTGTTTACTTTTCTATTCTTTATTGCTTTTTTGTGTGTGCTTTACGGTTAGTACACACACAATTGGGGATATAGCTCAGTGGTAGAGCATTCGACTGCAGATCGAGAGGTCCCCGGTTCAAACCCGGGTGTCCCCTAATATTTTTATGAAATGATTTTTAAAAAAAATTTACTAAAATAATAATAATAATATAATGATGAAAGAATAAACTTTTAAGCAAAACATTTAATTAAAGACAATTTAAATACATTTGTTCATAAAATATTGGTCTTAATTTCAGTACGACAATGTATAAAGAGTCATGCCGAACTTACAATAAATTTAAAGGGTGGTTAAATTTTCAAGGGCCGATGTTGATTTTGAATAAAACACAAACTATTTAGGAAATTATTGAAATTTTATTTTATTATGATATATTGGTATTACTCAATTATGTATGTAACAAAATATCGGCCAAATGAGCGCCGCGACCACGGCGGCACACCTCCATACGATGGTCCAAATTTTCGATGACGCTGAGGCATAATGGAGTTTCTATGTCGTTAATGTGCCGAATTATCTCATCCTTTAGCTCTTGAATTGTTGCTGGCTTATCGACGTACACCTTTTCTTTCAAATAACCCCAGAGAAAAAAGTCCAACGGTGTCAAATCACATGATCTTGGGGGCCAATTGACATCGCCATTACGTGTGATAACACGGCCATTGAATTTGTTGCGCAAAAGAGCCATTGTTTCGTTAGCTGTGTGGCAAGTGGCACCGTCCTGCTGAAACCACATATCGTCCACATCCATATCTTCCAATTGTGGCCATAAAAAATTCGTTATCATCTCACGATAGCGAACACCATTCACAGTAACTGCCTGACCGGCCTCATTTTGGAAAAAATACGGCCCGATGATGCCGCCAGCCCATAAACCGCACCAAACAGTCACTCTTTGTGGGTGCATTGGTTTTTCGACAATCACTCTTGGATTCTCATTCGCCCAAATGCGGCAATTCTGTTTATTGACGAATCCACTGAGGTGAAAATGTGCCTCATCACTGAAGATGATTTTCTTCGAAAATTTTCATAATAAGTCTGGATAACTTTAACTCGTTGTTGGATTGTGTATCTCTCCATGGTTCAAATTGAGTAAGTCTGAAATAGAGAAATGTCAAATTAAATTCGGAGAAAACTTGGTGTTTAGGTGTGGTTCACATTCAACATCGGCCCTTACAATTTAACCACCCTTTATAACATCCGTAAGCCATTTGAATATAAGCTTGGGGGATATCTCTCATATACATAGACATTGCTAAGCTTATAATTTCTTTCCGAAAACCCAATAAGAAGCTTTTATTGTCCAAATAATTAGTTTTAGAATTATTTATTTTGTAAATAAAGCGGTTACAAGAAAGTCGAAAAATAATCATTTAATTTTGCCGACTCCATAAACATACATCCATCATTCATATACTCGTATTATGGTATACAGCGTTGATACATAGTTGTAACAGCTAATACTGTAAATATTTGCATAGAGCTGTATGTTATACTACTAGTAAGGAACTAGCGTAGGTAGCATCAAAATCAGCGCTGAAACTATAATGAGTTAAAACTAATTAAAGAATTGTAGGGTCGAGAAATTTCTTGCAGAACAAAAAAATAATACATTTATATCGATTTGATTTTCAATATAGTATTCTTTTTTTCATAAATATGCCCGAATATAATTTTATTTATAATATTACTATTTTCCCATTTTTAATATTGCAATAAATCTAACGAAAATTTTTATTGGAACTACAATACCTTGTTTTTATACATTACATGAAATGGTAAATAACGAGTGATCCACGTAGAGGTACATTTTTCAATAGCCTATTTTGGCAAATCACGCGTGAGTTGTGTCAAGCTGTCATGCCATTTTTGTTCAGTATTGTTTGCCATTGAGACCTAGCATTTATTATTGGATGATAGGGCACGTCTAGTACGCAGTGGTGAAAACATAACGGTCGTAGCGGAGAGTGTACATTAAGACAAAATATGTTCTTTTGAATGGTAATAAACATTCCCCATTAAATGTGAATTTTCTGTGTTTTTTCTTTGAAAAATGTCTGTCCGTTCATCTTTTTTTGTACGAAAACGTGTCCCTCATTTTTTTATATACGAGTATTTCAACCAAACTTGGTACACATATGCGCCGATACATTTAAACGTTCATTTAACCGGCCAGATCGGATCACTATAGCATGTATACGACCGATTGCGGGAATTAATATTTAATACCAAACTGGCATGGCCGAAGTCAGCTCATCCTTCTCATTTATTCTTGAAATCAAGTATTTAGAAGAAAAGAAACTGAATAAAATGAGTGAACTCTTTTTGGCACAGGAACCTACAGTTTATTCTAAGCCACCTCCAAAAGCCGAGTGATTTTTATGAGGAACTTTCTATTTCATGTCATAATATACAAGCTGAGAGGCGATCGCAAGTAGAAAATTTAATTTTGGATGTTGGTCGGACCAGCACTCGAACCCTGGCCTTCCAAATGGTAGTAGGTAAAGCTAACCACTCGGCTTTGCGGCAGCTCAGCATTTTCCTAACATGCCTGACTTTTAACTAAAACAAAACATGTTTGATTTGACAATTAGGTTTGAAAGATGTCAAAATACAGCACTGCTCTTCTGAAACCACGAAATTGATAAAAGAAACGTCACGTAGAATTGGGATATTTTTCAGTGCTTATAAATTTGAAGATATTTGAAGTTTTAGTAAACACGAACAACAAAATTCTAGGGCCTCAGAAGAAATATTTTTTGTAAGGGTTGCAAACATTTTTATAAATTTAGTTAATACAAATGTGTAATACATTCATAAACACCTTCACCTGTCTGTAAGGCAAGGAATTGAAATTAAATGAGAAAAACTTGAAAAACTTTACTAATTCAATTGATTTCGTTAACTTCGCCAATTTTACATATTATTAATTATATTTTTGACATTGAACCATGTTTATAATAAAAACAATTTAATGAACAAATTTAATATACCCTGCACACTGCGCCACCGGACATACAACTTTGCCACTCAATTAAATTTCATTCATACAAATCTTTCAGCAAATAATAGAGCGTCATAAATTACAATAATTCACAATACACCAACTCAATTACAGACATTACATGTTATTATTTTATCACTAAAAAAAATTGTTTTAAACCATTAATATCGTAATATTGCTGGCATGAACGCATTGGACTTAAACAATAAATAATAGAGTAATCAATGTATTAGGAAAAATATTGATCACCGTCATCGATCACTATTTAGTTAGTTCAAAGTGTTTGTTTGTGTATACATACTCATATGTATATTCAGTACAAATTAAATCACTTGCAATAACTATATTTATGTATGTTTACTTTAAAACATTTCTTTGCGAGGTAACACGCACTCATTTTTGTTGGTATAAATAGGTATGTGCATATGTCGATTTCTGACGGCAAATTCTTATCAGTTAACATTGTGTAGTTTCAAAGCCAAACATTTATACAATAATAACAATAGATACGTGGGGTTATTTATTTATTTGACTGCCATTTTTTTCATAATATATGGCCTTGGTTTTTTTTTTTTTGTTTTTTTTTTTAATTTATTTAACTTTTTTCAATCTGTGAGCAGCAATTTAAAATATGTGGGAGTTTAATACAATCAAAAAGAGTGTGATACTCCATTTAGATATACATTCATACATGCTTACATGATAACATTTAAACGCTTTATTTTAAGCAATACAAAATAGCATCATCCTACACAACATTATTCCTATCTACATTGCATCATTCATTTCTCTTTTACTCGCACTTCTTTACTCAGTTGGCTGTTTTTCTACATTCTTGATACCCAGCTTGTCGCGCTTTGTTGCTTTACGCGTAGTATTTGTTGCTAGCAGTAATATTGATTGTACATAATGTGGTTTGCCTTTGCGGACTGCTTGTGTGCGCTCTCGCGTCGGCATGCAAACAATTGGGGATATAGCTCAGTGGTAGAGCATTCGACTGCAGATCGAGAGGTCCCCGGTTCAAACCCGGGTGTCCCCTTGTATTTTTGTAAAGAAGTTTTTTAAAAAGCAATTAATTATAAAAATATTAATATAGTAATATATACTAAAAGAAAGTTCTTGTAAACAATGTTATTTATAAGTTATTTACTATATAGAAGCAAATAAAAATAAAAAGCTTTCTTTTTTTAGTTTGCCTAAACTTTAGGTATTTGCGTTTTTATTTTTTTAAATAATTTTTTTTAGGAAAAAACTCTTTTAGCACCCTACTCTTAATATTAATATTAACTAAAAAATAATTGGGCTGGCTTAAGAAGTATTTGTCGTACCGATAAATATTACGTTAAACAAATATTTTAATTGTATTGGTAGAAACATTTGGAAATGTTATCGTTAAAATAGTCGTTCATGTTAAATCTGTAGTTAATGTTAAATTAACAGATAATGTTAAATCGTTAACATATGATGTTAAAACGTTAACAGATAATGTTAAATGTTCAATTTGAAGGGCGCTGTGTGGTTTTAACATTTCATTTAGTTAAATTTATTGGTTTATGGTTAATAAAACTTAACTTAATAAACTTCGTATAATTTTTCAATATTTGTTTATTCAATTTATTATTTTATTTATTTTATTATGTTACGATTTTTTTTAGACAGGCTCACCTTTCTTTTCATATTCAAAATACTGATGGAAAATTTTTTTAAATTCATATTCTTCAACACCATGCTCACTTAAAACTTAAGAACTTATTAATCTGTGTACTTTTAAAAAAATTTATATTTAATTTTTATGATGATTTGAAAAATTCAAAAAAAAGAACAATTTTTAACTAAACTATTTTTCCTTTGAATAGTTTTAAGTTTAATGCGTAAAGTTTGATTGTATGGATAATACAAATTGTTTTCTTATTTTAGATCAGTGGTGGGATTCTCTATTGTATTATAACGAATCGCTAAAATAACTTAGCGATAATTTTAACGATTTTAATATTCGGTGTACTTATTTTAAGAATTTTCGCTACCGCTTAATAGCTGTTGTCGTAAATTACTCGACAAATCACTAACTAAGCGACGATGTTTTGAAGTTGTTAGCGCCGTCGACAGAATATTAAAATTTTATTAAAATTAAAGTAAAGTAAAATTACTTTGACACTACTAAAATGATCAAAGGTTCCAACCGCCTTGTGACTCTTCGCAACCGTAAGCTATCAATGTCCCGTTAGGGAGCAATGGAGAGTATTTAACATATGTGTCAGTTATTCCCTAAGCCGTTGTATCCATCGCGTGAACAGATGCAATCAACGGCTCGATATTTTCGGCAAAGGTTAGATTTCCCATGACCCAAATAGAACGGCAAGCTCTAAAGGAAAATTTTACCGCATCGTCCCCATTCGTAGGCGGCACTACTGGGGCTATTGATTGCACTCATGTGTCAATCCTGACCCATAAAAATCATGAAGAAGCCTATGTCAACCACCATTAGTATTATTCTATCAATGTGCTAAGAGTGCGAGTAATTTTTTTTTTTTGTTTCAATTGATATCGTAGTTATATTTGAACATAGATAGGTGATCTTTACCTCAAGATTTTGCCCGTAAATGTTAAGTATTCAGGAGCGTAGCATAAATATTTTATTTAGAGCTCTTCTACATGCAACATAATTTTCAAAGTGGAAATCATAATATGTTTTTGGTTTGTTAAGCTGTGGTACCACCTTTGCAGGGACAAAATTCGCAAATTTGCGATTCGATTCGTGCTCACCAATCAAAAAGTCTAAGCAAAATACATTATTTTTATTTTAACAGTTTAAAAAAAAATATATATATATATATGGTATACAATTTGTTCCGTGTTCGGAATGTGTACTTTCAAAAGTGCGAAACTGTCAGAAGAGGACATATACAATGCGAGATACAGATAAATAACGCCATCTATTGGAAAAATAATTGATTTATTTTTACTACACCTAATATCATAACTTTACATATTTCTTTTTTATTTACAATATTTCATTAAAAATTAAGATTTTAAAGGAATGATTAGATGAATTGTCTCTCATTGGGTATGGCGTAAATACGGTCCATAAGTATATTGATTAAGTTTTATTATTTATATACATACCATACACGTATATGCTTTCTTAAAGAATTTCTAAAATAAAAAAATTATCTACCGACTGATATTTTTTCATAAAATGTGCGAAACTCTGTAGTTTTTAGCAGAATTTGTATAAATATTTTTGAGGTAAACTTGTATCGAATTCTTCACACTAGATGAGCTACCTTTCCGAAAATACCAAAACAGAATTATTCGATTTTTGCCCACAGAGGGAGGCACCGTAGAGATTGTAAAAATTCTCTGTTAGCTTATGTTTCGTCAAGTTGAAATTCATTTGATTTTCTTTATTTGAATGTAGAAATTTTCCAAAAATTGTGATTTGATTGTGATTACGGTTTGTGGAAAACTGGAGTGGAGCGTAAGGTTTGTGGCCTTATACAAGCTAAAAAAAAATACACAATAAGTGTTGTATTTATTCTCTTGATAGCACCTTAATGAATTCCAACTTTCCAAAAGTATGGTATAAAGGAAATAACTCATAAAATAAAAATTCAATTTCGAAATCGAAAATATATATCTCTAAAACTCTCTTCAACTAAAAAGTGATATTTGTTTTATATAAATAAGCAAATTCAAAAAATCACCTTTTTTTGAACATGTGTTTTGAAAAGTGTTGGAATATAAGGTTACAACGTCAATGAACCAACTTCGTCATATTTACAGTGGGCGCTCTTTCATATTTATGCATTCAAAAAAAGTTTTTTTTGTTTTCTTAATACGTACTTAAGTGAACCTAGTAAAATAAAGGCCCATGAAAACACAAACTTATTTCATTAAATTCATAAAATAGGGCGTTTCACGAACACGCTACAACGTAGCATATTTGTTTAAATTTTTCAGAACAAATTTTCTCCGAATCCTTCTCCACGCTATAACCCACTGCACACATTTTTCCACCGCTTCAAATTTTTAAACACGATTTTTTCACAAGATTGGGGAATCAACCAGTTTTTACGGAATTTTGATAATTTTTGATGTGTTTGATATTATTTATTCAGGACATTTGGTTTACATGGAATTTTATGGAATTGCTGGGCACAGAATAATATTAATTTTCATAATTAAAATAAATTTCAAAATTAAACAATATACTTGCGTATGTTTGTTAAATATTAATATTTAAAAATTGACAAAGCAAGCCTTTAAAATTTTTACAGTCTTAATCTTCTTTTCTTGGAATCTTGATAGAAGGCAGTTTTGCCACAAACAAAAACTTTTCCCATTCATAAGGATTTATAAAAAAAACACCTCTAGATTTTTTTTTAAAAACTAATTAATAGTTTACTCGTAACATTGGTTAGATAAATTAAGTGAGTGTCAATTAACTGCACACAAAAAATGCTTAAAAAAGTAACTGCAATTTCTATGTAAAGATAGGTGTACATATTTCATTTATATTGAAAAAATATCTCACGATTTTCAATAGAAAACAAAATACACACGAATGATTTACGCGTGTTAATAATCTACATATATAATTAAATTACTTGTTAACCGATCGCGCTTTTAAACCACATTTAAATAAAAAAAAGTTCACGCAAGGATTCCCTCTAATATTTTATGGTACCTTCAGTAACTTAAAATCGTTTACGGGGCAATTCGCATTTAACGTTATAGACTATCATAGATTTCAGAACATTGGTTAAGTTTGTCTGAAGAACATCGGCGAAACATACCCAGATCCATCGTTTACAATATACTATAAGCATATCGATTATATAATATTTAAAAGCGTTTTTAATGCTCAAGCTCTAAACTTATTTATTTTTCAAATACTAATTAGCAAACATATGTAAAAACTTGATTTTATTTGCTAAATAAAGTGTCAATGTTGGTTTGTTGGTGGAAAGCTGTCTAATAAAGGAACAATAAATTCTAAAATTATAACTATTTTATTTTTATTTTAACTTTTTATTAACATTTTTTATTATTTATTAAGTCTGCTTCTAGATCTGTCTTCTCTTTAGACAGGTTTGACTTGTTGTGATGCGGTTACTGGCGTTGGCACTTTAGAAGCCAGCGGTAAATTGGTTTTACCCATAAAATCGACTCAGCTAATTTCTCTCCATTGTACAAGGTTATCAGTAGAGCATTTTTTAAACAAATTATAACAGAACAAATCATATCAGAAATACACTCGGAGTGGTTGACATTCGCTGCCGGACGACCGCAATTAGAAAATTTAACTTAATTTTTTATTTAAATTAATTTTCTATAACTTTAGGGTGTGGGTCCTACAAGTATTTGAACCCGGGTCTCTCGAATGGTGGTACGCAATGCTAACTGATCCCTCCATTTGTTGGGAAAACATCAAGACGCAAAACCACAAATTGGAGGAGGAACTGGTCCGAACATCGCTGCCGCGGTTATATAATATGGTATTTGTGCCAGCTTATGAAAGTAGTACGTATCATCCGCCAAAAGTTGACATGATTACTTTGTCACTTGTAGGAATATCTGCGGCAGCATATATAAAATGGCCCAAGAACACTATCTTAAAACACCTACTATGATTTCATACGTCTCTATTAAATATTTATTCACTTTAACAGTGACTTGTCTGATGGATAAGTAGGATTCAAGAATATTATGGAACGTGTATACCTAAGAGCATAAGCCACACCTGGTCAAATGCTTAAGCCACATCAAAGAAATGGCCGAACGATATTCTCTGCGCTCGAAAGCTTTTCTTATTTCAGTAGTTATACTATTTACTTGTTCAATTGAGTCAAATTTATATGTTAGAATTATATCATTTTTATGGAGAAAAGCAAAAATGTTTGATAGCAGCGCTTTTTCGAAAAGTTTTCGGAAGGTAAGGCAGCAGATAAAGTCTTTCTCCCTAACCTCACCTCTGTGCCGTGTAATCCGTTTCGTTAATAAATTGCTAATTTAAAAGATTGTTATCTATAGTTGACAATGTATTTTTGTAATTTTTGTATTATATTTACCACTTCAAACAGTCTACAACCTCTACCCCCTTTGCACTGCAATTTTTCAACCCGCAACTGTTGTAAGTCAACAGCAGGAAAACACCTGATTGATAAGAAATACAAACAAACATACATTCATTTACGAGTAGATATAACTAAATATTTGCGCCACAAGTGACGATTATTATACTTTGTATACATACTTTGCAATGTTATGACACTTTCATATCATCATAAATACTATTTTTGGCATTTTCCAAGTATTTGCAGTGATTTAGTGTAGTAAAAAATTTAGTCAAAACACGTTTTGGTTTGGTAGATGAAAATAAATGTATATTTGTTGTTTTTAATGTAATAACGTTATTTATTATTATTTTTTTTTTTTGATTAATAAATTTTAGTTTTCAATTGATTTCATTTGCTATGCTGAAAGGCAAGTTTTGGAGTATACAATATTTCTAATACTACATAACAGCTGTTAATGTTTATGAATTTATTTATATTCAGTACGCAATGCTAACCACTCCGCTATTGCGGCCGCTTAGAATATGTAATTAAAAAAACTAACTTTAGAATAAATCATTGTGCGATCTACTCTGTCGTTAAATTTTTATTATTAACAAATCAAAACTTAGTTTACAGTTACAGTTTTATTTGTTTAAAGGTCATTTTATTATTAAGAGACAGCTGATTTATTTTATTACTAAAAATTCATAAATAGCCAATTATTTATACCTTTCATGTACACAAAATGATCGCTAGCTTTGGTTCGAAGTATGTAAGTACTAGAGGAAGAAGAGGTAGACCCGTCAGAATTTATACCGCTCGGATTATAATGACGTGTTGAGTTGATTTAGCCAAGTACTAGTATGTATGTCCTTGTGTTTAAACTTATTATTGGCGTGGCCGAAGACAGCTCTTCTTTCATGTTTTAATTTACAATAATAATCGATAATTTTCAGAACATTTCAGCAACGAATATCTCGCCGTGCCAATGAATTGAAAATTTACAAAAATTTCTAAAGCACAAATTTTTGAGTCATTATAATAAAAATAACCACTTCTCATCACTTCAATGATAGTATGTATGTATTGGAGGAGGAGTTCGGCTGAAAATCGCTTCAGCGGTTACAAGGCGCCAATGATATATGTAAGAGGTGAATTTTTAGACATGTGGTTTTCAACGAGGCAATATTTTTTTCGGTCTTTTTGACAGCTGTTACTTGGCTTATACTCGGTTTAGTTTGCCATTTCATAATGAAGAGGCTTACAAATTTATTACCATAAATCTACTGTAGTGTATAATAAATATCCTCAAAGGCGTTATTGCTGCTGTGGAGCAGAGTACCGAAGAAGAAGACCCGTATGTGTCCTTCCGCCATCGCACGTAACAACTGGAGCTGCGTCCATCCACTTTATACCACTTTGTGAAGGATTTTGCAAAAGAATCTTGGTTTGCTACTTTACAAAATCCACAAATTGAAGCGGAACGACTGTCAAGCGCGTCGCACATTCAGTGAATCGGCCCAAAACGAGATGGCCACCAATCGCTATTTTCACAAAAAAAAAATTTTTTAGCGATAAAGTTCACTTTTGGTTGAATGAGTATGTTAATAAACAAAATTGTGGCATTTCTAAAGATAATAATTCACAAGCCATTGCAAAGACACTTTTACTTCCGCAAAGAGTCACTATTTGGTTCGTTTCTTGGGCTTAAAAATGAAGCCGGTCATCATGTTCTACAGAGCTATTATTAGTGACTTTTTCGTGCCTGAATTGATGCGGGTTTGGTTCCAACAAGACGGCACTCAAGCGATTTACCACTGCTGAACTATTTTTGTGGGTTTATGTGAAGTCGCTTGTCTACGCAGATAGTCTCGGGAGTTCTGACTAAGGCTTTGGAAGATAATACTCGGCACGTCATTGCTGAAATTTGACTTCAATTGCGCAAAAAGTAGTCGAAAAGTGGGCCTCTCGGCAGGAATTTATTCACTTTCCGAAATTATTTCAAGGCATAAGCAAACCTTTATATTCTTGACTATAAAATTATAAACGTTTTATTTCTGCTTGAAAAGACGGTAAATCAATTTTCGTCTTAAAAAAATATATAAAAATTGCATACATAGATGTTTTTGAATGAATTTATAGTTTATCCATATTTATTTCAAAAATATATATTAAAAATCCCAAAATAAAAATATTATTAAAATTAAAAAAAGTGTCACCTTTCTAGGGTTAATTTATTTATTTTCGCTCTCAATTGTTTAACAAAAGCGTAACAGTTAAGTTAACATTGAAAATGTGTAGACAATAAAAAAACAGCTAATTAACAATACATTGTAAAAATAATAAATTTTATTCATTCAATTTTTTTTCTTTACTGTACTATTAAAATTCTATATTGATATTTCTAAGCAATGTAAACTATTGCACATTTACAACCGGCGTCTCAGTAAAGTAACATTTGATCGACATCTGTTATATGTCACAAAATAAAAAAAAACAACAACAACAAATAAATGTACGTTACATGAATACAAACTAAGCTCAAAATGGTTATAAAGTGAGGTCAATTAACAAATGTGTTAAAAATTATGTAATAAATGTACATTTTTGTAATGTTCTTTTAATGAGTTGAAAAGTATAAAATATGAATAAATTATTTAATAATAAATTAAATTAATTAAATTCCATAATAATTAGGTAAAAATCCATTATATTACTAAAAAAATATACTCATACACATATTAAAGAAATTATCTTCTTCCGGTTTCTTTGCAGAAAAATTTATAAGCAAGCACCCGATGAGAAGTCTAGGTACAATCGATATAAGCATATTGTAGTGATTCATTTTTTCTTTCACGAACTGCGAAAATGATTAAAAAAAAGATAACTAACTGTTCATTTATAAATAGAAGCTATATTTGAAAGTTCTTTACTAATAGCGCCTTTTGCTATAAGAAAAACTTTTACTTTTCTACCGTGCAGTACTTAACAAAAATTTATTTTTCTGTAACTTTGAATATTAATCTGGTCAGCATTCGAAGTTATGGTAATATATACTATATAGACTTGAAATATATGACTATATTTACTTTCAAACTAGTTTTTACACCTCTGAAAAGGGCGGCTCCAGAGCGTACTAGATCAATAATGTATGACGCCTATAAAGCGGTTATAGGAAAGTTCTTCAACAGTAATAAAGATTATACTACGCGATGAATCATGAAGATCTGCATTATATAATTCTAACTTTATATGTATGGTTCCAAAAAAAAAACACAAATAAATAAAAAAATAAGTTGTAAAAAAATCTAAAAAAAAATTTTTTAAATAAAAAATATAAAAAGAATATGGTAATTTTTAGGTTTTGTTTTTTACTAAAATTCAAAAGGATGTAAAATCGCTTGAAATATTTTTTAAACTGATAATTTTTGTTGTAAATTCTAAATTTGATACTTAATTAAATAAAATTAGCACAGTTTGCTTGCCATAATGCCGGAAGCTTAGGAAAATATTGTTAAATGTTATCACTTTTATACTAAAAAGACGCCTCAACGAGATACCACATCTGTACGTTTATTTCTACTAATTAATTAATTTTAGTAAAATTTTCTTTATAATAAAAAATTCTTTATGCAAATTAGTCAAAAGATTAAACAAAAACTTCATATTCTGCTTTATGGGCGAATATTAGTATTTTTTGAAATCCAGGTTAAAAATCTATAAAAAATTGTGTAATTTTAAATCTTAATAATTAAACTTGTTTTGCGTTGTTTTATTTTTTTTTCACTTTCTTTCTTTTCGCACCACAATTGAGTCTACACATTTCCTACGAACGAGTCACATGGTGCGTGCGGTCAACATTTAAACGTAAATTTGTACAATCAATGTAAACTGCATTTACTGTTATATAGATGTACATGCATGCATTTCAGTATTGCTTACAATATTTTCTTTCGTATAGCAAACATTTTATTTATTTACCTTGGTAGAGCACGCAAAACACAGCCAACACTAAAAACACTTTCATTTTTTCGTTTAATTCGTTTAATACAAAAATTCGCGTTCTGCGTTCTCTACTCGTACCACCGTTGTTGCAGTGCAATTGACATAAATACATACAATAACAATAATTACGAATGTCACTGTGCGAAATCTTGTGACAAACTAAAAATCGCACCACCGATAGCCGCGCGTGAAAGTGATCAGTAAGTAGCAGTCAGTAGTAGCACCTTAACGATAGCGCAAAGCGGAGGAAGGGAAGGTAAATAATAAATATCGAAATACATAAATATGTATGTATATGTGAACATATGCCGGTAGATATGTTTGTAGGTATGTATGTTTGTTTGTTCTGTACGAGGAATCACGGAATAATAGCACCGCACCGATGGGTGACAACTTCCCAACTGAAGTCATATCGAGTGCACGGCTGATCGAGAAAGCACGACCGTATTCAAATACCTGCGAAAATTCTAGTCAAAAACAAATGTCCTCACCTATAATGAAGTACACACTTACAAACAATCAGAAATACTGCATATGTATGTTTTCACAGGTAGCTTTCAGTGAACGGAAGCAACCGTAGAAAGAAAAAATAAATACACGTATATAAATAAAAAAAATGATCGCAAGGCCAAACTGTCCAACAACTGGCCGAGTTACATAAATACATGTGTTATACATATATACATATATGGTATATGTAGATATAAATTAAAACATACATTTGACAATAACAAACAATCAATCGGAACAACGAAGTTATCAAAATCTCGCTGCCGCTGACGCTATCGCTGTTGCCGTGGCGTAAAACTTTAAGTCATGAAAATTATTTAGTTTATATCTTCGGACACCTTACTAACAGGACGAAGCGCTCACCGTAATTAACTTATTGGCTGAGTAAATAGTTACTTTGTGTATATAGTATGGTAGTATACACACATATAAAATTCCATATACGCACACTCACTTGCGCAAACACTTATCACTTTTGTAATTATTTAATTTGCACAAGTTTAAAGTGATCGTATAAAATTTATTACAAAATAATATACAAATAATTTGATGGCTCGCCATTGTGGGGAGAGGAAGAGAGAAGGAAGGGTGCTGTGAAATGATCGGTAAGAACTGTATGGTCGTCGATCAGTGTCGTAGTGGTAAGTAAACCTACTCCTTATTGATATAGGTAGATAGGGTAAGCATGTTAGTGAACGGACACCACCTAGTAACCGGACAGTACTAAGGTGAATTTCAAAAAATATGAAAACAAAAAATAAATGCGCTCGAAGCATGAATTCATTTTTTATGAAATAAAAAGTTTAATTTTCATGTAATTTGGTCATCGCCTTTGTTTAAAAGGATTTACTTAGGGCATCTAGTTCAAAGTGTAAAAAAGTTTTTATTTTTTTTTGTTAATAAAAGGGAAATTTTTGATGATGAAAGTTATTATTCATTGAAATGAGATTAATAGTGTTTAGTCGTAGTGAGAAATAATATGTAATTAATTCTGAATACAAATTTAAAAAAAAAAATTATATTTTTTTTAATTCGACTGTCCGGTTAATGGAATAAAAATAAAGCATATTTTCGATATACAAAAAGGAAAAATATTTCTTTCGCAGACCGGTCAACCCGTTGTATCATTATTCTATAGGTTATATTTAATTGGATTTTTAATAAAATAAATAATAAAAATGCAGGCGCGAGAAAAAGAGTTCCTTAAAAAAACATGTAGTATGGTCGTATTGGGTATCTTAAAATTAACGCAAGATTTTAATTAAATAATCTTTCATTGAATAATAATATACATAGCAATCGTTAAACACATACAAATCTTATTTTAATTTTGTGACACACTATATTTGCAGAATACCTCCACAAGATCATGTAAAGAAAAATTTCGAGAGGTTCCACTATAATATTTAACAGAAGAATGAAAGCAAAGTCTTATGAATATCATACTAATTTTTGTCGGTTATCCCATAACGAAAGTATTATTATTTTTCGAGCAAATCGAACTGGGTGTCAGGTCTCTAGTTCATTTTAAATAAACAAAAGTATTCCATTTAGGCATATCATCCAAAAATTTAACTGAAATGAGCCATGAATACATCTAAATTTTCAAATAGATCGATCCCTTATCTTTAAAAGAGAATTTCAAGTAAATAGCTCAGTCCCTGGTCCACTTTCCGGAGAGCAGAGTATTCCTCCTGGTAATCTAAGCAAACAGCCACCTGTGAACAGAATTTCAAGTGAATGAAACTATAAATAATATTTCTTCGAAAAGGTCAGTCCCTGACCCACTTACCAATAAACCCTTCCAGAAGTCTTAGAAATAATCTGACAAAATTTCTAGTTAATCGGATGGTAGACATGCAGTCCTTTATAACCGAACGCAAGACTTTTATATACATACATACACGGTGTGTCCCAAAAATAACCGAACTTTATATTTAAATCATACAACATACAGCGCCATCTATTGAAAATTTGCAACATTAAAAAGATACATTCATCCTCTTTCAAATGCACCTGACTTCATGTAAGTCGGATGACAGATGTAAAAGTGACAGCCATTTCAATAAAACCAAAAGTGTGCTAATGGTTCCAAAAAAAAAATGGAACAAAGAGCAAATATAAAATTTTGTGTCAAACTTGAAAAAAAATTGAAATTGAAGTTTAAAAAATTAAAAAAAAAATTGAAAAAAATGAAGCAGCCGTAACCGAGGTACTGAAGAACATTTCTATAAATGACATAAAAAAATCTATGCATGCGCTGGTTGATCGTTCCAAACATTGTGTTGAGTCAAATGGAACCTATTTTGAATAAATAATAACTTTCAAAGATAATGTAATGTGTATTTTACTATTTTATATCCAAAAAGTTCGGTTATTTTTGGGACACACCGTGTATGTACGTATATGTAGATGTAGGGTACTAGGAGAAGATGAAGGACTATATCTCCTATTGCCTATTAGATTAGGTATTTAGATGCGGTGAGGACTTACTCCCCGAGGCGGGAAATCTATACGAATATACCATTATTCTGATGTTTCGAGGATCTACACCCTCTTTGGAAATATATTTGCGAAGGCCTGCTTATTTTTTGTTGAAAAATTTTCATTGTCTGTTTATTAAAAAAAAACGTTCGCTCACTAGAGCAATGCGACTTATTTTACAAATATGAAATTTACAAAAAAAAAAGGAAATTAAAAAAAGTGACATTCTTAGTCGACCTAGAATTAACTAAAGATGATAAATTGAAATCAAATGTTTTGATTTAATTAATAGTAAAAAAAAGTTGATCACCCGTTAACTAGCACATTTACCCTACATACATAGGTATTCTGATTTTTATGCACACAAAGGGTACGTAATGGAGTGCAAATTGGAAGTAGCAACAAATTTTCGCAAACAATTCATTCAAATGTGAATTAGCGCGATTTAACGCAGAAGTAAGCCAAGCAAACTGCTTACATACCTACATTTGTTTTTTTTTTTTGCACACCCTTCAGGAAATCTAACATACACGTATGACTAGTGAGGCAGCCTTTGGTAATGATGTACACTTGAATAAGCTCAGGGACCCAGAGGTCCTATTTTAATTTTTACCCAATAAAAACGGTGGGGAACTAAATTAAAAAAAAATATAAGAAAATAAAAAATAAAAAAATAAAATAAGTAAATAAAAATGCTTACCTATAAAATTTTCTGGTTTGATCTCATTTAGTACATTTAGAAATTTTTATACTCAGCTAAAGAAATAAGTACAAGAATTCGGTTCAAAAAGTGTAGCATATTAATATTTACGGTCATGTGACTGTCTCGGATTATGACCTACTAAGTGTTGCCAGATGCAATCTGACATTTCCATTGGAAAGTTTGACATTTTTTAGCATAACATCATCAGAACGTTTTGTCATTAATCGCGAATTGTTTTATTTACAGGGAATTAAAAAATTCATCTCAGCCAAAAAATGGAATTAACTCGTGAACATTTTCGTGCGATCATTTTTCACAACTTTCGACGTGGATTAGCACGACAAGAGTGCATCGATGAACTAAAATCTTTGTATGGCTCTGAAGCATCATCCTATAGCACTGTGAAAAACTGGTACAACGAATTCAATCGTTGCCGACGCTCGCTCAAAAACGAATTCCGTGAAGGTCGTCCAAAAAACAGCCGTTGTGCCAGAAAACATCGATGCCGTATGTGAACTGATAACACAAGACCATCATGTAACATACCTTCAGATAGAGGCATGCCTATGCATTTCTCCCACCAGCATACATTCGATATTGCATGAACACCTGGCCGTAAAAAAGACTCGTGTGGATTGGTGTAAAGAAATGCTGAAAAAATACGTTCGCGGTGCTTCAAAAGACGTTTATAAGATCGTCACAGGTGACGAATCATGGATCTATGCGTATGAGCCCGAAACAAAACAGTAATCGACCGTGTGGGTCTTCCAAGACGAGCCAAATCCAACGAAAGTTGTTCGTGGAAGAAGCACTTCGAAGCAAATGGTCGCCTGTTTCTTCCGCAAAACTGGTAATATGGCGACTGTTCCGCTTGAGCAACATAGAACGGTCAATTCTGAGTGGTACACCACCATTTGTTTGCCTGAAGTCTTCGGAGAAATTCGAAAAACGAACAAGAGAAGACGAATCATTGTGCACTATGACAATGCGAGCTCTCACACATCGGCTCAAACCAGCGCCTTTTTGACCGGCCAAAACGTCGAATTGATGGGTCATCCGCCGTACAGCCCTGACTTGGCACCCAATGATTTCTTTTTATTCCCACACATCAAGAAAATAATGCGTGGTCAACGATTTCCGTCGCCAGAAGATGCTGTTGAAGCATTCAAAAACCATGTTTTGGAGGTGCCTCAATCGGAGTGGAAAAAATGCTTCGAAAATTGGTTTGAGCGCATGCAAGAGTGTATAATTCTTGATGGAGAATATTTTGAAAAAAAAATAAAACCATTTTCGTTATTAAATTTTCATTATTAGACCAGAAATATATATAGCAGCCCTCGTATTAATATAAATAGGGCTATCTTTTTGAGTTTCATCGAGCTACGTGCATTCGAAACCCTCTAACTTTATGTTTATGACGTGAAAACCAACGTTTAATAATTTCTGTTGAAGCTGCACTAGTCAAGACTAAAACAAAGCGAATGTAGACAGCTTTTCACCAAAGAGTAGAATGGTTAATAAAATATGTACAAGGTTTTGGAATAAGAGATGTTATTTTGATATTCGAGATGTTGCTCGGATGTTTATTTCAGTATAAAGAAGATTTGCCATTAATAAAACAATATCAGCCAAATGGCCGCCACACGACTACGCTTTTCCATCACCAAATCGCAAATTAGCTGTTGTATGCCTTCAAAAGATGGCCTCGAAGGAAGAAGTCGAAAGGTAATAAATTACAAGATCTTGGTGGCCAATTGCCTCTTCGAGAGATAACAAGGTCCGGAAACTTTTCCTTTAAAGGATCGATGGTTTCGTCTTGTTAAAAGTAAATATTGTCGAAATCAACATTGGATGGTGGTATTAGGTCATAAAAAATCAATAATCATCTCTTAATTACACAGTCTATTCAGTATAACTGTTGCTCCAGCCTCATTTTCAAAAGAGTAGGTTCAATGCTCCCGCCGGATCACAAACCGCACGCGTTGAGGATGGATAGGCTTTTCAACAATAAATCTTGGGTTTTCCGAGTCCCAGATGCGACAGCTTTGCTTATTGAAGGAGCCATCGATGGGGAAATAGGCCTCATTAGCCAATATAATTTTTCAATGAAATTCCGTATTACGGACCGACATTGTGCTTCACGGCGACCGAAAAATATTTTAGTTTTAAGAACCGTCTCTGCCAGGTTTTCACCATTTTTATAGTGAATTTTAATAATCCGTTGCTGAAGCGTGTATCGTTTATCCATTTTTATCACCGGATTTTTCAAAGGTGGAGATGAAAATTTATTATTTGAAATGCTCACCCATCATTTAAAATTTCAGATTGTAATTACACCGATGCAGTCAAAACATATATTTAGAAATTCTTTCATATTTGAAAGAAATTGTAATACCTTTTGTTTATTAATGCCAACATTTTCTTATTAAAGTTTGACTTTATTAATTACCGTCACATAAAGCATTCTTCTTCTTTTTAATTGAGATAGCCATTCTTTCAATGATTGATTATTTTCTCTGCTAGATTTGGACAATTACAAAGCTCTCTATCTCCTCCTATTTTATCGTCAATCTAACCACCAAAATTATGTTTGCTATTTGATCAAGTAGAATTAAGAATCGGAATTCCGGCAGCACTTTTAACAGTTTATCAGACATTCATATACTACGTCTCAGATCCGATTCCTTAGGGGGTGCTATAATTTTATTCTGGTATGTGCTTCTCTCTTCTTGTGTTATGAAATTTACTACCTCTAGCACAGCACACGAGTTAGAGACTGTAATATTTAGTATGCATTACGTGCTTGGCGAGACGTTTTTTGGTAAACCAAAAAATTTAATATTATGTAAGACTGGTATGTATATATTTCGAAATCGTGCTGGTAGTACCATTACTGAAAATGAATAGTTTATATTTTTGGCTTTTACGAATAAAAATTTTTATATTCTTCTAAAACAACTCACTGAATTTAAAACCCATTTTGAAATTAATTTTTAAAATTCGGACATTTTATGTGGCATTTATTACAGTAAACAAATGGAAATTTATTATTTAAAAAACAAATGCAAAGATTACAAAATAATATATTAAATATAATATATTTTTAATATAATAAAATTGGAAATGAGGTTAGACTTTTTGTTAATTATTTTAACTTACAATTTCATAATGTTAATAGGAATTATGTAATATTAATACATACATATGTACGTTTAATGGAGAAATCAATGCGATTAAATTTTTTTATATAAAAAGCATGCTATGAACGAAATATTGCATATATATTTTTCTTTTGAAAGTCAAACCACACTAAACCCAACTGAGTACATTCAAATTTTCATTGTATTTATTTACAAGTATATATATAATTAATTTGGCAATAGACTTGCAGGATTTTTCTTAAATTACAACAAAATTCAGTATTTAAGGTTCATCTGAATTCAGTAATATCTCTAAAAATGTGTACACAATTAACTAGCTACTGTCAATGAGTTATAAGAAAAACAGCCATTTATTTGAAAAAATTCTTAATTCTACTAATTGTGACTACATTTTCATTTGAAGAGAGCACTTTATTAATATTAAAAATAGTTGTAGGAAAATATTTTCAAATGCCAAAATACAAGGTTTCGCTTGATTATAAATATATATATTTTTTAATATAATATATATTTTTTAGTATAATATATATTTTTTTAAATAATATATTTGTTTTAATACAATATATTTTTCTAAATATAATTTATTTTCATATTAAGTGAAACAGCGTTTATGATTTTATTTATTTACCTAATTTATATTAAAAAAAAATACGAAATGATTTTCTAAAAGCATGCATCGAACTGAATTGCCGTCAACGAACACTGGTTACATTTGTTTACTAACAAAATTTAGTCAAGAAGGTATTTCAACTACACAGTTTCCATGTTTAAAATGATTTTTTCTTAAGTCATTTAGATGTTAGAGATATAAATGCTAGCATTGTATAACATAATTAATAAATTTAACCGTGTCCTGCTAAGAAAACAATCTATGGAAACTTGTGACATATCTTTGGCTCGCATGACGTATTTTTGTGAAAAGAATTGAGTAGAGCGCAGAAATACATGAAATGAGTTATGTAATCATGAAAGAAATTTCAAAGTAGTTATTTTAACTAGAGAATTATAATATTTATAATAAAAACTTATGATTTCACGTTAGTTTCCTTTGCTTGTCCAATTACAATATATTGATGCGATGAGCTGTGTAAATACATATATAAGTCTAATTTACGTAAGTCTAAATATTAACTTAACATATTATTAAGCTAAACGTTGTTAAAGGTTTGTGACAGGAATATAAAATAACTCAAAACACATCAAAATGCCAAAATGAAGTGTAAGTTTCGCAAGCGCTGCCGTTATAACGACAACAATTGTAAAATAATTTATACAGCTTTACAACTTTCCAACATGTAAATTATACACCTAAACTATCAATATCTACATAAATTACATACATACATATGTAAGTACATACATACAAAAATAAGTGATAATGTTTAATGAGTATTAATGCTTATAAAATAAATCATAAATAAGATAACAAAGCAAATAGCAGCATGTAAATAAATTAAACGCAGATCAATTCAACGCTCCAATATATGAATCATTCATATTTCTCCTCTTTGGCTGACATAAACATTTTTTGGCACGCGTATGTAATATGGTCTGCAATAAATATTAAAATTAATCAATAAAATAAATATATGTATATATACAAGTATATACGCGAAGAGATAATTTAAAAAAAAAAACACACATACCAATTACACTCTGCAAAACCTTTGGCTTGTCCTTCCACACAACACCGACGTAATAGAATGGCACACCTATTACGGTTATCAGTACGCCCATGCCCACTTCATAGGGTGCTACATAAACAGGCACGACCACAAGAAAGGCACATATAACAACAAAGACAGCTGGTATCCAGAGAGAGACCTATATTTTTTATGAATGAAGAAAGGCATAAAATACAAAACAAAATGTAATTGAATGATTTACACCCGTACCCAAACATACATACATACATACATACGTGTACATACGAATATGTACAATATATTAAACTCAAAGAATTACCTTAATTGGACGCTCCATATCGGGGCGGGTATAACGGAAGTATAACACCGCCGATACTGACAGCATTATGAAAAACGACTCCACTATGCTGCTATAAGTGATGAGCACATAAACATCACTCACAACTAGCATTATAATAGACAAGATACACTGTAACGAATGCATTAAATTGGATTATTATACATACTTTAAAATTCTAAGAAATCTGTAAATTACACTTATATACATACATACACACATAACATATGTATTTATGTATGTATTATAAAAATTATTTCTAATTAAATTACCAAAAACACAAGTGACGGTACTGGCGTAAATTGTTTGACACTAATATTTGACAAGATTGCGGGCATATGACCGTTACGCGCGCCCACAAAACACATACGAGATGAAGTCATTATATGTACAGAGAGACCGCCAAAAGCAGAAATCGCCACCATAATGGGTATAATGAAAGACCAAAGACCGAGCACCCGGTTGCCAAAGGACTATGGAGAGAATAAAATATATTTATATATGTATATACATATAAGAGACATATGTATGATCAAAAATATTATTTAAATTGTATAAATTTTTCTAATTTTTTTTTCAGCACACTTAAACTTCAATTAACGCACCACAGCAATTGCATCCGATGCAATCATTTCCGCAGGCGACAACACCGCCAAATAAGCCATATTCGCGAGCACATAAATTGCCGTAACCAGCGGCAATGATATATAAATGGCACGCGGCAGATTCTTATATGGATCACGTAATTCCTCTGTCATAAAGTTCAAATAATTCCAACCGGCATAAGAGAAAATACCCGAGTAAAAAGCGACGGAGAGTTTACCAGGATCCGTTTGTGTATTTTCGAAGGGTTGTTCAAAGTTTTGCACGTGACCTACGCAAAAAAAAATTCAGATAAATTGTAATAAATATTTAAAAAAAAAAAATCATTAAATATACCCAAACACATCCAAACAACGCCTACAATGATAATTAACACCAACGCCGCTATTTTAGTGAACATAATTATATTCTGCATTTTTGTAGTAATTTTCATGTAACATGAATTGAGGTACGTTAGGAAGCATATTGTTACAGCGGCTAGAAGTTGTAGTGCACCTTCGGGTATACTGCATTCGTTATCGAAAAAGGGCTGCAGTACGTAGGAAGCAAATGTGAGACCCATAATGGCATTTGTTGTTGGACTGTAATGAATAGAAATAAAAAGAAAGAGGAAATTAATTAATCACTATATACATAAATATATAGGAGTGTATGTACATACATACATGTATATGATATTTAATTAAATGTTGAACCCATAAAAAACTTAATGAATAAACTCAGTGATTTATGTGACGGCAGCATACTTTTAGGCGAAACTACATCTATTTGATTAACTGTCGATAACCGAGTGGCGGTAAAAAACACAATCCACTTTATTAACGGAATTTACACATATCTACATACATGCATAGCAACACACACAAGGAAACAATTTATTTCGCACCATTTATCAGTAAACTCAAATATCTTTTCGTTTAATTAAGGATTCATGGTTATTTGTTCAGAAAAATCGTGCATGCACACATACATATATATAGAATAAATTGTATATGTTACAAAAAATTAAATATTTCACTTACATTTGCATATATGCATTCATATATAGTCATGAATACACTTGAGCACTATCTGAAGAATATTTTGCAATGTGTATGTACATACATATGTATGTACAAAATTCTTCAGTATTAATGTTTACCTGTGTAGAATGAATCGAATGCCTCCTGTACTTCTGGCCAAAATTCATCGCAACATTTAAATTTTTAACTAATCTATGAATGTATGTATTGGGTTGTCCCAAAAGTAAGCGGCGGTTTTTTTAAAAGAAAGTAAATACATTTTTTTTTTTAATTTTATAATGAATTATAATCAATTATTTAATTTTGATTTTTTTGAATGACCTTTTCGCCATCTTTCCGGCTCATAGAACTTCTGGACTGTATCTGCAAAAAGCTGAATCAAGTGCGATTTTATATCCTCGTCAGTTTCGAAAGTTTTACCATTTAACGAGTTCTGCAAAAATTGAAACAAATAGTAGTCTGACGGTCAGGGCTATATGGAGGACGCATCAACAGTTCCCAGCCAAGCTCTCTCAGTTTTTGGCGAGTGACCAAAGATGTGTGCGGTCTAGCATTGTCCTGGTGGAATATGACATATGATTGACCAATTCTGGCCGCTACTCGTTGATGGATGTATTCAATTTGTCCAGTTGTTCACAGCAAACATCCGAATTAATTGTTTAGTCCCTTGGAAGCAGCTCAAAATATACCACACATGATCTTCTTTTGGTGAATCCTTGATGTCGTCATCATCAACTTCACTTGGCCGACCTGAACGTAATTTATTTTTGAATGAAAAATCTACCGAAAGGAATTTGACAAACCAATTTCTTTTAAGGAAATACACGTAATAAAGTAAAATATGGCGAAAATATTCTTTTGTGGGCTCCGTATTAAAATTCATGCCAAGCAAACAAATATTAGGTAAAGTAAATATTTCGTTCGGTTTTTATTTAAGAGATGGCGTTATTGTCCATAGTACAATACTAGTGTTACGTGTCGAATCATGTCACACTATACGGTGCTGAAAACGTGTTTATTCGCGCTAAAAGTTTGTCTTTGACAGTTTTTCGATTGATTGACCCAGTACGTTGTGAGCGCTCCAGCAAAGAGAAAATTCGCTATATTTTACAATTTTTCTTTGATCAAGGCGAAAAAGCAGCCAAAGCGGCTGAAGATATTAATTTAGTTTATGGGCCCGATACTGTAAACGAACGTGTAGCACAAAAGTGGTTTGCTAGGTTCCGTTCCGGTAAATTCGATGTCAAAGATGCACCACGCGTCGGGAGGCCTGTCGTCGAAAATTGCGATAAAATCATGGAAATAGTGGAAACAGACCGTGACATGAGCACTTATTTAATTGCTGAGTAACTAAAGATAATCCAGAACACCGTTTGAAACCATTTGCATTAAAAAAAACCGAACGAAATTTTTACTTTACCTAATATAATCAAAATTATGTGTACTTGTTTTCTAAAACAAGCTAAAAAGAAAAAATACAAAGAAAAAGTCACAAGATATTCAAAAAAATTATCAACGCCGTCTGTATGAAAAATGCAACCTAATATACAATATATGTAAAAGGATTCGTTGGATTAACCCACAGCCGACACCACTGATGGTAGACACCTAAAACATGGAGGAAGTGTTCTATTTATTTGAAAAATTTATATTTATCGTTTGATTTACATGAAATTCAGTACAGCAGTAGCTTTGAGCCCAAATTACTATTTTCCATCTGTTCGAAACAAAATACCATTGGGGACAGTTGCGATATTAATTCCTTAGCAAAAATGGTGTCAAGTTGTGAAGGTGTAACAAATTAACAGAGACATCTATTACAAAATATATACTTTCAAATATTGAAGCAGTGTAAACATAGCTACTAGCTTGAAAACAACCTGTTAGTATTGTTTTCAAGGACAATCCATATATTTATTTCTAGAATTTCATCAAGGACAATCTATATATTTATTCCTAGAATTTCATCAAATTATGTTACCAAATAACCGTAAACAAAGCTCAAGGTCAAATATTTAAGGCAGCAGGAGTACACTAGTGAGAGAAAGCTGCTTCTCCCATTACGAATTAAATGTATATGGCATGCCCCAAAGTAAGTTTAAAAAGTAGCATGGTGATTATAGCATCCGAAGAAAAAACAAAAAATTTTGTCTAGGAAATATTGAGATAGGACATCGTTTTCATAAAAAGTCATTTGTAAAGATCCGATAATCTCCTAGAGTTACCAACCGATTAGCTTGAAATTTTGTCAAACTGTTTCTGTTTTATATGAAACAAATTTTCTGAGAAGTAGACCAGAGTCTGACCTATTCGAAAAAACCTTATTTATGGTTCGATTTACTTGATGTTCGATTCATTTGTTGGAAAATTATTCTTCTCTCCGGGAAGTGGGACAGTGACCGAATTATTCCGAAAAAACGTATTTCTGGTTCAATTTAAATGAAATTCGGTACATTGTAGGTTTGTTGCAAAAAAAATTTTGTTAATAGCTATTTTTGCTTGAAAGTTTTGTTTACTGGAAGTGGGCTTTTTTTTATTGGGTGTTTGCTTTAATTCGTGAATTGGAGACATTGCTCGACGCAGATGCATGCCAGACGCAAGAAGAACTTGCAAAAGTATTAACAGTTGATCAAGCAACCGTTTCCAGACGATTAAAATCATTAGGATTCATCCAGAAATTGGGTGCCTTATGAATTATAGCCAAGAGACGACGAACGTCGATTCTGCATGTCGGAAATGTTGCTTCAACGCCACCAAAAGAAGTCATTTTTGCATCGGATTGTCACTGGCGATGAAAAATGGATTCATTATGATAACCCAAAGTGCAAGAGATCTTATGTGAAGCCCGGCCAACCATCGACATCCACGGTAAAGCCGAATATCCATGGTGCCAAGGTTATGCTATGTATTTGGTGGGACTACAAGGGTGTGCTCTATTATGAGCTATTGAAATCGGGTCAGACGATCAATGGGGACCTCTACCGAAAACAACTGATTCGTTTGAAAAAGGCCATCGCGGAAAAACGACCAGAATATGCGACCAGACACGAATCAATAATTTTTCATCATGACAACGCTCGGCCACATGTTGCAAGGCCAGTTAAAAACTATTTGGAAAACTGTGGGTGGGAAGTTCTACCTCACTCGCCTTATAGCACAGATATAGCACCTTCCGATTACCACTTGTTCAGATCAAAGCAGAATGCCCTCACCGGAGTACGCTTCACTTCAGAACAGGGTATCAGTAATTGGCTCGATTCTTTCTTGACCTCCAAGCCAAAGAAGTTCTTTTGGGATGGGATCCACAAACTGCCAGAAAGATGGGCAAACATCGTAGCTTCCGATGAGCAATACTTTGAACATTAAATGTATAGCAATTTTTTCACAATAAA
This sequence comes from Ceratitis rosa, assembly GCA_037013455.1. Taxonomy (NCBI): domain Eukaryota; kingdom Metazoa; phylum Arthropoda; class Insecta; order Diptera; family Tephritidae; genus Ceratitis; species Ceratitis rosa. The sequence continues at coordinate 7,294,574 of JAWMAG010000020.1, read as the reverse complement.
GTCTTAATTTTCGAAAAAAAAAAACCCACGAATTAATGCATGCACCCAATAGTATATTCAAATATTCATGGTTCATTTTATTGTCAGCGTAATTGGATGATATGCGTAAATAGAAAACTCTTGTTTCCTGGAATCAAAATCGATTTGTTCGAAATAATACTTCTTGCTTTATTGGAAAAAGATCACAAAGGTGTTGCCACAGGAGTCACTTTTCATTACGTTTGTTTGAAAAGATCCGCATACCTCGAAAAGTTACCGATCGACTGAAATTTGAACTTAAAAATAGTGCATGTCATTTCTCGATCAACACCAACGGATCAGATCAATGCCCGCAACAGCCGGGTCTTATACCGCAACGACCCGGATTTTTATCCAGCCAAGGACTGCTACTGCGGTTACAACAACAACATCAATGTTTGCACAAAATACTCATTATGTAAAAACAATACATATAAAAACGTGACAGTTATACGTGTCAACCTACAAAATGATCCATCGGCCGATGTACAATACCATATGTATTTCCACGCTAGTTAGGGGAAATGTGAAACCGCAAAATCGCAATTGATCTGGCTGTAAATTAGTGACGTCAAAAGAAGAATTGCTTCGCGGAGTATTCCCAAATCCTATCCTCCAACATTGAAAGCTAATGCGTCACATAAAGACAATAGCCACCGTTGTAGAAGCAGATGAGGCAGTCAATTATCCAACAAAATTTTGCAATTCTTTGGACTTAGAAAATCGGTGTGACCATTATAATACTACGTAATGTTAAGCAGCCGAAACTCTGACTGGATCTTTCAAAAGTAAAAATTATACCTCAAATCCCTGCCATTCCGCTCGATACTCACTTTCAAATCAAGTAACTACAGTTCCGTGTTCGACTAACGATTGCAATCACTATCAACAAAGCTCGGAGTCAATCTATGGAATTATGTGGCCTAACATTTAGATACGGATTGCTTCGCACATGGAAAATTGTATGTTGCACGGTCTAGGGTTGGCAAGCCAGATAACCTTTTTTGATGGTAAAACCAAAAATGTTATATACCTATTGGTATTGAGTACTAAATAAAATTATGATATAAAGATATCCTATATTTAATTTTCCATACGTTCATTGAGTATGTGTCACAACGAAGCGTTACGGGATACCGCTAGTCCTTATAAAATTTAGCTGTTCACTCAATAAATGGAATTTATTCATATGATAAAAAGCTTTTATATCACGCTTAATGCGGGTGTTTTGAATTTTCGTTCTTAATCATATCGAGGTAAGAAAATTTGTCTATAGTACCCACTAAGCTGAAGACGATTATGATTAATTTCTCTCTCATCGGTAAACAGGAACCGTTTCCAGAATTTATGCTTTAGAAGTTATGATGAATAACAAACGCACTTTAAAGTTGTTTTGCGTTCATAAGCCACGTGGTGATATTTTATTACTTCTAGGATCCATCCCTCTCGTCTTGTAACAGGGGGATGTCCGATGATACGTGGTATTGTCTTACATTACTTTCTGCTTCCTGTCTTTGTTTCAACTGAACTGAACTTAGTTTTGTAGGATACTACTTCTCTCCCGGATATGTAGCTTAGACTTTGATCATCCCCATGAGTAAATTTTTGAAAGAATCGCGTTATATTTTTATTTTATAAGAATTTAATTATCCTTCGATGTCTTTCTCTATATTGTAAAACTAGCGTTTGCAGTCACTATCATCGATGATATCTTAGAATCTCTAAAAAGGTCGCACATAGATGAAATTAAATTTTAAAAAATTATAATTACAATAAATAATACGAAGTACCGTAGTCGCGATAAACGAGCGGTTAGTATTGCGTACTACCATTCAGAAGGTCGGGGTTCCAGTCCTGGTTCGGCCAACATCAAAAAGTGATAGAAAATTAATTTTAGTAAAAAATTTAGTTAATTTTTCTGATTCCGTTCGATTCCGTTCGACAGCCGTTCGAAGGAAGAGCTCGGCCGAAAATCGCTTCAGCGGTTACAAAGCGCCAATTATAAATATAAACGAAAAATTACATTCGAACATAACGAAAACGTTTGTAAAACGTGATATTTATCATTTATTTTTTATAATAATAATAAGAATTATTAATTTATTACTAATAAGTAATAACATATTTGCATTGGAATACTTTTTTAGACCAAACTTATGAACGCCTTCTGTGTACCATCAGAGCTCACCAACAAAACGAAACTGACTCAGTTTTCTGTATACGAGTATAAGTCTTATTATGCACTTGTATCTTCATTAAATAATTGCGATCGCAACAGAATGATTGAATAAATAGTACACTACAGACGAGTACCTATTGGATTACTCCATGGAAGCATATAGCCCACAAATATTTACAGGGATAAAATATTATTGCTGATATTTGTATTTTGCTCAGACCAGAGATGCTCAACAAACGCAACGATGTAATTCCGTTTCGCTAACAAAAAAAAAGTTAACTCAATAGATTGAAATCGTTTCGTTTCGGCGCTAAGTTATCAAAACGAAATGAAATCCTTAACGTTAATTTTGAAGGATTTAACATTTTATGTTAGCAATGTAACATTATCTGTTAACGACTAACGACAGCGTTTCGTTTCGGTTAAAAACTAAAAGAAACTTATTATATTTTGATAACTGCTTTAACGTAAACATTTCCAAATATAATATATCAACCGAAACGGAAGAAATTTTTCGATTAACTTGAATTTTATCGTTAAGATGCAGCCTTAAATCAGACTAGTCGCGTATATAGTCATTCAATGTCTTTATAAAGGGTTTTCCAATAAGAGGTGTTATTTCGAATAGCCTGCTATTTTATTAGATATCAACAATTCATTGACATTATAAAAATTTAGAGCAGAGACGCTTCGTAAAACTAAAACATTTTTCGATCGTCGTGAAACACCATGTTGTAGAACAACTGAGAATATTGCTATTGTAGCCCAAAGTATTGTAGAAACCCTAGGATGGTCCGTTTCTCGCCGTTCTTTGAAATTGCACATTCCACAAACGCCATTACACCGCTTTTCGCACAAAGACTTGAGCCTTATAAAGTTCAGCTAACACAATAACTCAAATCGGCTGATCATCAACAACGTCGTTTCTTTGCGGATTGGGCCTTAAATTGAAGAAAATGATCAGTAACTTCATTGAAAAATAATCTTGAGTGATGAGCCCCATTTTCACCTCGATGACTACATCAATACCAGGGGTTTAAATTGAAGTTTGCCGGTTTTACTAGTAGATGTCGCTAGCAATATATGTATATAATTGGCGCTTTGTAACCGCTGAAGCGATTTTCGGCCGAGCTCCTCCTCCAATTTGTGGTTTTGCGTCTTGATGTTTTTCCAACAAATGGAGGGACCTACAGTTTATACTAAGCCGCCTCCGAACGGCTGACGGTTTTTTTTACTTATTTATTTCATGTCCGAAATACACTCGGAGGGATGGACATTCCCTGCCGAGGGGCGACCGCAATTAGAAAATTTAATTTAATTTTTTATTTAAATTAATTTTCCATAACTTTTGGATGTTGGTGGCACCGGGATATGAACCCGAGCCTTCCGAATGGCAGGACGCAATGCTAACCACTCGGCTACCGCGGCCGCCAGCAATAGGTATGTATAAATTTCTATGATTTGGCATGTATGTAATTTTTTTCTATTGACATTAACCAACAAAAATACGCAAGTCACATTCCGCCAAAATAATAGCGTCATATTTGTTTACCTCAGTGAATATGTCGAGTTTCGTTCCAAGTAAATCGCATTTGCGGCATTCGTTGCTTTTCTTATTTCATCAAAAGAAAAAAGCAACTGAAGCTGGTAGAAACTTATGGTGAACATGCTCCAGTGATTAGAACATGTGAGACATGGTTTCGTCAATATAAAAGTGGTGCAGCGAAAAAGTTCGAAGACGAGGAATTGCAGGCGTTATTGGATATTGATCCAACCCAGTCGCAACAAAAATTGGCAGAAACACTACATGTGACTCGAGGAGCGATTTTCCAACGTTTAAAAGCCATGGGAAAGATCCAGAAGTATGGAAAATGGGTGCCACACCAGCTGAACGATAGACAAATGGAAAATCGAAAAACCGTTTGTGAAATGCTGTTTCTACGATTCGAAAGGCTTTCCCCTGGTGAAGCTGGCCCATCGACTGCAAGGCCAAATCGCTTTGGCCGTAAGACAATGCTCTGTATTTGGTGGGACCACTGTGGTGTGGTGTACTACGAGTTATTAAAACCTGGTAAAACGGTGAACACGGATCTCTACCGACAACAAATGGTCAATTTGAACCATGCGTTGATCGAAAAACGGTCGGAATGGGCCCGAAGACATGGCAAAGTCGAAAAATGACTCGTCGAGTTGTTTGGTTCGAAAGAGAAAAAGTTTTTTTTGGAATGGTATCCATAATTTGCCTGAGAGATGGGCGAAATGTGTAGAAACCAATGGTCAATACTTTGAATAAAAAATTTTGAGATTCCTCTGAAAATTAAGTGTTTTCTTTATCGAAAAAACCGGCAAATTTCAACCCCTGGTAAGCAAAGCTGACGCATCTTGGGCCCGGAAAACCAAAGATTTATTGTTGAAAGGATAGAAGATGGAGAGGCTCCTCAACGTGTAACTGTTTGATGCAATTTGTAGCCACCGAGATCTTATGATTTAACACCTTGCGACTACTTTCTTTGGATCCACATGAAAGACAACGTCTACGCCAATAGGCCAACGTGGATTCAAGACCTCAAAGATGAAATTCGTGAAATTCGTGAAGCAGCCACTTTGTGTTTTGATGATGGGAAATTTCACAAAAAGGATACGATACAGTAATCGTAGCCGTGATGGCCATTTGGCTGATATTGTTTTTCATTATTAATGGCATATCTTCGCTTTACATTGAAATAAACATCCGATCATTTATCTCAAAATATATAATTTTTCTTTGTATATCAAACTAACACCTCTTATTGGAAAACTCTGTATTTGCACTTAAAGCATCTAATCGAAACCTACTCTAAAGTACCATATATAAACGTAATCCTACGGTCTGATTCATATCATCCAAAAATTAGCACCAAAAATATTACCAACAGCCATTTCTTGGTAACTATTAGTGACTAGCACATGACACCTTCAATATGTTGATTTATACATATATTCACAACTTTACGAGTACAATGAACCAAGGCTTTAAAATAACATTACAAGTTTTTTACAAATTAACAACTAGTGCTATTAGTATTGTTAAGATTATTTATAGACATAAAAGTGTCTGCCAAAAAAGGCGTAAATTAACCATAATTTATTTGGTCACTTGCATTATCTGCAATTAAAAACAAAATTTATCAAATGATATGTGTACATATGTACATACATACAGGGGTGGCATACTAATTAGCCCACCTTACCATATTCCAATATTACTGCTTGAAAATTAAATATAACGGTATTTTTGGAAAGTTTTGGTTTGCTTATTAAATAGGTTTGTTTTGCCAATAGAAATTACGCATTTTTTTTAATTTTTTGGGTCGTCTTAAATGAAATATCTCTTTATTTCATAATGGATTTTTATTTAAACTGGCATTTTAATTAGCGCACCCTGTAAATAAAAGTTGCAAGAGATCCAGTAAAGAGGAAAGACGCGTAATATGAAACATGTTGCAGGACGGATTAGTGAAATTGTCTCTTGGTTTAGTAGTTCGCGGAAAAAAATTCAGAACGCGCTCAGATATTATCGGAAAACGTTTTCAAATAAAAAGAGAGCTACCTATATCCAGAAAGACCACATAAAGAGAAGATTTTCTTATTGTTCGGCAAGCGCATATTCTTCACAAGTACTCACAAAAAAAAGGCTAAAATTTCAAATGATAATGGAAATGAGCGATTGGATTATTTCAGATTAGTTAAGGATGCTCCTCTTTCTTTCTGGATTTCAGTAGTTTGAAACGACGAATATAAATTCAACTTACACGGGCCTGATGGAAGAACTTATGTACGATGCACCCCAAAAAAAGAGTTAGAACCGAAGTGTATCAGGAAAACGGTTAAGTTCGGTGGGGGAAGTGATATGGCTTAGGGTTGCTTTACGAAGCATGGTGTTCATCCTATTGTACAGATAACGGACAAGCTAGATTCAGTAGCATACAAATCATATTCTACCATGTTTGGACAGTCTTTTAACAGGACAATGTGATTCAGTGGTTTCAAAACCAGGAAACCAGCAATCCTGAATTGACCTGGCCAGAACCTCTATTAAGTTTTTTTTTCGATTTAAATTATTGATTTGTTTCCCTTCGATATTATTTAATAAATGTTATTGTTTACATATATTTCAATTCATTTTCGATATTTTCCTCATTTTTTTAATTTTCTGATCATTTTAGTCTACATGGGAGGGTGTGCTAATTAGTGCGCCACTCCTGTATTTCAAATACATATGTATATACTTTCAAATTATATTTAGTCAATATGCTTGTTTATGTATATTTGTAATGCACACGGAAATTTTCAAGCTATAAATATTAATAACGATAAAGCGTAAATTCAATAAATTTTCACAAGTAAATGTTTCAAATATACAATATGCAGATATGTACTTAATGGTCATAATTTTCCATATGACAAGTTTTTTTTGACTTGGAAATACATTGAATATCTGTATGTAGGTATTAAGTGTTAAAAACTAGAAGCCATTTGACCACAGACAAATAATCAATCAGTAAAATTAATTATCATTGCATTTGTCCACTGATAAACGTATGAACATACATATGAATATACATATATATTTATACGTACATGTAATACATATACCATACTTACATATGTGCCATGAAAACATACAATAGTACTTTCTCATATCAGGCATTACTTTTGTGTCCTAAATTAGAAAGAAATATGTAATTGTGGTCTTGAAATGGATATGTTTCAAGTTGGGTATAGACACAAACAAATATGCATATATGTACATTCAAACATATACATACATATGAATGTGTGTCATATGCTTATCATAATAGAATACCTTCTTAATGTTATCACTCGAAACCGAAGCATTATTTTTGTTTAACTTTATTTGATAAATAAATTATCACATACATATGCATGCACATACTCGTACAAAGCAAACAGTATTAATTAAATATTTACAATGAAAATCCAAAGTGCATATGAGAATTTTATTTAAGACTAAATTGGCAAATTAATGTAAGCTAATAATAGCACAAAATTGAAAAAAAAATGATTTGAATATACAATATATATATCAAAAATATATACTTCACAGATAACCCGTTAACTACCGTTCAATTAAAACCGATCTACAGAAATATTTTGTTGTAAGGGCTAATAACTACAGATCAGCACAAATAACAATAAGCACTAGAAACAAATATACATACATATATACATACGTCAAAACTACAAAAAAAAAATTCACTTAGAAATGATAAATTGAATGGGCGCGTGCAAACGGTGACGTTAAAGCGCCAATGCACAATTTTATAAGAGTTTTTCGCTAAATAGCCAAAGGCGATAACACAAAGTATGTAAATTATGGCGATAAATTTATTGTCACAATACTATGTATTATTTGCGTATGAATATTCCCAGAAATATTATACATATATATTATTATATATTGTGTACTCATACACACACACATGTTAATATATCTTCAATAAACTATCAAAATTCATTTCCACTTGCACTTTGTGGTCACTAAAGTAATTTAAATAGATTTTAGACTTACACAAAGATCATCATAGCATCCCAGAGATAGAGAAATGCGGGTAGTGAACCATATGCTTCTAGTATATATGCATAATCTCCACCTGACTTTGGTATCGCAGTACCTAATTCAGCATAACAAAGCGCGCCAATCATCGACAGCAAACCGCATAATATCCAAATGATTAGCGATGTTCCAACCGCTTCCACTTCACGTATCACACCTTTTGGTGATATGAAAATGCCAGAACCAAATATGATACCCAATATGATAGCAACACCTTCGAGTAAGCCTAATTGTTTTTTCATACGCACAGCACTATTATTTGATTCTATAGATCCCTCTCGTTGACCACCCACAACACCGTTGCTAACTGTCGGAACATTGCTGTTGTCTATTGGCACAGTTGGCGCTGTTTCACTAGCTGGTGTTAAGAGCACCATTTCGCTAGTGGGTGATTGTATGTCGTTAGAAGCTCGCATACTATAGAAACTTATCAGAAATAATAGAACTCTAGCTTCTTTGGCTCTTCAGACGCTTGTGTTTGGTTCAATTGTCGCTTTTAGACTGAGTACGCTCATCCACTTTAATATTCACTGCCAGCTAGAGTTTTTCTAATTTCAAACGTGTAATTGAATTCGTTTTTCTTATTATGCGTTTTGTTTTCGCACGACGTTGACCAAAGTGAATAGGGCAATAATGCCGGCTGCTTTTTTTGAATTTTGTTTTGCTACGCCAATTCAATGTACTTATTGTATATTATATTTTGCCCTATATTTGCGCTCCTCCATTATTCAACCCACCACCACTTTTAATGCCAAGGGAAAGAGGCTGTAATCGTCGCCCATTGACACAATTTCTGCAGTGAACAACCACTAGTTGTATGACTTTTAGGTTATACATATGTATTAGTTTTCATATTCACAAAATGCTTTTATCAATTGAATCACAGAAAATCGATAATATTTTTAAAATATTTCAAACATTTTCTGTTCCTAATTTCCATTTAATCTTTATTTGTTTTGTTTGAAGGTTTTAGATTTATATTTCCGGAAAAGTATTTAATTGTAATTTAATAACACGCGAATATAAGAGCATATGACTTCTGTCATACGGAAAATGGCAATACGGAAAGTGAAAAGCGAGATAAATGTGGGTCAGAGTGGAAAAGTGTGTTGCGGATGTGATGAAAGGAAAAGTGTGCAGTGTTGGAAAACGAACAAAGGTACGGGAATGATAAAAAAAGATTAGGTTAAATTTTCATTATGGAAACGGAAGTAATACGGATAAGCGTTACAATTATCACAATTTCTTACTATGTTTATTAGTGCTTTGTAGATAAGTTAAATTGTTTTGAGGCATACTTTTGGGATGAAATGATTTTCACTTCCGACAACTGATACTAATTTTAAATAGCGCACGCGTTTATTTATCTAATTCAAAATCACTTTTATTTGTTAATAACATATTTCTACCATTATAAAGAAGCTACGTATAATCTTCTAATTACATAGGACTATATTTATATTATTTCATTTCTTCTCCTTTGCGTGCAACTTGGAGTTAATCATATCTTTGAATTGTGACAAAATTTTATTTTCACGCTTTTGTCGTTCCTCTTTACTGAACATGGCCAAAGCACGTTTTTCATCTGCTGAATAGATTTGATTTTCCTTACGTATACGCACAGCTTCCATACGACGATGTCTAGAAAGAAAAAGGAAAACGATTTTTTTAAGTATTGTAAATTCATACATAATTACTTTTTCAATAATTCGTTTTACTCACCTACTGCCGCTCATTACATAACCAACGGATTCGAAGTTAGCAATCTCCTCAGAAGTCAGACCGATTTCACCTCTCCTTGGTATACGTTTTCCTTCTGCTATGTATGCTGCCATGGCAGCACCTTCACCAGGTAACAGCGCTCGTCCGAAATCTTTTTGACTTAAACCACTAGTTTGCCGTACTGTTGGTCCAAACTCTTCACCCCCAACGTTAAGTTCTTTTGAAGTTCCGGGCCTATTTCCGTTAGATTTGTAAGCTTCTTTTCTAGAACGTTTTTTATTTTTCTTATGCTTTTTCGTTTTTTTGGTTTTCGTTTTCTTTTTTACGGGTTTAACACCATCAACGGTCTTTTCTAACCAAGTCCCTGTATCTTCGCTTTCAGAATCTGAAGAACCGTCACTGTCTGAACTGTCGCTGTCCGAGCTTCCTTCGGATGAGGAGGACGAACTCGAACTTGATATATCACTAGAACTGGATGTTTTTTTCTTTTTGCTGTGTTTTGTTTTAGATTTTTTCTTACTGCTGCTCTTGTGTTTTTTTGATTTTTTCGATTTTTTCTTCTTACTCTTACTCTTCTTCTTTTTCGGCTTTTTGTACGTGCCATCTAGTATTTTTACATCAGGATCACCCAGCTCATCATCTGAAAAAACATCGGCATGCGCAGGGCTCTTACCCCACACATCAGCAGTGCCTTCTATGCCGATTAACTCACGTTGCTCCCGACGCGCATCCAAGTAATTCGAGGACTTTTTCTGCTGGTGATTATTATCATTTGCTCTTCCACGAAAAGGATTATTTTGTCGACCACTATAATTATTTTCATGAAACTTATCATTTGGCCAACGTTCCACAACTTCTTTATCATGTGTAGTGGTAGGGCGACTTTTACTCCTGCTTCTCGAACGTCGATGAGTTTGATCGCGTCGATTTTCTCTAGAATTTCTACGTACCCTTGATATGGATCGTGATCGTGAGGTGGAAGAAGATTTAGTTCGCGCCCGTGAGCTTCTTCGATGATGTTGATCTCGTGCTCTGTGACTTGTTACATTACGATCACGAGAATTATATCTACGTTTTTCCGGAGAACGACGGCGACTACGAGAACGCGTACGAGAACGTGAACGCATAGTTAACGTTTTCTGTTATTGAAAATACAAAAATTATTTATTTATTTTATCCAAAAGTGCGATTTATTAAAACTCCTCTAAATTTTTCTGAGGATGCGAAACAAGTACAAAAGAAAACGTCAAAGCCAGGGTGGCAGCGTTTTATGTCCGGTGTCGTCAACTTATTGGTATGGCATAATTAGGACTTAAAACTATATTCGCCATTCGAAATAATTTATAATCATCTAAAACTATTAGTTAAACATCAAAACAATTAACCATTTTCGGTATAAAAAGTTGTAAAATGCCCACAGAAATTTCAAAATAATTAAATCTAATACAAATTATAATTTTTTAACATAAACTAAAGTTCTTTTGAGATACAACTCTGTGTTCATTTCTTGACTACTCAAATACTCATTTTCGTTGACAGTTATCGGTGGATGTGACGTGTAAATTTTTCTACAGAAAATTTTGTGGAATTTGGGAAATTAATACTTTTACGAGTTTTTAATATTGAATTATCCTCAAAACTAGAAAACATGGGTTCCTTCCGTCGTGATAAAGATGACGAAGATGAAGGTGAGATAAATCTATTAGTTTATATAGCGGGTCTGAAACAAACTTGCCATCGCCGCATATCGATTCATTTTATCATGTTTTTTTTTATAGAGTTCATAATGGTTGCTGGAATATTAATAAAGAAAGCAAAATGTAAATACAATATTTTAATTGGATCTGCCTATATAATTTTTGAATTTAATATCCTATTAGTCCAGATCCCATCCATTTTTCTACCGTATGTACATATGTATGTATGTATATGTACATATGTACCCATATGTATACTCAGTTTTATAGAAAAAAAACTTAACATTATAGTTCGATATATTCAAAGGTACAACCAACATCTATCAAAATTTGGAAAAGACATCCGTTTTGCAAGAGACGCGCACATTCAATGACACACCTGTAAACCCAAGGAAATGCATTCAAATTCTTACCAAAATCCTATACCTCATCAATCAGGGTGAACAGTTAGTTGCACGTGAAGCCACGGATTGTTTCTTTGCCATGACTAAATTGTTCCAATCTAAAGATGTTGTATTGCGACGCATGGTTTATTTGGGAATAAAAGAGCTGAGCTCTATTGCCGAAGATGTTATTATTGTAACTAGCTCTTTGACGAAAGATATGACCGGTAAGGAAGATCTATATCGACCATCAGCTATACGCGCTCTTTGCAGCATTACCGACAATACTATGCTCCAAGCAGTCGAACGTTATATGAAACAATGCATTGTCGATAAGAATCCATCAGTATCTTGTGCCGCACTCGTGAGCTCATTGCGTTTAGCCAGCACTGCCGGCGATGTGGTAAAACGTTGGGCTAACGAGGCACAAGAAGCGCTAAACAGTGATAATATAATGGTGCAATATCATGCTCTGGGCTTACTTTACCATATTCGCAAATCAGATCGCTTGGCTGTATCTAAATTGGTGAATAAGCTGACACGTAACTCTATGAAGAGCCCATATGCAGTATGCATGTTGGTAAGTTATAAAAATGAAATCATTTTAAAAGAAACACAATTATTTACCAATTTTCAAATTTCACAGATACGTATTGCTTGTAAGCTAATTGAAGAAGAGGATACTTCTGCTGAAGATATGCCAACATCACCAATGTTCACTTTCATCGAATCGTGTTTGCGTCATAAAAGTGAAATGGTCATTTATGAAGCAGCGCATGCAATTGTTAATCTAAAGAACACAAATGCAAGAGTGCTATCGCCAGCATTCTCCATTTTGCAACTCTTCTGCAGCTCACCAAAAGCCACCTTGCGTTTTGCAGCTGTACGCACACTGAACAAAGTTGCGTTGATTCACACTGCTGCAGTGACAACATGTAATTTGGATCTAGAGGGTCTGATAACCGATTCCAATCGTTCAGTCGCAACTTTGGCTATAACAACTTTATTAAAAACTGGCGCAGAATCGTCTGTGGAGCGTTTAATGAAGCAGATTTCTACCTTTGTTGCTGAAATTTCCGATGAGTTCAAAGTGGTTGTTGTACAAGCAATTTGTGCGCTTTGTTCCAAATATCCGCGTAAACATACTGTTCTGATGAATTTCCTCAGCGGTATGTTACGTGAAGAAGGTGGCTTAGAATACAAAACTTCAATAGTTGACACCATTATCACGATAATTGAAGAAAATGCTGAGGCAAAAGAATCTGGTCTCTCACACCTTTGCGAATTTATCGAAGATTGTGAGCATGTATCACTGGCAGTTCGTATTTTGCACTTGCTTGGAAAAGAAGGCCCATTCGCAAATACTCCATCAAAATATATACGTTTCATTTATAATCGCGTTATTCTGGAAAGTCCTATTGTACGCGCTGCAGCCGTTACAGCACTGGCACAATTCGGCGCATCTTGCCCCGCACTCATGGATAACATTCTCGTACTACTGAGTCGCTGTCAAATGGATCCCGACGACGAAGTACGTGATCGTGCTACTTACTACTTGCACCTTTTACAATCCAACAAGGTCGATCTTTATAAACATTACATTATTGAGCGGGAAACATGTTCACTAACTCTGTTGGAAAAGGCGTTGACGGAACATTTGAATGGCGACTTGACTACCAGCTTTGACTTGTCGATTGTACCGAAAACCGCTATTGTCAAAGAAGAAGTGCCCAACGAAACTATGCTTATTTCTAATGGTATGTTAATATTTTTATTTACTGATAAAAAAAAATATTAATTGGTTTTATTACTACTACTTTTCTGTAGCACCGCGTGCACCGAAAATTACACGTGAGGAAGAAAGTGCCGCACGTTTGTCTCAATTGCCGGGTGTACAAGTTTTGGGACCCATTCATCGTACAACCCCATCCATACAACTTACCGAAAGTGAAACCGAATACACAGTACAGTGCATTAAACATATATTTGCCAATCACGTCGTATTTCAGGTAAGTTCCTAACACTTGTTACCTAATCTCTGGACAGTTGTACTAATTAGGTTAGTTTTAGTTTGATTGTCTCAACACATTGCCGGATCAAATATTGGAAAATGTGCGCGTCGAGTTAACCTTACCCGAAGGATTTAGAACCCTGGCAGTTATACCATGTCCGAAATTGCCTTACAATGATTTGCAAATGACATACGTTATTGTTGAATTCCCAGGAGACATTGTGAGCTCGGCAGGTATGTATTTAAAAATGAAAGAGATTTAATATAATACCACGAATATATATAAAACTTCAATTTATATTTATCGTAGCAACATTTGGTGCCACATTACGATTTGTGGTAAAGGATTGCGATCCAAATACGGGGGAACCTGATTCTGATAATGGCTATGAGGAGGAGTACATGTTGGAAGATTTAGACATCACAGTTGCGGATCAAATACAAAAGTCGAAAAAGAGCAATTTCCAAGCTGCTTGGGATAGCGCAGATACTGAAGGTTATTACCTAAAATCAATAAATTGTATAATATAAAATTTAATTTTTGGAAAAACAACACTTTCAACAGAGTGGATTGAAGCTGAAGATACATATTCGCTAGCTGCCATCACTACATTGCAAAATGCGGTTAGTTTGATTTTAAAATTCCTTGGTCTGGGTCCTGCAAATTTGTCAGAGAAGGTGCCTGAAGGCACGCATACGCATACGTTACTTTGTTCTGGTGAGTAGTATGTTATATTAATGAATTAATTTAATATTATTTAACTTGCCTAAAATTCAATTAAAAAAAAATTCCCTTTCACAGGCACATTTAGAGGTGGCGCGGAAGTTTTGGTGCGTGCAAAATTAGCATTAGCTGATGGCGTTACAATGCAGCTAACCGTACGCTCTACAGATTCAGGTGTTGCTGAACTTGTGTCATCCGCCATTGGATAGGATACACCTTGTTAGCAGGCCTAGAGAATCTTAATATGATTAGAAATATTATCGTTACGTTGGTTAAGATTAAAATGAGAATATTGCTAATGCCATTTGGAAAATACTGAGAGGTAATAATAACCGCACAAAAAGTGTGAGTTGTAAATTTGCTACCGACAACTATATTAAAAAAAAAAAAAACAATTTCAATACACAGTTTTTGGGGTGAATTTGTTGGCACGCAAATACAGAAACAATGAAATGCTAAACGTGTGGGCAAAAATTTATTTGAGAAAATTACTCAAAAATGTAGTTGATAATTTCATGTTTTACGAAAATAAAATCACAAATAACTCCATATAAAACGTGTAATACAGAAATATTATGCTGCGGTTTATATAATAGATTTTGCAGTTTTTCAATATAAAAAACACAAATTCGAGTTAAATGTTATTTCTGCATACGACCCATTCTGCAATATTTTTTAATTAAATTTTTTTCATTCATTTCAAATGTATGTAATTACTAAAAGCAAATGTATTCCATATTTTGTAAATTGAAAAGTATACATATATAATCTTTCTAAGTTTTGACATTTTGTTACAAATTATATAAGTATGTTACACACTAAATGCAATTGAAATAAACAGTGGCATTAGTGTTTTACTTGTATTACTATATACATATATGCGAATTAAATATCAATAAATAAAATAAATTTCTATAAACGCTAATGAAACAGATTCTTAATTCAAAATATGATATCATTATTTTTAATAATATTTTATATTTAAAAAAGATATGTATTTGTCAAATAATGATAGGTAAAGGAATTTGTTTTACCTGTCTGTATTAATTAACAAATGTGTTAATTAAAATTTAAAATTTTTCTATATTTTAAACTTTTTTGGGTCCCTTAATTGCACTGTTCACGTCATTGACCGTGAATAGCGCACATAAAGCTTCCTTTCAATTCTATAGCTTATACATATGTAACTTAAAATAGCCTCGTTATATTCTTTTGCACCTTTAAACGTCACGCAGCAACAAATGAAAGTGCCGCTAATGCTGTCAGTTTTTTTGTGAAAATGCAACAAATTGTGATTTATTTTTAAATTTATAAATGAAACTTACATTCTATGTACATACCTATATGTATGTATGTTATTGTATATATGTATAAGCGCCTATCTCACGTTTTATGAGTGACAGCGTAATGCTGTTACTGATTTTGAGAAATGAGTAGCACATGTGTTGATATACATATGTATGTAGTACATATAAAACAAAATACTGCTTGCTTCTAAATTAAAAATCTATGTGGATTGAAATTTTTGGCGGAATGCCATGCTCGCGCAGGAAACTCGGAGAGCACCATGATGACTAATTCATTGCATTTAAATATATTGCACACATGCAATGGTTAACAGAATTATACTACAAGTATGTATGTAAATATATATGTATGCATATATATAAATTTTTACATTCAAACTTTTAACATACGTGTATGTTTGTGAAATATGTTTGTCTCAAAAAGAAAGCTCTTACAAACAGCAGAACATTTCCCTTGCCACAGCAGCATCTGGATATTTAAACACTAAAGCATACATACCATACATACATACGTTGTTCGAGTGGTACAAGACAACGAGACATACGGACACTCACTTGCGCTCTCACAACTATACACTTCACTAGCATCTTTCTAAATTGAAAAACTTTTCATAATGAATGTACTACATTGAAAATGATTTTCAAAATATGGAATCAGTGCGAGCGGGTCACTCTGACGAAAACCACACATAATAACCGAAAATACGCCATAAATTTGTTTGTGTTTGTAATTAATTAATAAAAAGTAAAATAAAATCTAAATTATATTTAAATGAAAAAAATGCGTATAATTTAGTAAAAGTGAAAGATTTTTAGTGAGCTCAAGTGCTGAAAAAATACATATGTATATAAACCTATATGTTTAATTTGTTGAAAAAATTCAAATAGAACATATATAAGTCAAAAATAATACTCGTATACAAATCTCCAAACGGCTCACTCGTGTGATAATATGTTTCGTGTCTCGCAGGAGATTCGGTTGAACACAAGCAGCAACGCTGAAGTGACACGCTACTGCAATACCACAAACGCCGATAGTGAAAATGATTGTATTTTTGGAAAATACCAAAGAACCCCAGACGCGGGTGAGACCATTGTTGCATGCATACACATGTATATTTGTTTAGAGGCGAAAAGCTTATACATTTTAATTTCCTCCATTAAATCTGTATTATGTTTACAAATGTATACACTGTTTGCTAATAATTGTTTATTAACGCATTTGTGTTTCGTGTTTACTCGCTATATTAGATGTTTTGAATAAAAGGTTAAAGTAATTTTTTTTAGATTATTATTTTTTTATTTATTATTATTTTTTTTATTTATTATTATTTTTTTTATTTATTATTATTTTTCTTGAAGGTAAACAGTATTTTACGCAGTAAGAGAGGAAATCAAACTCAAGATCCGCATACTAAAATTTTCAATTGATTCTCCTAAATCTATGACCTCTGGATGACACTCCTCCGATCTTCGAGATGCCATCGTTGTCTTTCTAGTATTCTTGGCGGCAAGCGAATTTTGATACACCCTCTGCGCCCACGACGCTCCGATAACCACACTAGAAAAGAAAAAGAAACGATTTAGTTCTGTCGATCATATACTCACTTTTGGTGGTTTTGGATATCTCCGTTTATATCTTATTCTACAGCTCTTGGTCAGCAGAAACTTCTATTCTGGCTGTTTTTGGAGTACTCCTAAAGTTATTTGTTGTTTTGTTCTAGAAAAAAATTTTCTCTAAACTGTAATGGGCAAATGTACGTACGCTTTGTAACCACTGAAGCAATTTTCGGCCGAGCTCCTCCGCCAATTTGTGGTTTTGCGTCTTGATGTTTTTCCAACAATTGGAGAAGCCTACAGTTCATACTAAGCCTCCTCCGAACGACCAATTGATTTACATGAGGATCTTTTATTTCATATCAGAATTACACTCGGAATTACACACCGAGGGGCCATCGCAATGAGAAAAAATAATTTTGGATGTTTGTCGAGTCAGGCTCGAACTCTGGCCTTCCGATTGGATTGATGCGTAGAAGTGATTTAAAATGTATCCTCTGTTAATTTCTCGTAATTAACGGTTTGCCATATAGTATAAGGAGTTTCTTCAGTTGAAATGAAATTCTTTGTATCAAAGTTTCCCGACAAATCGTATGATGAAATCCAAAAGTTGTAACAAAGCAAAAATATGCAACCCCCAAAGAAATTATGAAAAAGTATTCCACGGAAAAACTAATAGCTCAGTTCGAAGAGAAATGTCTGTAAGTACTAGCTAGTAACGCAATATCGAAATTCGCGTCTCCCGGTGCAAATTCTGCTGGGTTTTTGCTTCCCCGCACGCGGTTCAGTAAAAAGTACTGCCCAACAGCTCTCTTTATAGGCGCAATATTCTTTCTTGGAGGCCTTCCTCTTTTTGAACTTCATATTCGGGTACTGTACCGAAACCTTTCTAAGCTTAAGTGCTATCGCTCATATGGACGACATAACCTAGCCAACGTAGTTGCTGTCTCTTAATTCGCTGAACTATGTTAATTTTAATAAAAGAGTTATGTAATTTTTCTTTCGAAAACTTCAAGCGCAGACTCCTCTGATGTCGTCATCGTCCACGCTTTTGCATCAGATATCAGAACGGAAATGATGGGCGACGTGTAGGGTTTGGTATTTTTTCATCGAGAGAGAATTTTTTTCAATTGCCTCTCAGTCCAAAGTAGCACCTGTTGGCAAAAGTGTTTGTTTAAGGACAGTACATATTTCGTTGTTATCCTAGTTCAACGTGGCCCATTCGCCTCGCTTCCTTATTCAGTCTGTAGAAAGCAGAACTGAAGACGCGGTTGTTGATGCCGATTATAATGAAAAAGTAGCGTCAATTGAAATTAATTATAAAAGGTGATAACGTACAGATTAAGCTAAATGAGCGAGTCATAATCAATATTCAAAACCAATATTTATTTACATTTAGGAGATTATGCTCTCTGTATGATGGATGTGAAATATCAAGTTGCAGTAACATTCCAGGCAATTGCTTGGTAGACGTACTAGCGAAAGAAGGAAGCCTTCTATCCACAATAAAGCATGAACACGATCTAAATTTTCCTTTGTGTACATGTTTAAACTGATATTTGACGTGTAAGGTGACCAGACAGCTGAGGTCAAAAATGGAGACGAAAAAATCTAAACATCTTACGCTTCTAGACCGGTTCTCCATTAACATAGCGGCAACCATAATAACAGGTCACTGTTCAATGGGGTTTCACGGGAAAAGAATGGGCTACCCCTCTAATGATTTTTGACGCAGCTGTAGGGACGCTGTCCAGCTTTGACATATGCGCGACAAAAGTTCATAGGGAAACACTTCTTCGACTGTATCCCTGAGCTAGCTTTAGGGGTGCTTTTATAAGGCACAAACATCAAACATTTTAGAAGTTAAAGACAGGAGCTTCACAGCGGTACCACAACCTACCTGAATGCGCTGGTAATGACCAGCAGCTGCATCAACTCAACTCAACTCTGTGGAGCATATAAGGATGATGATATAATATACTTTGAGCTGTTTCACAGAAATCCAACTATTGATTTGAACTCCTACTATTATCCACTACTGATTTCGAGCGAATTCCAAGAATAATCATTCTGAGTCTGCCACCCACAAAGGCATCACCCTCTATCACCTCTTTGATAAGCCGTCGAAACGTTGAGAACTGACGGCACATGGTAAACGCGTTCTAAATTAGCCGACTACCATATGATTCGCTTACTTTAAAACCATTCAAGTGTCAAAATTATGAATTCCCGGCTTTGGAGGCTTTAATCATTTTTTATTTTCGAAACTCATACTTTCTGTGCTAAAAATATTGTTTTAATAATTTTCTATTAATTATTAATATATTTATTACAGATGCCTACCCAACGGAAAACCCGCTGGTACTCGTTGCACCGGAACTAACGGATCCCAGCAAAGTTCAGCTGCTACACTTCCCGAATGGTGCAATGCGTATAAATTCGGAAATCGATTTCACAATCAAGCGTAACGGTGTGAAGGGTAACTTTGAAGTGAAGGTAAGACATTACACAAAAACAACATTATCCGAAAGTAATCGATTTCGTATTAAAAATTGCAGGTCGAAAGCCCCTCTGGCATAAATATTGTCACACCCTTACAAATCGTTGACCCAGAACGTTTAAGGCTGAACTTCTATCTGAAAGAGGCAGGCCTCTATAAAATTCATATCAAATGTAATTCCGTGCCTTTACCCAAATCACCTTTCATCATAATATCCATTTGTGGTGAGCCAGAGAGCAATGTTCGCAAAATGGAATGTAAGTTCATTGACAATATAATTTTATATTAATTTTTTTATCTTTTGTTTATTTTTAAATCACTTCCTTCCTCCACTTTCCAGTGCCCGTTTTCAAATCCGATGCCAGTTGTGTGACCCACCGCGGTCTTGGCCTAACACATATTTCACTCGACGAAAAGAACGAATTCACCGTTGATGGTTCGGCGGCGGGTAATAATATGCTCTTTGTTGGTATATTCGGGCCGAAAGGACAATGCGATGAGGTGGTCATTAAGCATACGGGAAATAATGTTTACAAAATAACATATGAAGTGCGTGACCCAGGCGATTATCTGCTGGTAGCGAAATGGGGTGACGAACATATACCCGGTTCGCCTTTCCAATTAAGTGCCATGTAAACGGAAGGAGATATACACATTTAATCCTTCATTAAATTACAATTATTTTCCATATTTGATTAAGCCCTTCATAATATCCAATCGTACTTAATTTAATATTAGTTATTGTTAATAAATAAAAAATATAATTAAAGCAAAAAAATAATATAAATAATTTACGCTTTGTAACCGCTAAAGTGATTTTCGGCCGAGCACCTCCTCAAAATTGGGGGAACTACAGTTTATTCTACGCTGTCTTCGAACGGCTGACGGTTTTTTATGAGCGGTTTTTAATTCATGTCAGAAATACACTCGAAGGGCTTGACATTCGCCGCCGAGGGACGACCGTAATTAAAAAACCAAGACGTCTCGAACCCTGACCTTCCGAATGGTGGTACGCAATGCCAACTACTCGTCTACAGCGGCCACCTAATATTAACCACCTTAATACTTATTGATTATCTTTGAATCTATCTTAATATTATGCATTAATTGTATGCATTAATTCGTGCGTTTTTTTTTTTGCGAAAATTAAGACTTTATTGTGAAAAAATTGTCTTGATCAACTTCTAATACTTTTGCAAATTCTTCTTGCGTCTGGCATGCATCTGCATCGAGCAATGTCTCCAATTCTTCGTCTTGAAATTTTTTTGGCTGTCCGTCGTCTAAGTCGAAATTGCCACTTTTAAACCGTGCAAACCACTTTTGGCACGTTCGTTCGGCTAAAGCATGGTCACCTCAAACGTCCAGTAAAATACGATGGCTTTCGGTAGCACTTTTCTTCAAGTTAAAATAATGAAGAAGAACTCCCCGCAAAAACACTTTATCTGGTACAAATTTCGACATTTTCAAATGAATGAAACAAATTGTTGTTCACGCTAAAACAAATGACATCTACTGAAAACGACGAAAAATGATAGTACCTTTGATATGACTATAGCCACAGATGAACACGACGCGAAATAATACTAGTAGAGCCCTCTCTTAGAAAACCGCACGAATTAATGCATACACCCAATTATTTACTTAGACTTTGTTGTAATAAGAAATATACGAAATTCGAGTGGCAATTACGGTAACAACAACTCATAAAAATCTGTTACTAATAAATGTATGCATGTACTGGTGCATCCAGCGGCGCAACAAAATGGGGATTACTTTAAAATAGAAATATAAAAGATGAAGTAAGCGAGAGAACAAGGGCAAACTTTTGTAGGACCCAGGGAGGTGAGCTAGTGACAGATGCCCAGAGTATACTCGATTTATGGAGGGAGCACTTCTCCAGCCTGCTGAATGGCAGTGAAGAGGAAACACGCGGAGATGGTGAACCCGAAACTCCAATTGATGACGATGGAAAAGTTGTTCCGTTACCTGACTATGATGAAGTCCGAATAGCAATCGTCCGCTTAAAAAACAACAAAGTGGCAGGGACCAAAGGATTACCGGCCGAGCTATTCAAATACGGCGGTGAAGAACTGATCAGGTGCATGCATCAGCTTCTTTGCAAAATATGGTCGGATGAAAGCATGCCCGACGATTGGAATTTAAGTGTGCTCTGCCCGATCCACAAAAAAGGCGATCCCACAGTCTGCGCCAATTACCGTGGAATAAGCCTTCTTAACATCGCATATAAGGTCCTATCAAGCGTATTGTGTGAAAGACTAAAGCCCACCGTCAACAAACAGATTGGACCTTATCAGTGTGGCTTTAGACCTGGTAAGTCAACCATTGACCAGATATACACCATGCGCCAAATCTTGGAAAAGACCCGTAAAAAAAGAATCGACACCCCCCACCTTTTCGTCGATTTTAAAGCCGACAGCACGAATAGGAGCAGCCTCTATGCCGCTATGTCTGAACTTGGAATCCCCGCAAAACTTATACGGATATGTAAACTGACGTTAAGCAACACTAAAAGCTCCGTCAGGATCGGGAAGGGCCACTCCGAGCCGTTCAATACCAAACGAGGTTTCAGATAGGGTGATTCCTTATCATGTGACTTTTTTAATTTAATGCTGGAGAAAATAATACGAGCTGCAGTGCTAAATAGAGAAGGTACAATCTTCTATAAGAGAGTACAGCTGCTGGCGTACGCCGATGATATCGACATTATTGGCCTCAACAACCGCGCCTTGAGTTCTGCTTTCTCCAGACTTGATAAAGAAGCGAAACGAATGGGTTTGGTAGTGAATGAGGACAAGACGAAATATCTCCTGTCATCAAACAAACAGTCATCGCATTCGCGACTCGGCTCCCACGTCACTGTTGACAGTCCTAACTTCGAGGTCGTAGATAATTTCGTCTATCTAGGAACCAGCATTAATACCAACAACAATGTCAGCCTTGAAATCCAACGCTGAATCACTCTTGCCAACAGGTGCTACTTTGGGCTAAGTAGGCAATTGGAAAGTAAAGTCCTCTCTCGACGAACGAAATCCAAACTCTACAAGTCGCTCATCATACCGGTCCTACTATATGGTGCAGAAGCGTGGACAATGTCAACATCTGATGAGTCGGCTCTAGGAGTCTTCGAGAGAAAAGTTCTGCGAACGATTTATGGTTCTTTGCGCATTGGCAACGGCGAATATTCGTACCGCAGACGATGGAACGATGAGCTGTACGAGCTTTACGATGATATTGACATAGTTCAGCGAATGAAGAGACAGCGGCTATGCTGGCTAGGCCATGTCGTGCGAATAGATGAAAGCACTCCCGCTTTGAAAGTATTTGATGTAGTACCCGCTGGTGGAAGCAGAGGAAGACCTCCACTCCGTTGGAAAGATCAAGTGGAGAGTGACCTGGGTGCACTTGGCATTTCCAACTGGCGCCAAACACCGAAAAGTAGAGATGAATGGCGCGCTATAATTGACTCGGCTATAATCGTGTAAGCGGTGCCAACACCAATAAAGAAGAAGAAGCGAGAGAACATATGTAATGAGTTTCCAACTGCAGATCGAAATAACAGTAAAAACTATAGATCATTCTTAATACTCTTTTCAATTCATAATATGTATATCAAATTCCTCCTTTAAGAAGAACGAAGCGAATTGGTTAATAATCTTCTGAAGGTATACCGCTGCTGGGATCATCTTGAGTATTAGGGGTATACAAGGGATGCCCTTTATATTTCGTGATTAGAGAACAACAACAAATATTGATTATCGAAATTCGCTTTATTATTTTTCAAAATATTCTCTATTAAGATCTATACACTTTGGCATGCTTTTGAACCAATTCTCGAAGCACTTTTGACACTTTGATTGAGGTATCGCCGAAACATGCGTTCTGAATGCATCAAGAAAACATCCAACCATTGCTTGGAAGAGCTTGGAAGAGCTTCAAGTGCGAACAACTTTTATTGGATTTGACTTATCTTTAAAAGCACACACAGTCGGCTGCTGTTTATTTTCGAACTTATACGCCAAAAACCCACAATTCATCATCAGGTGTTTCGATGCACCACCAAATTTTTTTTAACACTTTTCTCGACCAATTGATAGGAGCCGTGGGATAAAACGTAAACAATTTTTTTTAACGCAAAATGTTCATGCAATATCTCACTAATGTCTATAGTTGTCTCAATCTCACGAGAGAACGCACGATGATCTTGCAATATCAGTTTGCGCACATTACTAATAGTTTCCAGAACAACAACTGATTTTGGACGACTTACCCGAAATTCTTCATGGAGTGATCTACGTATAACAGCAATGAATAAATTAAATCAACCACAATTTTAGAGAGAACCCGAGTACCAAAATAATCCAATATGTGAAAAAAAGGTTAGAAAAAACAAAGCTCACAACATGAGCTGCTCATAAAAATCGATCAGGTGCTTTGAAGTAGCTTAAAATTGACGATAGAACTGTCGAATCATACAATACTCAGGGGGGGAAGATTTATAAAAAAAACACCACCGCTGCAGTTGCCTTGGTGCTTGGTGCTGAGCTGCCCCAGGCACAATAGAAACAAAGTACATGACTACACGAACTCAATATACCGTTGGACCAAGGAACGACCGCGCTTAGAAAAATTAACTTAATTTTATAATTATTTGTTATCAATAAGTTTGAATGTTGAATCCAACCCATGACCTTCCTGAATGGTAGTACACTCTGCACATGGCGCACCAAACTTTTATTTATGTATGCCAGACCTGCAATGAGTCTCATCAAGATCTTAAACTAACTCCTTTAACAAGGCCTTATCTTTACCTCATTTCATTTATTTCATGTCAGAAATACACTCGGAGGGGTTGACATTCCCTGTCGAGGGGCGACCGCAATTAAAAAAATTAACTTAATTTTTTATTTAAATTAATTTTCTATAACTTTTGGATGTTAGTAGGATTTGAACCCGAAACTTCCGAATGGCAGTACGCAATGCTAACCACTCGGCTACCGCGGCGTTCTGAATTTCTGAGTCTCCACCAGGCGTCAAAAAGTTGCTATGTTGGATCTGTCGAATAAATCTTTGGCGGCTAAAGACCCCATACACCCCCCTCGAATTTTCATCGAATCTTAATATTTGCGCGCAGCGACACCAAATCAACGACTCCATCAACAAACCCGCATATTTTATTGTAGCTCTGTCATGCTGTTGCTCTTGTTAATGATAATTACCACCATACTTGCGACTCGCGACTGAATCAAGCTAGAGTCATTACTTCAATTCTGTTATATGCTTTACTTTCGTTGTGCTAATGACAATTTCGCTGAATAGCGTACGCCTCTACCACCTCGCAACGTACTTTCGCACCCAACTATCGCATTTCATAATAGCTGCCCTTTGGAGCATCCATCGCCAACATCATCGCTGTCCGTCACAAACGTTATTCTCGGTCGGCGTCGTTGTCGTTGTCGTTGTCGTTGGCTAATGAGGCTTGCACCTAGCACCATAACAGAACATTATGATGAAGACCGGCAAAGTAAACACATACGTGCATACACAAATGTATGTATATGTATTTATGTGAGTATTAATTTTTGTTTATATGCGATGTTACTGAGTACATTTTTGTTGGTACTCGCATATCGATGTTATGAGTAGTTTTCTCTGCTGTTCCTTCAACGCGGACTGTCTGTCTCCTGCCACAACATCCACCCATGTGTGAGTGTGTGTGTGGTATTTGTATTGTCCGTCTTAACGACTGAAGCATTAGTAAATGATATAAAGTATGATAAATTATTCGCTATTCGTTTGTATGTGAAATCCGCCAAAGTTGTAATTTTCGGAGAAAGTAATTTTTCAAGATAACAGGAATTTTTACTTATCTAACATTTATGGCAGCATAGGGACAGGCGAGTATGTGTGTTACATACATATGTATGTACTTACATAATTAGTAACGGTTACAAATATTTGGTTTTGAACTCCGAGAAGGTGTCCTTGGTCGCGTTATCCTTCCCTTCATCGTGTTTTGGATGGGAAACAGTAAAATATTCGAAAACTCAACTTGAAACCAAAACCAAATTTTCTGTTTCTAATATGCCTACGGTAATATGTATGCAATATGTCTGAAGCACTTACATATTTTCTTTTATCCTTGTTCCATCCACCGTAACTCCAGAAGGCGCTAATATAATCCAGGTCATCAAACTTCGTGTTCAGTTAATTGAAGTATTATTATGTGATCAACTACTTTAGAAAACAATTTAAAGATGTGAATGGTCTGAGGTGGCCGATGGTAAAAGTCTTGCACCAGGTCCTTCGCCTTCTCATTATCTTCTATATCCTTACTACCTGGGGCCCTTGTGTTTTACCCTTGATAGCCTCTACAACTGCGCCCTTCGTTTTGTTTTTTATAGATTGAACAAGGAAGTGAGGCGAATGGGTATGGTATTAAACAAGGAACAATCTGGGTATTCGCATTTTGGCTCCCACATCACTGTTGACCGTCATAACTTTAAATGCAGTGCCGAATAGTGGTAATGGAAAAATACTAAGATTAAGCCGTTGGAAAGTTCATTTGGAGGTGGAAATTATTTAATTGGTATTTTAAAGTGATGCCGATTTGCGAAGAAAGATATCATCAGAAGCCCAGCATTTATGGTATATATAAATATCTTTATTATTACCGATAAATTTGCCTTATGCCCATTCTCTTCTGCTCGGGAAAGAGTAGGTGGCTTATACCAGAAGGTGGCAGAAGGTTTATATTTCCTGATTCGACCTTGTCAGTGCGGCTTTAGACCTGGTAAATCAACCATTGACCAGATATTAACCATGCGATTTACTTTGGAAAGGGCCCTTGAAAAAAGACCCCATACGTGGTACACATCACTATTTCATAGATTTCAAAGCTGCTTTCGACCGCACAATAATAAGCTGCCTCTACGCCGTTATGTTTGAATTTGTTATTCCTGCAAAACGTATACGGCTTTGTAAACTAACACTAGACAACGCAAAACCTCAGTCAGAATTGGGAAAGATCGCTCCGAGCCGTTCGATGCCAAAGGAGGTTTCAGATAATATTTTACAAGAACGTACAATTGTTGGCATATGCCAATGACGTTGATACCATAGACCTTATTAACCACGCCGTTAGTGTTGCCTTCTCCAAGCTTGACAAAGAAGCGAAGTGAATGGGTCTGTTGGTGGACGACCACAAAACGAAATATTTCCTGTCATCAAACAAACCGTCGGCGGATTTACGGCTTGGCTACCACGTGACAGTTGACAGTCATAAAATCGAAGTCGTAGATAATTTCGTCTATCCAGAGGCCAGTATTAAAAACCAATAATAATGCCAGCCTTGAATTCCAACGCAAAATCACTCTCGCCAGCAGGTACTACTTTAAACTGAATAGACAATCGAATGGTAAAGAACTCTCGGCGAACCGAAACTAAACTCTACAAGTCACTCATCATCCCCGTCCTACTATATGGTGCAAATGCGTGGACGAAATCAATATCCGCTGAAGCGGCCTACGGCGAATACCACAGGTGTCATTGATATAGTTCAGCGAATGAAGAGCGACCTTGTTTTGATTCGCCTGAAGCATTAAATTTCTTTAGTCCATTTGACAAATAGACTGCATTTCGATGCAACTTTTATTGGCATTAGTTCGGAATGACTAAAACTTAAATATGCAAAAAAAAAAACAGACTTAGGCAGTTATAGCTCATAACCATAAATAAATGCATATATACATGGAATTTGATTTAAAATTCAAACATCAACCTGGTAATTCCCTCAATACAAAAAATGAGTGTAATTTCCTTCCTCTTCTAAGCACACAAAATAAATACGTGTACAATCAACCTTAATGATGATGAGTTTCTGCCGACGTCGCAGTCGACCATAGCTTACGGTCATTGCTTCATTATAATGTTGAATATCGCTACAAAAAGTATACGCTACATACGTGTACATACATATTTTTTTAAATTTATAATTCGTAATCAAAAATTTAAAACTTTAAGCACAAAAAATTAATTTTGACAATTCTTCTCTAATTTATCACAATAACTTTTAATTTTTAAATTATGTAAAGCAATGTGTATTTTTTCTAATTCTGTTAAAAAACTAAATAATTAATGAATTAATGTTATTGTTGCTAATTAATTCAAGAAAACTAATACAAGTAACGTGATTACTACTTTTTCTTATCAAAAATATTGTATTACGCAATTACGCCATATAATATGCACAGGTACATATGTATGCATGTATGTAGATGTATGTACATATACAAATAAATAAATAATATACTATTTGATAAGATATTTTTTTTAATTCATGATTAACATTCTATCTTGTAATTAACAACTTTTTTATTTTCGCAAAAATGATTTTGACTCTTCAACTTTCTTGAATAATCATCATTAGCTTTAGAATTATAATTATAATTCATAAGGTAATTTATAACGTTACACACATACATACATACATACACATATGTGTATTTGTGTACGTACATACATATGTATTTAAATTGCATAATTATAACAAATTGAAAATCATCTTATAGAAAATTCCTCTCATATTTCCCCATTTTCCTAAGCTGGGGCATACATCATTTCGCAGTGATGAAATTGTTGCTTTAAAGCAAACTTCATCGCTATACAAAAACGTAATAATGATGGCAGTTGGGGTATGTGAAAGGAGAGGATCCAATACGTTGGCGCTGCGGTAGCGTACGCAGCGACTGTGACGACGGCGGCAGCAACGACATCATGGCCGATTGTTTAGTTCCGATTCAGCTACTCTGTGCTTCGGTCGTGTTATGTCTGTGTACACGGAGAGTCAAAGCCGTTTGTACAGTGTTGAAAGGCAGCGAATGGGAATTGTCATTATATTAATTACATCATTTGTTTTTCGGCCATAAGCGCCAACGAACGATAACATATTGATTAAGTTTTGTTTTTTTTTCACCAAGAAATAAACAATAAGCAGCATAAGGGAGTTGTATGTGGGAAAGAAATAAAGTAAATAGGAATTATAACCTGCAACATCATTAGTGTGGAAGCGGTGCAGCAGATAAAAGAGTCGAAGGCATATTGAATGGAAGAAATGTGAGTGAAGATGAGTTAGGTACCTACATGGAGAAAAATGAAATAGAGGGCAATATGAAATTAAGGGCCCAACAACATTTGTACGTACTGAAATGTATAAATGTGAAATTGAAATAAAAAGTGAGGAGCAAGGTGAACTGAAATGGTCATTAGGGTCAGTGATTGCGAATCTCATTAGTTTTGATGAGTTACTATGAGATTTATGTATGTGCAATATTATACATTGGTATGGAAATACATACATATGTATGTATGTATATACACATATGTGCAAAGGTGGGTTGTGTGATTAACTGCAGAGTCTACGAGACAAATAATAAATAAAACAAAATACATACGTAGAGAAGCAAACGAACCAATTGCTTTTGGCAACTTTAGCACCCATCTCATGTACATACGTATTTCTGGTTACACGACAAAAGCAGCGACATTGGCGGACAAGTGTAGTTACTGACGGAAAGTGTCGTCCTCTGATGGCATCTCACATCCAAGCTGTTTAACACCGCGAGAGCGCATCTGCATCTTCTTCACATATCGTTTTAGTATACTTGAATATCCGCTTTGGTATAAGTTGTTCGCAGGGTATATGTACATATATATGATGTCAGCTAACCTGTGCGTGTTACCTTACTTGTCGTTTTCGGCATTTTTGTAGTGTTTTAAGAAATAATGCAATTTAAAGTTGGTAAATTTTTAAACGGATTTATTTACAATACAAAATTTCTCCAGTGGAACGTTTCACTGTACTGAATCTGCTCAAATAAATGAGACCAACTGTGCCGGGAGAATAATACATACATACGTACATATGCAATATTTTTGTTTCTTTTTAATGATCATTCCGAAACTATAATTATCACAAGTAGAATGTTCAATTATGTATTTCGTTATGTGCCGATGATTGCGACCAGAAAAATGTAGATGATTGTCTTGTTGTTCTTCTTTTTCATTAAGTTTCGTAATTTGCGCTAGCGCAGTGAGTGAGCAAACGATAATTACATTGATGGATGCAGGCATGAGAGAAAGAGAGAAATTCAATGTATTTATGAACCTATACCTGTGCTCTCGCCTTTATTAGTCGCGGTAATTTTTTGCAGTGAGTTAATTTTGTGATTAGTAAACAGTTTGATAAAATTAAAAATTAAATAGTGACAAGTAAATTTTAATTTATAATTGTATCAATAGCAATTTAATGCACACAGTTCAGTTGTGTTGACTTTTTATGGGCCATGAATTTTAGTGCGACAAATTGATATTTTGAACGTCATCATTATTGAATTTTTTAAATCATAATTAAGCGATTTTCTGTTTTGTTTTGCTCGCTGATATCTTGTTGCATGGCTACTCACTCTCGATATGAATTGTGCGCGCAATCAGCACAGAAACTTGCTAAAGTTGGCTATCAAAACAAGTGCTGCAAACTTTTTGTCTTTTTGTTTTAT
The DNA here is from genome assembly GCA_037013455.1 of Ceratitis rosa. Classification (NCBI taxonomy): domain Eukaryota; kingdom Metazoa; phylum Arthropoda; class Insecta; order Diptera; family Tephritidae; genus Ceratitis; species Ceratitis rosa. The sequence continues at coordinate 7,264,285 of JAWMAG010000020.1, read as the reverse complement.
CAGAAATGTATCTAAGGGTTTTTGTAGTAACCGCAGATCCAACTGTCGCGGGAACTCTTACGACTGGCTTTTCTTATCACGGGTAGATTCTTGAACCCCTAACCCGCTGGGGTGGTCATGGAAGGCTAGTAAGTCACCAAGTAATAGTACGTAATTCATATATTGATCCACCAAGCCTCCAATTGTGATACGAAGATGTCTTTCATTTAAAGATTTTGCCTCAAATTAACATGAAAAATTAGTAAATCATTATTCTTTTCACGTATATTTGTATATAAATATATTTATACTATATTTAAATAAAGCCATTATTTTTTCAGATACCCTAAAGCACTTAAACTTATCTATTAAGACAACAACCTGCTACAGCGAAGGTTCCTCGAAAATTCGATTTGTCCTTTATGAGACCCATGTGAAATGCCTGTAAGTAGAAACTAGAACTCCTCCTTAAATACTTGTACGAATTATTAATGCCATTTCTTCTTTTAGTATGAAAAATTCAATAAAAAGCGCCGACAATGGGAGGATAACGGGGTTTTAGAATTAATTAAATTGTGGAAAGTTTGCGCCTATGAGTTGCGCACTATAAAACGCAATGGCCATTTATATGTGGCTATGGCAAAGCAGTTAACTGCCTTAGGTGTACCTGTATCTGCATTAGAAGTACATTTCAAAGTGAATAATTTGACACAACGCTATCGGTATGACAAAAATAATAACTCAGTCTCGCATTAAGTATTAAAACTATTGTTTATAATTACAGACAAGAGCAAAAAACTTTCGAAACCACTGGCATAATAAGCACGTGGAAATTCTATTCACAAGTGGATGATGTTTTCAAAAGTTTGGCTGGCCAAGCTGGGTGAGTAAAATACTAGCTAGCTGGAAAATTAACATATGGCTTATTAATCGTACTAATATATTTTTTATATTTTTGTCTTACAAAGAGATAAACGCATTATGACACCTGCATCAAATCCGGGTACTTTGCCTTCGGCATCGGAATCTCCCGTTTGGAAGAATCAAATGTCGCAGCAAGAATTCAACAGTAATAATTCTGAAGGTTTTTATAAGTACGTTAAAATTTTAAATTTTATATCAGACTCAATACGTAACCAATGTAATAACATTAATCTTTTATTACTCAAGATCTGAGTATGGAATGCATAGACATTTTATGGACCACACCCAACCACCACCGAATCAAAACAACGATGTGAATTTTATGGCCTCTACAGCCGCTGCTGCTGCAGTTGCGGCTGCTTCAGCACATCTTAATCCAACACCTAATAATACAAATACTAATGGTGTAGTACCCAACTACAACAACAATAACAAAATTAAAAAACCAACAGAGGATTACGACAAATTTGTGGATATCGTGAAAAATATTGTCGATAATCATAAAGCAACACCGGATAAAGTAGATACATTCGGTGACTTTATAAAGTCGTATATGAGACGTTGGCCTGATCGTTTGCAGGACGAGGCCATAAATCACATAACAAATTATGTAATTGTTAAAAATATGGAAAATTCGATGAATAATGGTGGAGATGGTGTGAATAATAGACAATAATACAAATGTTTTTTAAGAAAAAATGGGTTATATTAGGTAAAGTAAAAACTTCATTCGGTTTTTATCTAAGAGATGGCGTTATTGTCCATAGTACTAGTGTTACGTGTCGCATCAAGTCATACTATATGCTAAAATTTTGTCTTTGACAGTTTTTCGATTGATTGACTCAGTACGTTGTGAGCGCTCGTCAAAGATGGACACCAGCAAAATTCGCTATAGTTTACAATTTTTCTTCGATCAAGGCGAAAAAGCAGCCAAAGCGGCAGAAAAAATTAATTTAGTTTATGGGCCCGATACTGTAAAAGAACGTGTAGCACAAAAGTGGTTTGCTAGGTTCCGTTCCGGTAATTTCGATGTCAAAGATGCACCGCGCGTCGGGAGGCCTGTCGTCGAAAATTGCGAAAAAATTATGGAAATAGTGGAAACAGACCGTCACGTGAGCACTTATTTTATTGCTGAGGAACTAAAGATAAGCCAGAAAACCGTTTGGAACCATTTGCATAAAAAAAGCGAAAAAACTTTTTACTTTACCTAATATAAGGTAGAAGAGAATTTGCAAATGTGTTTAGATTCTAAGTGGGATTTATGTTCAAAAAAGTATATATAATTTCAAGTAATGGTAAAGATTTCGTTTTTAGACTAAGTTTAAGTTATAAAAAATTTTGGAGTTTAGTAAAAATATATTCATGCTTACAAACAGATGTAAGTGATTGCTTTTAATGCACATGAGATATAGCTATTAACATTTATACCATAAGAATGAATTTTACTTATAGTTGTATACATTTAAGTTAAATGAAATGCTTTTATTTTTCTTATCTGAAAATAATAAAAAAAAACTATTCATAAAATTTTTGTTAAAAAAATTTAATTTCACTACAGTTGAGGTTTTAAAGATGTATTCTTACGCATTCAACCTACAAAATAAATGTTACTTATCGATTGGCGTTGAGTTTAGCATTCTAGGATACAGGACTTAAATAAACATTTTTTTTTAATTTGTTACGTATTGGATGTCTTTAGAAGCCTTCTTCATTTGCTTAACTTATGTGTCAATAAGATATTAAGAGTTCTAATTGACATATTGAAATCATCAACAACAAAGCTCGATAAGAAATAAAAATTATCTCAACGGAATTGCTTGAAAAAAATTTATGCTATAAAATCTTCAATAGATTTTTATTTGCAGCCCTGCAGCTGTCATTTATTGTTACTGCGCCGCCAAAAAGAAGAAGAATGTAATAAAGAAGTGTCAATATTTTCTCCCCTTTGTTTTAATTCGTTTAATTTTACGTGTTGTTCTACTTGGTCAGATATAAAACTATAACTTTCATATAAAATATAGTTAGAAAATGGGTGTTTCTAATTATGATGGTACATGCCCATTTAGCAAAAAGTTTCAAAATATTAAATGACGTTTATATTTCAGCTCTACGTAAGCAAGCGAGACACTTAGAAAATGAAATTGATTTAAAGTTAGTGGCATTCAGCAAAATTGGTGCTGGCACTAGCACCTCCTTACACAGCAGTTCATCTACCGACACATCACCATTATTGGGCGAACATGTTTTCGATTCCCTCTCAGAAGAAATATCCCAAATGTTAGATAAGGTATAAATAACTGCACGCATAAGAAACAACATTGACTTAACTTTTTTTTAATTATGTATATAGCTGTCATCATTGAATGAAACAATGTCTGAGCTTCCTGCAACAGGTGCTGCTGCTATGCATACACTCCAGCGTCATCGCGAAATTCTGCACGGTTATAGGCAAGAGTTTAATAAAATTTGTGCAAATCATACGACACGTATAGAACGTGAAGAACTATTACGTGGTTCCGGCTTGGCCACAAACAGCCCTACTATTTCCGGACTAAGCAGACGTGATCTTTATTTAAAGGAAAGTACTCATTTGAGCAGGTAAAAAAATTAATGCACCCCTGTGGTTTCGCAAATACTAACACTTATTGGTATTAGTTCCAGCAATATGGTCAGTGACCAGATTAATATTGCTATTGAAACTCGGGAGCATTTACTTTCGCAGAGACAGGCATTCAAGCGACTGCAGACACGATTTAATGACATATCCAATAGATTTCCTTTGATCTCCAGGTGTGTTATTTGACTTACAAATTATATATTATACGTTGATCTATCTGACATATCGTTTCAGCCTCATACAACGGATCAACATAAAGAAAAAACGAGATTCCTTTATTTTAGGTGCAGTTGTTGCACTGTGTGTTATACTTTTATTGCTCTACGCATTCAATTAACGATTTTCCAAAACCAAACCTAATGCAGTTACCAGTTAAAAAAAACTTTTACATTTCATGGTATTTTTAGAATTAATCAGATATACATAAGGATGGAGAAAAGTTATTCTGTATTTTTTACAAATTTCTGTTCAATTTCAGTTAAATTATGTTACAATAATCAATAATAATCGTATTGTAATTTGTGATAAATATTGTTTGAATAAAAACGGTGGGTCAAATAAAATACACAATAAACTTTATATCTCTCACCTAGGTTAAATATGAGGAATATGTAGCCGAATATATTCTCAGTTAAATCTAAAGCCAAGTTAAAATATTATTATAAGTTAAATTCAACGATAAATTCTTCCGAGCTTAGTTAAGAATTAATATCGATGTAAATATTTCAGAGAGCTAGAGATTTAAGATTTCCTATTCACTAAACTGTTCGCTCAACTGATGGTAGCGCATTTTTCAATTAAACAGCTGTTTGCAAACAGCTGATATTTTTGACAGCCGCGCATGGTTGGTAAAAAAATTTGTGTTTTGCTTTTTACTAATTTTAAATTTTAATTACAAAATACATAAAAGTTAAAATAAAATGACAACTTCATCTGAAGTTCAAAAGAGTGAAGATAAGCGTGTATTCTTCGAAAATGCTCAAATGGATTCAATGGCACAACACTTCGTGGGTAATCTCTATAGGTAACGTTTTATATCGCCTCTCTTATTTCATTGCAGTATTGTAATACGTTATTTAACATTCAATCGTAGATATCGTGAGAACATAGTGGTACCAACGAGTAATGGACCAGTGCAAATTAAAACCAATGAAGAGAAGATGATTGAAAAAACCGTGGAAAGCTGTGCATTCAAGTCAATTACTGCATGCGTAATGGGTAAAGATTGTGTTCTTCAAGTTACAAAAACAAGCAAAATTATCTAAATATCTATTTTACCGGCAGGTTACGGTTTGGGTGCTGCTATCGGTTTATTTAGTGCTTCTGTCAATCCCAGCCTTACAGATCCATTGCTTCATGAAAAGAAGCAGACTGCACGAGAAATCTTACGTGATATGCGTAAGACAACACATGGCTATGCAAAGAATTTTGCTATGATTGGCATGGTGTTCTCTGGTGTAGAATGCACAATTGAGAGTGTAGGTGATAAATATTGCAAATATATAAATGCATTTTATCTCTTATTTATCTTTTCCTTTCTTATTAGTATCGAGGTGTTACTGATTGGCGAAACGGCACCTACGCGGGCGGTGTTACTGGCGGTTTGATTGGGCTACGTGCTGGCGTAAAGGCAGGTATTGTGGGCGCTGCAGGTTTTGCAGCCTTCTCTACAGTAATTGACTATTACATGCGACACAGATTGTAGAAATGTTGCGAAATAATATTGAATTATTATGATTTTAATTAAAGCTAAATATGCTGGTTTTTTCGACTTCTTGTTAGTATAAAGTTATTAAGTAGCAATTAATAAATTTTATGTTAAAAACATTGAAAACATGAACTACAAAGACAATTTAAATGTATTCAACTAACAGTAAGAAAACTTAAATCTTCAATAGAGTGAGGTACAGTGTTAATAGTTATATACAATACTTACATATGTACATATATGTTAGTACATAACTATTTAGTAACTGCTGATAATGCAATTAGTTTGGGGACCACTGCTTAATTGACCAACGAATACTTTCCCAGGTACTTAAAGCATTAATTTGATTACAAGCAAACTTTGACATTTTCCAGCAGTATAGTACAGCAGGAAACCTAGTTATAAAAGTGCATATCTACATGCATACATACATACTCAAAGTAAATAAAAACTGGTCTCAGCAGAATTGCAAAAAGAAAATGGTAAATAAAATAGCGTTTAACCGCAACGTGTAGGAATTTAATAGCCGCAAGCATAGGAAATAAACTCATCTACGAATACAGTAAAATGCAGAAATACATAGGTATGTATGTATGCATATACCGGCACAGCAGAAATAATTTATCGTTGCAAATAAGAACAACGTGCAGCAAGGTCCAAGCCAAATCAAATCTTTACTAAAGAGTGCAACAAAAGCATGCAAACACATGTACGAGTATGTATGTGTGCATTTCAAGCAAACATTTGGCACGCATGCGGTAAGCAATATAAAAAGTAACCAAATCAAAGGTGGGGAGACGGGTAGGTGCTGTATAGCCGTCAGTAGCCAGTGCCTCTTTGATGCGGCTGACCGGTTTCGAAACGTTTTTGTTACTGCTAGTACATTTTCGGGTTCCCAATCACTCATATAACCTGCAAAGCAATAACATAAGTAGCAAACATACAAAAAGAGCAAAACCACAACAGCTTCAACACCATCAAATGCAAGTAGCAAAATTGAAGTCACCAGTTTTGTGGTTTGTCCCACGCTATGCTGAGGCATCAACTGCGACCGAACGTGACGTGCGCGCCTTATTGCTGCTTTATTCATTGTTTTATTTGTTATTTTCATTATTTTTGTTTTCAATGAGCACTCGTCTTGTATTTGTGTTTATGTATGTATATATAAGAATGTAAGAGTTTTTAAAAGTAAGCTTTCGTATTGTTTACCGAAAGTACCTATGTGTTTCATATGGTGAGTGGGTACTGTCTTACTTGAACTTGTTTTGCATTCTTTTGGTATGTAATATTTCGGGCACTTGAGCTTTACGAACAACAAGTGAGCGCGTAAAAAGGGTTTGGTTAATTCAATTTATGTATACCCTGATTGCAAAGAGATCATTAAGGTAAATTCTAATCAAATGTTTATGTTTTATACGAAGCGAGAGCTGAGTGGTTAAAATTGCATATCGCCATTTTGAAAGCCAGGGTTCGAATCACGGTTCGACCAACATCCAAGATTATAGGAAACTAATTGTTCTAGTTCTGGTCGCCCCTTGGCAGAGAAAAAAATCTACTCATAAAAATTCATGAACTGGATGGACCTCACCGATATCTAACTCTCTTCAGCACTATAAAACTAAAACTGCTCTCGGAATGTCAGTGTTGTTGTTGTTATATCCGCAAAAATATTTTCCCAAAGTAGTTTTTGGAGAATGTTGCGGAAGTGACAGTCCTTGACAGAATAAAATCCGGGTCACTCTCGTATAAAAATCCGGCTGTCGCAAGAACTATTGGGTTTTAGTTACCTCTTACGACATACGTGTGCATGCCTTACCACGCGAAATTCTTGAACCCCTAAATCGCAAGCGTATCGAAATGTCAGTCTAAAACTATGCTATAACAATTTTTATACTCAGGGCGAAAATACTTAACCAAAAAATCTTGGAAACGTATATATAAAATAATACAAAAAAATTTAAGATAGTTCAAATTTTGTTGCCTTGAGAAATTTTCGGGGCTCAACCAGTGTGACACTTTCAAAACAATAGACCAGATGCGTAACTGTTATAGTTTTTAAGTCATTTAAGTTTAAAGGAAAGTTTTCTTTTCAAACGGGTTTTTCTCGAAACAGTCTTTTCGAAATTTGCTGTCTTACCAACTCAAAAACTAATCATCCGATCAACTTGAAACGTCTTTTTATCATATTCAGCATTATTTCAGGCATAAAGTGACCCTCATATGCTTCTATCGGACTAAAATTGTAAATTTGGCATAGAAAATACCGTAAGATTTTTAAGCTAAATTCTAATTTTTTTTAAGCGGACGCCATTTTTTTGGATTTCTTTATTTTTCCTCAATCGTGGAACACTTTATAGCTCATACAATCCTCTTTAAGACCGCTTTGTGTCTTTTTTTAAGGCAGATAGGATGACGGCAAAATAGAAGCTTGTTTTTCTGGACCTACGGGGGATAGCGCATATCTCGACGAGAATTCAAGATTTCCGTTGGAAAAAAAATGTAAAGATATATTAGTTGTAAACAAGTATACCCTTCATACCATGATACAAAAAGCAAGGTAGTTTCAAATTTTTTTTATTAACTTCTGACATAAATTTTTTTTTTGAATTTTGCTTTGTTTTAATCCTACCAATTTTAGTTATTAAAAAATAAACTTTCCAAAATTGAAAAATTATATTGTAAAAATGTAAAACATATCATTGTAACATTTCATAATAAAGAAAACTAAAACAAACTAACAAAAAAATTAAATGCATATCATTTTATTTTTGGAAATCTAACGGAAATAAAATAAATTTCTGCGTCTCTTTAAAAAAAAAAATAATAAATAATTTCAAAGTGGCAATATTTTGAACCTAAATTAAAAATAAGATGTAATGTCAGAACATCTATTTCTGTCAATTTTATATTGAGTGAAACTATCTTCCTTTTTTGTATTATGCTTCATGCTGTAAAACATTCAATGTAGAAGTTTTCTTTTAAAAAATTTACAAAGATCTTTTTTTAAGATTACCTAAGATTAAGAGAAATAGCTTATCAACTCATTATTTATAAAAAAATATATATGTACCTATTAATTCTTTCATAAAAATATTAAATAGATAACGATCATCTCTGGAGCACAGTAAAACGTAATGCTGGGTAATTGAAAAAAATCAGCTGAAAATTGTGGATCGAATCTCATTGTCTTGGACAAAAAAAAAATTAAATACAAATTTAATATTTAGAAAAATACTGAATAATTTCATAAAACATATCTAGGGAGATGAAAAACATTAGAAAATGAACCGATTTCAAAGTGAGACGATGCCTTAAGAGCCCGCCACTTGGAAAAAAAGAAAAACATCACTGATCCGTCGAACTTTTTTAAACAAAAGAGATAGAAAATGCTATTTAATTTATTTAAAATATATTAAAAAAAATTTGCAACATTTTTTCAAGATTTCTTTTTAATTTTTTTAATTATTTAAATTTTTTACATTTTTCTAAAAGTTTTTATTTAGAACCTGCGCATGCTTGGTATGCTTTTACAACTTCCCTGGAGCACCAGTTAGCGCTTTAACTTGCTTTTTTATTTTTATTGTATTTCTATTGCTTTTTAGCTTTTACTACACTGCTGTTGCCGGCGCTGCTGAGAAGCACAAGTTGATCGCTGCTGATCGCATTGTTTGTCCCGTATGATTCCAGTCCGTTGTTTTAGTTTGCCAAGTGACTCTATTGGAAACGGACGGGATTTGTGGTCTGGTGCTTAACTCAAAGACAGAATATCTGTGTTGTTTACAGCTGTCGTCAATTAAACGTTGAAAGAAAAATAAAATAAAATACAAAAAGATGTGCAGCTGAGCTGTTGAGCGAATGAAGAAGAAACATTTAACTGTGGTGCACATATGTATATGTATGTGTATGTATGTCTGTCAGTGTTTGTATACGGCAAAAAAGGCAAACCAATTAAATCTGTAATAAAATGTATTAAGCTAGCGGGAAAAGTATCAAATATTAAGCACTTGTGGTTACTTGTTGGACAACTTGGCTGGTGGACAGGATTATGAAGCATCTGCTTCGTACCAAAAAATGTACATACTGTACATGCTTACCTGCATACAAGTGCATATATGTATGCATGTACATATATATACGAGTATGTAAGTAAGTTTGAAAATTATTGACGTTTGGCTTTCGAAAATAATTTGAGTAGATGCTTAAAATCATCAGCGAGTTTTAAAATTGTATATTGTTTAATAATTGCTAATAGGAGTGAAAATAATCAGTGATTATTTTTTTTTTTGTGAAAACTGGTATAAAAAAATAATAATAAATAAAAAATAAATACCAGCAGAAAAAATATTATTTGTTAATTGAATGTTATTTTATGACTACTTGAAATAATTTACAATTTTTATGAATCGATCCAGTTGGAAAACTTCCGAATTAAATGCGGCAAAAATCACAACACAAAGAATTTAATCCGCTAAACGGCAGCATTTAATTTAGGTATATAAATATCCACGTTTTGTTGCTTTCAATTCTGCGGGCTTTATTTGCTTCAGAGATTCTCCTTCACTTGGTTTGGATTTCGTACTTTAACAGCTGCCGTCTCTTAGACGTTCCCAACTTCCGCTCTCCATAGCCTCTACGATCATTTTTCAAATACAATATATGTACATACGCGCATACATACAATTTGTAGTTAAATACTCATAAAAGATATCTGTCAGTGCATATTATCGATCGTTTGCTGTATAAATCCCCATGCATTCATACAAATATAACCGTTGTCTGCCGTCTTTTCTGCTGCTTCCTTTGATGGCTCTTAAGTGGTTCAATCGTGTGGAAAAGTAAAGTTCGAATGAATGAATTGTGATCGAACTCGCGTTTTTCGCATATTTGTTGGTTAGTCAATCACGGAGTCCAAAAGTTCAATGGAACTTCGAAGTGACAGCAATGCTGGCGGCTTTCTGTCGTCGCTTTGTTAAATGTGATCTTGTCTTGATTCAGTGGAGAATGATGCTATGTGCTTGCGATATGTATGGTACATACATATGTTCGGTTGGATATTGATGTTCGTATGTATGGACGAAGACAATTATTTATATTTATTGTAATGGCATACACGGCCCATTAGTCATGCTTACTGATGTTTACCCTTCCCCCCCCCCCCAAGTTCCGCGACATCGCCATTTTTTCCTTCTTGATAAATTTTGTTATACCTAAATGACACTTTATTACCGTTAAAATGTCAACAACTATCGATTGATTGCTAATTTTGTTTACAAAAAAACTGTAGTAAACAATTAAATTGAATAAAACAATAAAAAAACCATCCGCCGTTCGGAGGCGGCTTAGTATAAACTGTAGGTCCCTCCATTTGTTGGAAAAATATCAAAACGCAAAATCACAAATTGGAGGAGGAGCTCGGCCGAAAATCGCTTCAGCGGCTACAAAGCGCCAATTATAACTATATATTAATCGTAAATTGTCTGTATGTATGTATGTATGTAAGTACTACTATGTTGCAATTAGGGCCGATCGAATTTTTCAATCGCTTTTACGTATATAGATGCTGGCATGCATGATGTGGTACTTATGATAAGATAAATAGATAGAGTGGCATGTGGAAAACCAATAAGATCAATATTTGTTGTTTTCATAACTCTAAAATCTACCAAAAGCAGTGTGTTTAAGCCCTCGAACTGTCAAAACTTAAGTCGAAATGTTTTTGAAAGATTTTCAAAGCAACAAAGTTAATGTAGATCAAACCTGGTTAGAAGTGCCGACATATGTAGCTCCAAATCTCACTTCACTAGTAAAACCTTTACTCATCTTAATCTCTATGGCTTACTAGGGCTCGTAAAGTTGTTATAATCCTGGTGCCTTAACCTTAATCTAGGTATCAATAGCAGGGCATTTAAGAATGCAGTGCTCAGAGGATTCCATTTGGATATATAATATTTCAAATAGCTTCGGAAATGCTAGTCAGCCTGGCCTTTTAACCATTCTACATGTGTTTCCGTCGAATAGTGACCAGTCGGAGCCCCTCTTACTAGGTATCATTTCAAAAATATATTTCGATCCGCACATACCAATCATGCACATCATAGCTCAACTTCGTCAAGCTGAAGTGAAGTTCATTTAACCAAGAGAAGACTGCAGGTGGCCAGAAATGGATACTATCTAATAGAGGGTGCTGTTTCTCGTAAGATCACTTTACACCAATTCTCTCCGACTCATAAAACAGAAGCTAAATGAAGTTCTTAGGCAATGGTCCGATCTTGAAGACCAATACTTTTCTCTAGCTTCGATTCATCTATGTCGAAAGGTAAAATTTAGAAAGAACTGAAAAATGTTAATCATACGACGTGGCATATAAACTGAGGTAACCCCCTTTCTCAATTCAATGATATCTGTCTGACTTGATATATCCCTGACCTGATATCTGTAATCAGATATTTACGACTAACTTACCTCAGTCCTTCACAGTCTATTCAATTTTTACCAGAATTTTGAATCTTTAAGCCCGAACTCTAATGAACTTGGGTATTGGGATGACCAGAGAAGAAGAAGAAGAATCAGTGAGTTCATTGTATTTAGACTCATCTTTTTTATATGCAACACAGTTATTTTTTCCGATATGATAGGTACTAATAGATAGAAGCTCTCATAGCACTTTTTTCTGTAGTAAAATATGTAGATTCTCTGGTACTCTGAGAATGACGTTTTATTGCTTCGTATTAATTGATAAGACGTGGAGAATAGTTTTTAATCTTTTGATGAAATTCACTTAACAAGAGTTAAGTTGTAATCTCGAGATATATTAATTTTCAATAAAGTAAAGGAATATTTAATGATATAGGTACTCTTACACACAAACATATGTATCGATGTACGAACAAAACAAACCTTCAACTGTTTCCCACAGCCACCAACTAAATTTTTAACTTCTGTCTCCTCCTTGTCTCATAAACATGTACAATATTCTTTGGCAAAGATTCTTAAAAAGGTGAATTCTTCAAGGTAACTCGCTTTCTCAGAATTTTCATTGAGTAAGCTAAAAAATTAAGGTACATTTATAAGTGTGTACTCATGTTTGTAAAAACCCAGTAAACAAAAAAAAAAAAAGCCGAACTGAAATGAGATTTTTCTGACGTTTCGATTTATTACAATGAGCTTCTAATAATTTCCACTGAATTTGCTGGATATTACAGTTCTCCGAACAAAGGGTTTTCGATCAGGCTCATCAATTTCAAGGATGTTAAGGATATTATATTTACTTCATTGGAAATAATAAATACCTCTTTGGATTTCCTACTTTTAGTGCGTTCAAAAAAAAATATTTTTACCTTTCTCTCTATGCGATATTAATGCATTGTACTCCAAAACGATGTTCAAAAGCTTCCTACTGACAAATACGGTTTGATTTAGTAAAAATTATATTTTATAAATTTATTAAGATAACAATTTCGTAAAGGAATTTGTGTTGTTTTTAGAAAAATCCTTATACGGTACGTTCGAGATTTCATCAAAAACTCGAAACGAAATGTTTGCTGGGTGGGTATGTACAAATGCATATAAGTCCAGATATCTTCATTCATATGTATATACAACACATACGTGTACATACATACAATACATGAATAACAGTAATAGCTTCTTACTTGCCAATTTTTACTTACATACACGTATCTCCTGTCATTCGACAAACTAATTTACTATTCAAGCAAAACGCCATGAATCACTCAAGACCTTAAATGTTTTCGCTTTTTATCAATAAAAGAAGAGTAAGCCGAAACCGGCAGACATTTGTTACGTTTAAACATTTGTTTTGTTTCTATTTTCTTTTTGTTATTTACCATTATTTTTACATGAGGTCTAATATGGCTGGCGTCGCATCATACAGGAAAATCGTGTAAAAAAATAATTAATGCTAATTTTGAAATTGGGTTTCCGCGCATTTAGCAAGCTTTTACTCGGCAAGCATACAACTCAAATTACTTACAAAAGTCCTGTTCGGTGAGCTGCTGGGCAGTAACAATTGTTACCAATTTTTACTAAACCGCTTTTGGTGAGAGGGTTAAATATATGCACCGAGAGAACACAATTTTAACATTTAGTTACTGGCTAATTCTTACTGACAATCCTCACCGAGCAGAGCTAATATAAGGAGGATTACTAGCGCATTTCCCCCACCCACAATCATAGATTTGAGATCTCTCTGAATGGGTTCAACTAAGGTTGAGTCAGAGCAATGTTTCATTACCAAGCATACTCTTATTGCATCTTACTAACGTTTTAGAGTTCGCTGAAGTAGAGTTCACATCTGACCGAACTTTTTTCATGTCAGAAATACATTTGTAGAGGTTAACATTATCTGCAGACGGACGGCCGTACCCTATCTACATATGTATATATATAAATATATTTGACTTAAGGGAGAAGCTAGCTTAGAGCGAAAAAAATGGGCATATTTTATGAATTTATTTTGACTCAACAAAGGAATCAATCAAAAATCTGTGCAATATATTTAATAATATAGTTTTCATGGTACAAATACAAAATTCTTCGTGTGAATTAATTTCACTGTCCAGAATTTCTCCGGAGACGCATTTTTTCTAATGGGTCCATGGCCGAAGACTTAATTTTTGTCCTAAAAAAACTATATAATATAAAAAAAAATCTTAAGTATGTCTCTGGAGAACGGCATTTCGGATGTACTGTCAAAATTCTGTAAGAATCGGTTAAGATTTGTTTGAGTTATGTTTTCGTCCAGTTTAAAAAATGTGATTTCGAGAAAAACGCGTTTAAAGTTGTTAATGGCGCTCGGAACATACCTGCGAGACACTGTCTTTGAATGAAAAATTTGGGCTCTTAGACCTTTTTGCTGGCATCCATCTTTTGATATGTCTAAGACCCTAATGCACCTTTTTAAGACAAAAATTTTTTTTTTAGATTTATTTCAAAATTCTAGAGCAGTTTCCCCCCTTACGGCCCTAAATTATGCTAAGTATTCTCTTGGGGCCGCTGTTTATGCCATAGTTGCCTGTTCGCCGAAAGTTAAATGAATAATATCTTGGAAATTTTTAGATTCGCCAAATAATTGGGTTCAGGTCCATGAATAAATTTACACAAACATACATATATCTTTATAAATACAACACAATTGACACTACATCAGGAAGACGGACTAGGTGAGATGGAAGAATGTATTATTCGACGACCATACTGATAGCATGTGGTTTCGAAAGGACTGAAGAAGATATGAAGCGTGGGTAACCCTGACTTGGTTTCTTGATATAGAAAACAACAAGTACATTTAGGGTGTTGGCTGTTCAGAGGAGAAGAAGTAGAAGTAATATCTAAGTTTGATATTAAGATGCTTATAAGCTTTGGCTTTACAAAAATCATTGATGTCGTACATCGCGACCATTTTACCTCTAGTTGGAACGCCCATCTGGCACTACATCAGCACTTGCAGCTAGTCAGGGTCGGTAGCTTGGTAGGTATAGTAGATGTCTGACGACATATCTAGACCTTTAGGAGGTCCATTGTGAAACCACCGACACTGGAATTGCCTCACACTGTTATGTCCTCTCTGAACAACCATGTGATCTAGATTATGTTATTTAAATAGAAAACTTTTATAAATGCAACTTGCGTGACGGATAGTTGCGAATCTTTTCCTATACGTGTGGGATTATTTTCGACCATATTTTGGCACATATTGGGCGGTATCTGAGACATAACTTGCCGTTGGTTTTCAAGTGCTCAAGATTTAAAGGTTTATCGCGCAGCCCCACCAGTCCAATAATCCTCCGAATTGAGAGTGACAGTCTCGCCGTTGTCGTTTCAATCACGCCTCCGGTCCAAATGCCGCACCAAACCGTAAGTTTTTCTGGATGTACCGGTCTTTCTTCAATTATTTGAGGGTTCTCGGAGCTCCAAATGCGACGACTTTGCTTATTTGCGTATTTTCCGAGTGAGAAATATGCCT
This sequence comes from Ceratitis rosa, assembly GCA_037013455.1. Classification (NCBI taxonomy): domain Eukaryota; kingdom Metazoa; phylum Arthropoda; class Insecta; order Diptera; family Tephritidae; genus Ceratitis; species Ceratitis rosa. The sequence continues at coordinate 7,249,072 of JAWMAG010000020.1, read as the reverse complement.
CGTGCCTGGAATTTTTTTTTTTTTCGAAAAATCGCCATCCACTGCTTGTTGTTCAAGCACCCAATTGAAGTATGTACGGCATTGTGAATGGTTAGCTAGATTTAGTTGTTGTATGAGCTGGACTTTATTTATATGCAGGTGTAAGTCACATGGCTAAATATGGTATAATGTGCCATAAGAAAGTCCCAGCTCTTGAGAACATCGTAAAATGGACACATTCGGGTCTTCGCCTACACTTTCACTTACAGTAATGATATTTGAAGTGGAACGAGCACAACGATGATGCACAGCTCTTACAATACATATCTGTAACCGATCCAGTATCTTCAAATTTTCTCTAAAAGTATCGAATTGTGCAACATATATATATATAACTGACGCTTTGTAACCGGTGAAGCGATTTTCGGTCGAGCTTCTCCACCAATTTGTGGTTTTGCGTCTGGAAGTTTTTCCAACAAATGGAGGGACCTACAGTTTATACTAAGCCGTCACCAAACGGCTGATGGTTTTTTTACGAGGAGCTTTTTTATTTCATGTCCGGAATACACTCGGAGGGGTGGACATTCCCTGCCTAGGGGCGGCCGCTATTAGAAAATTTAACTTAATTTTTTATTTAAATTAATTTTCCATAACTTTTGGATGTTGGTGGCACCGGTATTTGAACCACCGCCTTCCGAATGTCAGTACCCAATGCTAACCACTCGGCTACCGCGGCCGCCAACAAAACACGTTTGATTAGACAGTTAAGTTTAACAGATGTCAAAATACAGTCTAGTGGTTGGATATGGTTAAAATTATTGTTCACATTTAGCGTCTTTTTGAAAATGATTACTGACCAGATTGTTTTTTGGGCAGTCAGTGTAACTTGCAGCTCTCAGATGAGTAATAGAGTGTAACTGGAGCTGTGACGAAGCTTCTTCGGTGATGAAGAATACTTTGATAATTAATCTTATTATAATAAGAGGCTGATTTTTTTTTGAATTTCTCTCTATAATTACTATTATGTATATGTGCACATACATATATGCATACGAGGAATAATAATATTATAACTTCTTTTTCATATTTCTCTATAGAATGCGCATATTACCTATCGGTTATCACCTTGCTTGTGGTAGAAATGAAAATAACAGTAACAAACGCAACTAAGAATACAACACAACACGCTGATATCTCGCTTATCAAATGAAAACAAACACGAAATGGCAACGATAACACCGTTATCTGCTTATACTATAAAACATATTTATCTACTTATATATGAACATTATTATTGCACTACGAAGGGTAGTTATCACGAAGAGGACGTTCCTTAAATTTAGTAGTGAATAAGCTTTCGGTTAAACGGTAAACATTGTGCGGCAAAGAAAATAATAATAATTTCGAGCAAATATAAAAAGTAAAGTGATAAACAAATATACAATTAAATAAAACCTATTTGCATATAACAAAGTTAATTCAAAAGTGATTTATAAAATTGAATCATAGTGCAAAGTACTTCACCTTTACTATGAATTGCATCAAAAGCAAAATAAATAATTTCAATTGAAAATTAGCGTACAAAAGTCACAAATATTCGAAAATGGATTATAAATATATGTTATTGGTAAGTTTTGTTATCGTTATCTTAATCAAATAACTGTTAATGCAATCAAATACCATACAAAGCTATATATTATATATACCTATATGAATGTTGCTGATTTGAGTTTATACTCGTACCTACATATGTAGGTATGTTCAACTGTAGTATAGGGCTTTATTGGAATTTTCGAAGCTTGTGTTATGATGACTTAATTTTAATACAACGTGGCATTTGATAAACATTACTATACTACAAAATGTTCCTTCTGGAGTTCCTGTTTCGAGGTTCCTTAAAATAAACACAGAAATTACAAATTTAATTGGGAATGTTTATTTTCATTCGAAAGAACATTCTTTGGCACTATTTTATTCAAGTGTTGGCCGCGGCTACGTCTTAGATGGTCCATCCGTTGAGTCCAATTTTCGCAAACTCGTTCGAGTATTTCAACTAATAACTGGCGAATGACACGCGTGAAGTCTTGCTCCAAGGCCGGAATCGAAGCGGGATTGTCTGCAAGGACTTTAAGCTTTATATATCACCACAGGAAAAATTCTAACCGGCCCAAAACGTGAAGTTATCTCCTCACCGAAGTGTTTTCTTAATAAATCTATAATATCTATGTCGCCGAGATTACAAGCTTCAATTTCAGGCATCAAATAATTGGTTGTCATGACGCGATAACAGTCGCCATTGACGGTTATGTTGTCACCAGCATCATTTTTGAGGAAATACGGACCGATGATTCCACCGGCCCACAAAACATACCAAACCGTTGTTTTTTCTGGATGAAATGGCAGCTCTTGAAGCTCTTTTGGTTGCTCTTCGTCCCAAATGCTTCAATTTTGCTTGCTTACATACCCATTTTGCCAGAAATGGGCCTCATCGCTGAACAAAATTTGGCTCGAAAACTTTTCAAGAGCCCATAGAGTGAAGCTTGTAAGATCTCGACGTAAAATGCGCCAAGTCGTGTGCACTCTCAGCTGCGGCCGCTATATTTTCTTCACTTCCATGCTGGACGTGATCTATTCGGTCGAATATTTTCCACTAATGAATGCTGGGTCTCAAGATGGGTGATGGAGTTGGGAATAGTATGATCAGTAGGCCGATTATGATGACCATAATTTTAGCGAAGCGTGCGAAACACATTCCTTACAGAATGTGAAATCTTTCCATGATGACAGTTTGACACGACTCACGCTTGATCTGTCAAAAAAAAACCTATTGAAAAAAATACCTCTACTTGGATCACCCATTATTTAATGAAACTGAAAATAGATTACATAGAGAAACTCTGGTGAGAGCAGTATAGAGCAGCCAAAGAATAGTAGAATCAGTTAAAGGAACTCGGACCAAAAATTCCATACAACTATTTTCAGAAAGCACTTCTCAAACCAGGTTTATCTTGTAAGGTTAGGTATTTAGATAGATAGGTGAGTATGAGGGATGTGCCCCGCGACCAGTCTATTGTGCCTTCCGATTCTTTCACAATATATCAAACAGTCCTAACGCCCTTATAAAATCTAGTAGGCTAGAAGGGTTGATTGATTTAAGGTGATTTTGCTCCGGCTGAATGACTCCTAGATGTTTTAGTTTTCCTCCAGCGACAGCTTCGCATTCAAAAAAGTTCACTGGTGTCTCTGGTAGTAGCTCATAGAAGCATATGCAATGTCCTATAAGAAATCCTGTTAGTATTCTTATGTTATCCTTACCAACTAACATTAAGTCCTAAAGTTTCTGGAATTTAACTCGTCCATAAACTTTTTTGCTTGTCTCATCCCGTTACTAGCATACACTTTCTTAGCTTCTCTTTAATTTTGTGAGGACATAGAGGAAGGAAAAGCTCTTGTCCCGTAGGCGAGTTTGAGACCGCTTCTCTCGGAATACCCGTCTATTCCGCAACCGATCTCTGTTCGCCCACTCGATTAAGATTCCTGACACATTCCCATAGCATATACGATTTAATTGTACATAATGTTATTGCCTTCAGTAGAGCCTGACTAACACTGCAAGTTACTATATGTTGATTAAGGCCACGGCCGCGGTGGACGAGTGGTTAGCATTGCGCACTGCCATTCGTGATCTCTTCTTATCCCACTTCGGTCAAATGTGCCTGGATTTGCGGCAGGTTGTAAGGGGTTTTTCAATAAGAGGTATTATTTTGATATTCAAAGAAATGTTTCCCTTGAAATATCGATGGTTTTAAAGTAAACGTTGTCCAGATCCGGCTAAAAAAACAATTAATGATCTCGGTCGGTGATAGTCCAGCACTATTTTGAAATTTTGTGCAAGTGAGCCCAGTGCTTTTATTGCTGCCTGAAAAACACTGCAGTGGTTAGGTAGCCTGAAAGGGAGTTCTATAGGGTAGGATCTGGATATCACTGAATCCAGTGGCAACATATTGAGTATTATATTTATAGCCTCAGTGCTCACTGTTAATGTGTGGTGTGCTCCTCAGTGCACATTGCATTTTTGGACTATATTATCTCTCCAGTTTAGTTTCTTGCGGGGATCTTGTATATCCTTGTAAATAGCACTAGTTCTACTTTGTTTGAATTGACTCAGAAAACTCATCGGGTAGACCAGGGTGAAACCATTCTGAGTGTTCCCTGCATGAAGATATCTAGATCAGACCAGAAGAGACACTTGAAGAGATCATATAGACATATATTTATGTGTGCAATGGAAAAAAATATTATTTTAAGTTCGAAGCTGGACTGTTGTAAACAGCTTATTTTTTTTGAAACATATGACTCATCAGTCAGAAGAAAGTGCAATTTCATGTTTTTCGTGAGTTGATAAGAGAATAATTGGCTCACCTCAGACATGTGAATGTTATTTCTGTAATTAAACAAGAAAAAAGAACTGTATGAGTCCTTTAATTGCTTTTTTCGACCCAAATTGGAGCCATGTGACATAGCCCCCCGATTTCGATGACTTTCAGTGAGAATGTTTATTTACCAAAAACACTTAATTTTCAGAGGAATCTCAAAATTTTTTTATTCAAAGTATTGACCATTGGTTTCTACATATTTCGCCCATCTCTCAGGCAAATTATGGATAGCATTCCAAAAAAACTTTTTCTCTTTCGAGGCAAACCATTCGACGAGCCATTTTTCGACTTCTTCAAAATTAGCGAAGCACTGCTCTGCAAGGGAGTGTACCATCGATGCGAAAAGGTGATAGTCGGACGGGGGAGGTCTGGAGAGTACGGCGGGGGCGATAATATTTCCCAATTAAGTGTTTTTAATTTGTCTTTCAACGCATGATTCAAATTGATCATTTGTTGTCGATAGCGATCCGTGTTCACCGTTTCACTAGGTTTTAACAACTCGTAGTACACCACACCACACAGGTCCCACCAAACATATAGCATTGTCTTACGGCCAAAGCGATTTGGCCTTGCAGTCGATGGGCCAGCTTAACCAGGGAAAGGCCATGATTTTTTTCGCTTCGGGTTCTCAAAATAAATCCATTTTTCGTTCCCCGTGACAACTCGATGCAGAAAAGATTTCCTTTCGAATCGTTGAAGCAGCATTTCACAAACGGTTTTTCGATTTTCCATTTGTCTATCGTTCAACTGGTGTGGCACCCATTTTCCATACTTCTGGATCTTTTCCTTGGCTTTTAAACGTTGGCAAATTGCTCCTCGAGTCACATGTAGTGTTTCTGCCAATTTTTGTTGCGAACGAAACTCGACATATTCACTGAGGTAAACAAATATGACGCTATTATTTTGGCGGAAAGTGACTTGCATATTTTTGTAGTTTAATGTCAATAGAAAAAATTACTTACATGCCAAATCATGGAAATTTATACATATTGCTAGCGACATCTACTAGTAAAACCGGCAAACTTCAACAAACACACCTGGTAGATACTAATGTGTAAATTTCATTCTCTGATCCTGTTGCATAATTTTTTGACTGAGTCTTCTCATTTTCCTCATTTCTAAACAAATCGGTCGTATCGTTTGCAACTCGTAGAGGACCGTAAATCTTACGCAAAACATTTCTCTTGAAAACTCCTAACGCCGACTCATCAGATGTTGTCATCGTCCATGACTCCATGTCCAAGTTTGCAATCATCAGCTTCATTTAAATACCAAAACTAGGGAATTCCATAATAGTTCCTTACGTAGTCATTATTTACCCGGAAAGACTCAGCGATAATAAAGAACTAGGGATGGTAATTCGATCCAACTGACGGAGACACGGCAATTTCCCGCTGCCACCCTGAGGCGAGAGTTCAAATCCCTTCTTCTTCTTCTTCTTTATTGGCGTTGGCACCGCTTACGCGATTATAGCCGAATCAATATAAGAGCGCCATTTTTCTCTTCTTTTCGCTGCCTGGCGTCAGTTGGAAATACCAAGTGAGCGCAAGTCACTCTCCACTTGATTCTTCCATCTTCTTCTTTCATCGGACCGGTATGATGAGCGACTTGTAGAGTTTGGTTTTCGTTCGTCGAGAGGACTTTACTTTCCAATTGCGTACTCAGCCCCACCTGTTGGCAAGAGTGATTCTGCACTAGATTTCCAGGCTGACATTGTAGTTGGTATTAATGCTGGTCCCTAGATAGACGAAATTATCTACGACCTCGAAGTTATGACCGTCAACAGTGACGTGGGAGCCGAGTCGCGAATGTGATGACTGTTTGTTTGATGACAGGAGATATTTCGTCTTGTCCTCATTCACTACCAGACCCATTCGTTTGGCTTCTTTATCAAGTCTGGAGAAAGCAGAACTCACGGCACGGCTTAACTTGGGGATACCAAATTCAAACATAGCGGCGTAAAGGTAGCTCCTATTCGTGCTGTTGAAGGCGAAGGTCGAAGGTCCAATCAGTTTGTTGACGGTGGGCTTTAGACTTTCACCTTACATGCGATATTAAGAAGGCTGATTCCACGGTAATTGGTGCAGACTGTGGGATCGCCTTTCTTGTGGATTGGACAGAGCACACTTAAATTCCAATCGTCGGGCATGCTTTCATCCGACCATATTTTGCAAAGAAGCTGATGCATGCACCTGATCAGTTCTTTACCGCCGTATTTGAATAGCTCGGCCGGTAATCCATCGGTCCCTGCCACTTTGTTGTTTTTTTAAACGGACGATTTCTATTCGGACTTCTTCATAGTCAGGTAACGGAACAACTTTTTGCGTGGCGGAGGCAGCGCTCATAAGTGTGTTCGAGGCGCTCGTTAAAGGCATCTTTGGTCAAGTCATCCTTCTCTTCCGTCGGAGCGTGGGCGCAAATTAGAGTGGTGTTGAAAAATTTTGTTTTGATGCGGATTGTGGCTAGACGTTCATCCACCGGAGTGAATGCCAGTACTCGGTGACGGAGTCTCTCTCCCACCACGAATCCGACACCAAATTTGCGCTCCTTTAGGTATATGGCCGCTGTAGTAAATTTCATAAGGACCCACCTTCTTCCGTCCTTGTCCCGTCCACCGCAATTCTTGGACGGCAGTGATGTCAGCCTTTAACTTTATGAGGACATCAACCAGCTGGGCAGCGGCACCTTCCCAATTAAGGGACCGGACATTCCAGGTAAATGCCCTAAAATCGTAATCTTTAAAACATTTGCGAAGGTCGTCATCAAAAGGGGGTTCTCTCATCCGAGGCTGAAATTGATTTTTCATTGGGTTGTTTTTTCATGTGGTGGGTTCAAAACCCTACGCACAACCGCATGGGATTCGCCTTCACACTTTAGCTCGCCTCCAAACGGATGTTTGTTGGCTACCCAGGGGATACGTGTTCTAAGACCGGAAGTCGTAAGCTCTTTGAACCATATGCAAAAGAATCGTTTCTGGCCACTCCCAGGTGAATGGCAGTCAAAAACTTTCCTTACTTGCGTGAATTTCTGCACATGGCCCCATCCCTATCTTTCACATCTGAGATTATCGTGCTTCACTTAGGAGATTCCATTAAACTGCTTAACGAAAACACGTTTATGTTAACTCTTTTATGTATATTTTATGCTATATTTTTCAGTTCCTCACACTCGGTGCTATAGCCACATTCTCCGGAGCGCAACACGAAAATATACCCTACGAGGATGTTAAAGACATTTGTGAGACTTGTGTGTGTCTAACAGCGCACGATAGCGACAAACGTTATCACCACTTACTAAGCTGTACATTGAAGAGATTTAAGCATATACTATCACGTTGGCCAGAGGAATTTGGCAAGAACCACAACAGTAAGCAAGCCATTATTATAATTATCACAAGTTATACCAGCTTAAGCGATTTTTAGCAGAACGTCTCTATAAAATAAGAAATTAACTTTTATTTTTAATTTCGAAGGTGTTGACATTGTGGCCACTTTTTCGTACAACAACATAGAACTGTTGCAACAACTGCCAGCTACAGATGCCAAACTCACATTTTCCTGCCGCCATTGTGGCATTAAGTACCTGCAAGAGCCCACCTTTATTGATGTACCCAACATCAGACGACTGGATTTAAGTTGGAATGAAATAACTAGCGATGTGTTAACACCTGGCGTATTTCGTGGTCCCTATCGTGTGGACCATTACGAACCCATTGATTTGGTGGACTTGGATTTGAGTCACAATAAATTGCATGCCTTGGATAAAAAGCTGTTTGAGCACACACCTAATTTGACGAAATTAAATTTGAGTTATAACGATTTTACGGTGTTTAATGCACCGACCATTGGGGCGCTGTCGTCGGTAACCAATTTGCAGGTATGCACCATACATACATATGTATGTAGATAGTAAGAAATTTAAGCTTATAGCTCTGTTCGATGATCTGATGAACAGTAACAATTGTTACTGAATTTTACCGGCTAATTCTTACTGACATTTCTCAGCGAACAAAGCTTGTAAAGAAATGTTAAAATTGCGCTCTCTCGTTGCAAATTTTATTGGCATTTTTCCTCATAACGCTTGTCATTTTTTTTCAGGAGCTCGATTTGTCTTTCACGGCCATTAAAACAGTCTCAGCGTCAATTTTCAAGTCTCTGGTCAATTTGCGCATTTTAAATTTATCTGGTAATAAGTTGACTACTGTACCCGATAAGCTACAACTGGTTGGTAGAAGTTTAATAGAGCTCAATTTAGCCGAAAATCCCATTGAGCGCTTTACGGAGGAGAGTTTTATAGGTCTCAAAGCACTACAGAACCTGAATATTAGTGATATGCCTGCATTGAAAGCAATTGACAAAAGCGTTTTCACGCGCTTGGAGACTCTGAGACGTTTGGATTGCGCACACAATCCGAAATTGGTGGAATTCGACTTGGAAGGTCTTTCGCATTGCAGTAATCTGACACATGTGAGTCAATACAAGTGCTTAGTAGTCTGTTCTCCCGGTTAACTGATACAAGATTTCTTATTTTAAAATTCCCATTACAGCTTGATATTTCCTACTGTGCATTGACGACAATTTTCGTTATTGCGAATGTTACAGACAAATCGCAAACGGGCGAAACAACACTGGCTAAACCATGGCCGCATTTGCATACATTCGAAACTCTTGGTAATCCTTGGTACTGCAATTGCACACTTATCCAGTCAATGGAATACATTGGCCCACCAGAGGGTAGTGCGGACAGTGCAGCACGTTGTGATACACCTTACTACTTCGCAGGCGCATTAATTTCCAATTTAACCTCACAGCAAATATGCAGTTTGCGTATACCTAAAAATTACAAGATCGTCGAAGAGGAGCCGCCACGTTTCCTACGTAAACGGTATATCATTTTAACCGTTATAACGGCAGCCGTGGTGGTGTCGGTTGGTGTATTACTTGGTTTCGCTATTGCAGCTATACGTCGAAGACTGAAACGTGATGATTTTGGTGTGGAACCGATACGATATACCAGCGTGCGCAGTAGTAATTTATCGGCATTCTCGCACGGCAATACCAATTCGATTGTGGTGAATGGAAATGGTGCGACTAATGGCAATGTATGAGTATTATTATTATGTTTCTATTTTTATAATAGTGTTAGTTTTGTGAAATAAAAAATAGTTTTTGACGAACTTTTCCTACTGCGTATTTATGTCACATATATACATATATTTATGTATATAATATATTCTTAGTAAGCTAAAATACTGAATCTATAATTTATTGTTAATATTCACAAGAAAAATTGTTTTTATTTATAAGAAATGTTTCATAAGAATGTCCAACGCATTATCAGCTGCTTTTCAGACTATCAGAAAAGTAGGTAGCGATTTATTTTACCAAAGATGTTATATAACATACGTAAGTTTGTATGTAAAAATAAACAAAAAAACAACAACAACAATTTGATCGTTTTGAAAATAATTATGTATGTATTTATTTTATTATTTATATTAGTGTTATATAATATATAGTATTTTAAATTAAAAGACGCTCAAGAGAAGTAATTGCCATTTTTTTATGAATATACGTTATTTACGTATTTATGTGTGTACTTAATATTAAAACACTAGTTGTAAGAAAATCATGTTTGACTTTTTTTAACATTTTTTCAACTTCAAATAAAATGTTATACACGTTTTAATGTCATTTATAAATTGTTAGAAAATTAAATCCCAACAGAATTTTTTCGCAAGTTTAAATACAATAAAAAAATTTACTAAGTAAAAGAATTTGTTTGATTATTATTTTTATTTTTATAATGATTCTAAATTCAATTCTAACAATCCTAGAATTAAAACAAATGAGACATAACTTTCAAAAAGTAGGAACATTAAAATCAACTGAAAGACCGTTATCACTTTGTGATTCACGAAAAGTGTGCCGCCTAGTAGTTATATAGATGTTAGTAGTTTGGAGCTTTAATTGTATAAACCTACATATGTATGTATGTTTATGATTTTTTTTTGTTTGCTTATAATTGCAATGAAAAATGGAACCTTAAGAGAATAAGAAAAACAAAACACAAACAATTAAAGTATAAAGCTTAAGGCTAATCTAATCATGTCACAGATAAAAGCGCATTGGGCGGAGAAGTATGACAAAGTGGCAGCAAAAATTAGGGTTTACAAATTTGTGTATGTTAACATACGTTATATAATCAGCGTATATATGTATATACATCAGTAGATATATGCAATATAAAAAAATAAAGTACTGTAAAATTGTGCTACGAAGGCTGATTAAACATCAGTAAATCTTAAATCTGAGTCAAATTCATAGTTTATAACGTTTTGTATGTTTAAACACATATACAAGGCATAAATATCTAGATTTACAATCAAAATTTTTATTTAAAGGTTTCATCTCAGAACTCTTTAAAGTACTATAGTACCTAGACAAAACGTCCTTTTGTTAGATCCATTTAGGCCACAGATATGTATGCTTGACGCATTTATCTTGTGTTTTAAAAGCCTGCCAGTTACAGTCGAGAAAGTCTAACGTTAATTACATGCATAAAATACATATGTATTTATATAAACACATCAATTTATGCATGTAAATAATAACAAAACTAATAACAATAAAATAAGAAATGTTTGCTAATAAAAATGCATAACAAATTGTAGCCTAACCTAACCGTTGTCATAGACTTTCAATTATTATTGAAGTCATCATTTAACCTTCACCGTATTTTGAAAATTTCAACACAGGTCATCGCTTTAACATTCACTTTCTAATATTTCCTCATCGCCCGTTGTAGTTATTGGCGCTGTGGCATCTAATTTGAATATATTGATAGCTTCCTTTTGTGCCAAAAAATTACGCATTTCAGCAAAATTATCACGATCCTTTAATTTTTTGTTGCTCCTCTGAAATTCTAGATCAGCTGAACCCTCACTATCGCTAGCGCCATCGTGATTATGTTCCGCGGCAATACCACTTGCATTGTTCTCTGGCTTAATGGCCTCTGGGAGTTTTGCAATTTCTTCTTTGCCAAAGAAATCATCAACATTAATACCTTTAGCTGCCAGAACTTGACGTTCTTTCTCTAGCATTTCATTACGTATTGGGTCGATACGATCCTTCAATTGTTTTAGTACTGGTCGGAATTTGCCCTTAGTGATGCGTTTTTCGAAATTTAAGATTTCCATATCATGATCAGTGCTACTCTGTGCTCTAGCCTCTGCTTCTTGTTGTTCTCGCTCGGCCTGCGCCTGTTGTTCATCGTACATGTATGCATAGAAGTCATCGCGATTGTTTGAATCATTATGATTTTGTGAGATTTCTACACGCAAAAAACTTTCAGGGAACTCATCATTATTGACTGCACTGTTTTCATGCTCTACTGCAGTTGGGTGCTCTTGATTATCTAAATTACTATTCAAGAATTTATTATAGACCAACATGAGACGCTGAAAGTCGTCAAAGCATACAGATAATGCGCTCTCGATGGATCGCATATTATTTGCAACTTGAAGTAGCTGCTTGGCATTATCCTTCTGTTCAGCTTCAGTCTCCGTGAGGCGTTGCAATGTAATATCTAATGCTTGGCACTCTCCGGCGACGGCAACCATGCAAGCACTTAATTTGAGCGAGGAGTCTTGCAGCACCGCGACGGGACTGGATCGATTTTGCATCGCTTTTGTGGCATTTAATGCCTCTAATTCTAGTTGTTTCCTTTTATTAAGCTCTATAGCCAAATTTCGGAAATGATTTTCTTCTTCCTGCACCAGTTGTCGGATGAGACAATCAATCTTAACTAACTCGGCATTAAGCTCGCTAATTGACGGCTTTGTTGAGATCGTCAAGGCAAGTCGTAGCAAAAATTGTGATTGCACATATGCAAAAATGTTGTGAAAGTCCTGAAATAAGTTATAGCATTTTTTTTTTTCAAAAATCCTTTAATTAGAAATTTTATCACGTATGCAAATTACTCACTTTGATGTGCTTCGGACTGTAATCCGTTACGTTGTTCTTGAAATATTCACATTCACGCAATTCCTCCATTGGCGAGTAATATTGAGCGAATCGTGCCGGTAGTGGATATTGCGCTTCCAACTTTCGTGTTGCATCATACAATATTTCTGTAACCTCCTTTGCGGATGTAATACAGTCCCAAGCACGTTCTATCTGGCGAGATCTTCACTCAAGTAGAATCAAAGTTTATTGTTAATAAAATTTTCTGTGGCACATCATATTCTACTTACTCTATCAACTCTTGTTGCTTCATTATGAGTATTTCATTGAAATACGTCATATTGCGTCGAATGCAATTACCAAACTCATCAATTGTGCGTATCAAACTGTCCAATTCACCTTCGACAATCTTATTACGAAATATAAATATATTCTTAATCATATAAACAGCACTGAAGCCGGTCGTCAAGAGTAACGATGGCACCAATGTCAAACGTAACCATTTCGGTGTAACGAAGTGTTCCAATATTGTGGTACCCAATAATATACAAGTATTTCGCGCTGTAAAGATTTCACTATTTGTTTGTGCATAGGCAATCATCTCTGTGGCACTCGATGTGGCAGTAGCACCACTCGTATCCGTTTGATCCGGTGACACTACCGGCTGTTTTACATGACGCAAGCACTGTTCTAAGGCCTCCACATGATCAACAAGTAATCGTTTGGAGAACAGTATTTTATTTATCAGATGTTCTGAGATTGCCTATTGCACGTAAGATAATAAAGCAATTTATTATAGTACATAAATCTACATAAATATATACACACTCACCTGCTTTTGCTTCACCTCATCGGCGAACTGTGTTCTAAATTGTGGTTGGAAAAACGATTCTATTGCAGAGGCCCTGCCTCCAGTATTTGGTGATGTTGTTCTATTATGTAAACCACAAATTCTCATTTTGCACTTATATAGAAATATTACTAAATACGTATAAATAAAACTTTATTTTGTTTTTATGAAAACACTGCTGATATCTTTTCGATATTTGCTAACGTCCAATACATTTCATATGCTAGAGATGAGTGAAATAACGATATGTTTATCAAGCACAACCTTTCCAGATCTGAACTTTGAATAGCGACATTGAATTTAAGTTTTCTAATATATCAATAACAGTTAGTAATAAACATCATTTTATTTAGAGTAATAAAAAGGTTAAATATATTTGAGTTCTTTAACAATCCCCATTGATATATATAAAAACCTGATAGTTATTATCGGAAAAATCAATCGCTATTACGTTAACGTATAACGTAGCGGCGGAGATTTCACTGAGTTGCCAACTACCTTTGGGTTAAGTTGCTAAATGTTTCGGCTGCTAATTTTAAATTTTGAAAAAGTCTTATTCCTTGATTATTAACAAAAAAAATTTTGGTAGGGAATATTGTTTCAGATACAGTTTGACATAAAAAATCTAATAATATTTTCCAAGTCATATCTGTGTCAGCTGATTCATACAACTACCACCATTACTTCGCTAATAAAATGTGGACCGTTGCAGCACGTAGAATTGGCTATCCTGAGTGTTAAAAACCGCAGATAAGGTGCAAAGGATACTTCTAGGCAGATATTTAAAACTATTAGACGTGAATGTACCGAGTATCGCTGGAACTCGACGTTAAAGTCTAAACTTAAAAATTCTGATCTAATTAGATGAAGTTCTCATTATGCAAACTAGGTCACAACCTGTATCAAAACCTCTAAACCTCTTTAGCGTCATTGGGTGACCGGCGAAAACCACGAAGAACTCTACTGGGTAATAGTTGAACAAAGCTGGGAAGCTAAAAATAAGTTAAAAAACGTGCTTGGAACATTGACGCAAAGTATCCCAATTGTTACTGTTCACAGAATACACATCGAGAAGACATAAGGCCAGACATAATGGCAAACTCGGCACGGAGTGTTCGATTTATATGAATTTTGATGTACCAAACGACATACATATAAACTTTCAACGCGAATTTTCAATATCAATTTCAATTTAATATTATTTTTATTATTTTTTTAATTTATTCATTATATGTTTGTATATGATTAGGAATTAATTTTTACAATAAGATTTGAATGTATATTAATGAAAGTATTATTCACGCATTAATTTTGGCGTCGAGTTCGCTACTTCATTCGCCAAGTTTAGTTCACAGTTATTCTTTCCTTTCGTCTCACTTTAATCTAAATATTTAGTATGCACTATGCTTGAATGTTTACAATTTGTTACACCACGAATAGACTTCCGGCACAGCGGGGCTATAGTTCACATTGTACATCTGAGACTTGATGAATTCACAGATATTCTCTGGTTTTGGAAACACGGTAGCAAGACCTGAAATTGTGTTGTAAAACAACGATATGAAATTATTTGTAATTTGTTTAACTTAAAGTAAGAACTCACCTTCGTCATAAGCGTACTCCACAATCGCAATAGCAATCCCCACTGAGCATTCAGTGATTTTTTCCAAAGGCGGATACAGACTGCCTTTTGCCAAATCTTCGTCTTGGCTCATAACCGACAACTCTTGGGCTGCCATTAGGAATATTTCCTCGGGAATGGTTTTAATACCGGCGGCAATAACAGCTAATCCTACGCCTGGGAAAATATACGAATTGTTACCTTGACCTGGGTAGAAGGTCTTGCCTTTGTACGTAACAGGTGCGAAGGGTGAACCAGATGAGAAAATAACACGTCCATCAGTGTTTTGGTAAGCCTGCTCGGCAGTGCACTCAGCCTTGCTGGTAGGATTCGATAGTGCAAAGACGACAGGTCTTTCATTCAACTCGCCCATTAATTGTAGAATTTCTGGTGTGAATGCACCACCTACAGCAGCAGCACCAATCAACATAGTGGGCTTGACAGTTTTAACCGCATCGAGCAAAGTGTCAACGGGTTCGTGTTGATGCGCAAAATGTAACTTATGCTCAGTCAAACCACCACTTGGACGGTTTTTCACAATCAAACCGCGACTATCCACAAGCCATATGCGATCCAATGCCTCCTTTTCGGAGAGACCCAAGCGGATCATAGCGATTTTGCAGAGATTTGCTATACCCAAAGCAGCTTCACCAGCGCCAAAGAACAAAATCTTATTCTCCATTAACGTTGTTTTAGTTAGCCTCAAAGATGCCAAAATACCAGCTACCGCAACGGATGCAGTACCTTGGATGTCATCGTTGAAAGTGCAGTAATTATCACGGTATTTATCCAAAAGACGGAATGCATTACTATTGCCGAAATCCTCGAACTGAATGAGACAATTTCGACCAAAACGACGTACTACAGCCTGCATGAATTCATCAATAAAGGCATCGTACTCCTGACCGGTAATACGCTTGTGACGTAGACCAATATACAAGGGATCATCCAAAATGCTTTGTGTATTCGTGCCTACATCGAGTGTAATGGGCAAGCATTGATGTGGTTTCACGCCAGCCAAGGCAGTGTAAAGCGAAAGTTTACCCACAGGTATACCCATACCGTTGGCACCCAAATCACCAAGACCCAAAATACGTTCACCATCTGTGACTACAATAGCGCGGATATCTGTTTCTGGCCAATTCTGCAAGAGAGAATACAATGGATGATTATTTTATAATAATATTATGTGTTTAGAAATGTCAATCATACCTTAAGTACATCATAGACATGTCCTTTATCTCTGATGGTAATATAAAGACCCTTAGGATTCTGGAATATCAAACTGAATTTTTGGCAAGCCAAACCAACAGTAGGTGTGTATACCAATGGCATCATGTTGGAAATATCTGATGCAAGCACTTTATAGAAAAGACGCTCATTGCGTTCAGCCAGACTGGAGAGATACATATATTTGTCTAAGTCATTTTCCAAACGATCCAATAAGATGCGTGCATGCTTCAGTTGCTCCTCTTCGGTTTTAACCACAGCAGGTAATAGACCTTGAATGCCGAGTAATTGGCGTTCTTCAACGGTGAAGGCTAAGCCCTGAAAAATAAATATAAAAAAAAAACAATTATTTATAATACATTTAATACAAATTACTTCTACTGTATAAAAAAAATAAATAAAGAATTCAATGAGCTGTTAGAGTAGATTTTAAGATGTAACATAGCGCATTGATTTAGTTTTCACAGTCACAGTGTTCTTCGCTGGCTGAGAAAATGAAGATCTAAAGAAAAGCGGTAGACTTTTCAGGAAAAATATTTGCTAGTAAACTCGGTAAAACTGTCTCGGCAGAGAATGCTAATCTCTCCAAATGTATTTCTGACATGAAAGAAAAGCTTCCTATAAAAATTAATCTTTGTAAAGCTTTATTCCAGTATTGACAAATAACAGTGTAATCCATTGCTGCGATTTGTAATAACATGGGTTGTCACATGCTGTAAGGTTCGGACTTTATGGTAGGTGTATCAGAACTTCCCAACAAAGCTCCATCCTCCGTTTTAGGAGTAGCTTTGATTTCATGTCAGAAATACACTCGGAAGGCTTAACATTCTCTGGCGAGGGACGACCGCAATGAGAAAAATTTATTTTCTATACATTTTATTTCTTTATTTTTTTGTATATTGGTGGAACCAGGACTCGAACCCTCTCTCGCTTTTCGAATGGCAGTATGCAATGAAATAATCGAATTAGTGTTATCCGATGTAAGAGTTAAGCTTTCCCATAAATGGATAAGGTCTGATAGTAAACAAGGCCAAGACAAATTATCTTCCGTAATCAAACAAACAGTCTTCGCACTCGGGACTCGGGTCGTACGTCCCTTTTGATAGTCATAACTTTTAAGACATAGATAAGTTCGTCTGTCTTGGAACCAGTATTCACACCAACAACAATGTCAGCCTGGTAATCCAAGGCCGGATAACTCTTGCCAACAGGCAATTGAGTAGTAAGGTCCCCTCTCGACGAACGAAGACCAAACTCTACAAGTCGCTCATCATTTCCGTCTTGCTACATGATGCGGAGCCATGGACGATGACAACATCTGATGAGTTGGCGGTAGGTGTTTTCTAGAGAAAGCTTTTGTGTAAGATTTATGGTACTCTACAAGTTGGGAACGGCGAATACCCCAGCCGATGGAACAATGAGCTGTACGAGTTACATGGTAACATTGATATAGTTCAGCGAATCAAGAAACAGCGGCTGCGCTAGCTAGGTCATGTGGTCAGGATGGATAAAAAATACTCCAACTCTGAATATTTTTGATGCAGTACCCGTCGGTGGAACAGAGGAAGAGGTGGAAAAAGAAGGAAGGAATGGTACAATGTGATTAACTCGACTATAAACGCGTAAGCGGTGTCTACGCCAGTAAAGATGAAAGAAGAAGAAGCCATAAGATTAACAACAAGAGTTTCTTTAACTAACCAATTAACAATAATTCTGGTTTAGTGTTAAAGTAGCTGGGTAATGAAGGCTCAATGAGTTTATAAGGGTTTTCAGGCCTTATGATGTGGTTTTATTATTTTATTATTTAAGCATGACATAAATTTGAGGTTATGTTAACCAAAAAAATTGAATTTATTTCGATTTAAATAAGTTTTAACTGAGTAATTTTTTATACTTTTATACTTTTTAATTTGAAACTAGAAATCATCGTACACTGTCTATCAAAAGTGAACTTTAAAATCCAAATTAATTTATATTTGTCAAGGGTACGTGATATGGTCTAAACTTTTACTACTAAACAATTAAACGTTTTAAGTTGCACAGCTGTAGACTGATAATCAAATCAGCACATCTCGCGTTTATGGCATGCTAAAACACGCTTGAAAATGGAATAGAAATTCGTATTTTTGTATTGAAGTGACCTTTCAGAAATTCAAACTGTAAATTCAAACAAAATTGATTTAAATACAAAAAAAAAAAATAACAAAAATAACAAAAAATAATATAACAAATTACTTTTCATAAAAAACATGCGATTTTTGAAAGTACGACCGGCGTGTGGAACCCATCCCGTTATCGCAATTTTTCAGCGATAAGTGTGCTCATAAATATATTCACTTAGGTGCTTATGTGTGTATGTACAATAAATGTAAAATTAAATTTCAAAAAGGCGCGTCGGGTAAAGTTCATGTTTTCATTATTTCTTTATTTAATTATGTTTGTGTTACTATCAGAGCGGAGATCAACGAAAATGTATGGTAAATTGTTAGAAATTGATTAAAACTATTAGCACTACTATTATAACCTACTTTTTATTTAAAATTTTGGAATTTCTATACTTTGAAATAAATTAAAATAATCGTTTTTCGAACAAAAATAGTAATATTTAGATTTTTTTTTATTTAATGTGAAAATAAATCTAATTTGAAAATTTTGGTTGAAATTGAGTTTTTTTTCTAACTAAAATAATTGAAAATTTCTATTAGATTTTTATTTAATTTGGTATTTTTACAATATTATGAAATTTATTTCCGCTACACAGATAAATACATATATATGTATATCGATTTATAAGATTTTACGCGACTTTGTGTTGGTTTCAAGTTCAATGTCAACCGATCACTTTTGTAGCAATTCTCTTGCTGTATGCTTTATTTATCATGTGGATACATACGTGTATGCAATATATGTATGTTGGTAGCTATGTACATATGTACATATGTATGTAAAAATGCATATAATTATAGTACATTTGTTTACTTATGGCTAAGCTTGTCACTGCTGACTTTTATTGCTCACACAGCTGCGTGTTGTTTTTTCTTAATTTTTTTTTCTGTATTTAAAATAATTATTTACGTGAATTAAAAATACTTTCGATTTTACGCATATTTATCTACATACATACATATATACAAACAGATGTACATATACATATCTATGTACATATGTGCGTCTTATCGTATGACTAACTTTCATATAGCGATTAAATAGTTTTAGTCAAACTAACTTTATTTATGCCTTTAATACCTTTATGCTATAAAATAGAATTTTTACAATTTTCAGAAAATGCTAGAAGGAATTTTATCACTAACTACGGAACAAGTGTACATGTGCCTCAAGCAAATTTTCTCTGATAGAATAGTATAATATAATTTTTCATTCGAATGTAAGGAATTCTCATAAAAATTAATGTCCCATACATACATACATACATATGGTATATTAGCTAATAACATATAATCCTATACATGCATATATACAATACATATATAAGAAAGTAGTACGTGCTTAAAAAAATTACGAAAAATCCGCTTACTCATGCTACGGTAGTAAAAAGTGAATTAACTTTTTCTACGCAAATTACATTGAAATGCTTTGTAATAACTTCTGAGTGTTAAAATAAATATTGAAATTAAAAGCGTATAATAATAAATTTTCTTTAAATATAAGAATTCTCTTCATTATTTATTTTGATCTAAAAAAATAAAAGTATTTTATTTAGTAGTACTGTTCAAGAAATTGATAACATATATATAAGAGAGAAGTTTCAAAACGTTTTTGAAAATTCTAATACAGATTGCTCAATAAACATATTCTTGCCTACCAATTGGAAGGGCTGCAAATGCGGATTTGAAGCTACCGAAATGCAAATGTCGAAATCGAAAAATGAATATTGCATAAAAAATCGATCGAGATTTTCGTAAAAGTGTTCAACCATTCGGTAAAGATTTAAGACAAAATTTAAAAAAAATAATAACAATCAAAACTTGTAAAATAAAACAAATTATTGAAATGATAGTATAAAAAAATGATAGGATTTTCCAATTTTCATTCAATTTTAGAGTGTTATAAGATTTGTATTTATTTTTCAGATATTACTTCTTTATCTTAAATGCGAGTAACTGCTTGTTGGTTCGAACTTTTTTTTTTATCGCTTGTAGAATGTTTCGCTAACACTGGTCTGCAAATTTTTTCCTCATGGTTTTCATACTTGTAGATGAGTTCATTACATTTTGTGCTCTTAACACGGAATAAAACATGCAGTTAAGTACAGTACATAATTTTTTGAAGAAGACTGATATTACAGCACAATATTATAAGAATTATAAGATTTTTTAATCAAAATTTAATTTAAATTATTTTTCTGAATAAATTGAAAATTGACTTTCGCTTTTGTAAACGTAAACAGAAGAAGTAAATTATGACTTTATTTTTTCATTTCAAAAAATATTAAAGGATTAAAGTTGCATTATGTTTTCCTTGCGGTATTTTTTTTCCAAACAAAAAACTAAGTTTTAGACCGTATAAAATTTTGCACAATAAAAAAAACATGTCATAAAAATTAAAATAGCATTTTTAAAATTATTTTTGAAAAAGAAAAGAGAGTTAGTTGTTTAACTGATCTTGTGTATAACTACATGGAAGATTCTTTAGTTTTAATTTAAATTGAAATTTTTCCGTAATAAACTGAAAATTTTCTGCCACTTCTTCAGACACAAATAAGTGTAAATTATTTTTTTTATTATTTTATCTTAAAAAGATTAAATTTCTTCAGTCAGAATATTTTTTTTGCATTATGTTTTCCTTACAGTATTCTTAAAAAAAAATAAAGTTTTTAGCCGCATAAAATTTTTCCCAATAAAAAAATATGTCATAAAAAATAAAATTAAAATTTTTTTCCTTTACATAAGAAAAGAGAATAAATTATTTAACTGCTCTTACGGAGATAGCAATAATAATATCTTCTTTCAAAGCTATGCTTCTTACTGACGTCATTCGCATATTAAATGGTAATCGTTTTTTGAAATCACAAAAAAAGGGGAAACAACATTGTGAAATACTACTTTTGCCATTCATCCAAATCGATAAACAAAAGGAGAGTTCATGTGAAAGTGATAAGTCATGGTAGATGACAAATCGTTATGAGTAGATAGATACATAATATGTACGTATATACGTATGTACAATATATACACATATATAAAAAATAAATGTTTAGCACTGAAAATCACGTAATTTTTTTGCTTATGTTACGTACCTAACTGCAAACTCATATCTATCCTAGGGAATTAGAAGGTGTGAAATATTATTAAGCAAAATGAAAAAATATAATATTAACAATTTCTATTTTTATTTTGCAAACACTTGATAATAGTTCATGTGTTGGCCATTTAAAAAACAAACTAATTTAATATTTATCAGTTCTTAACTCGTAACTATGCCGTGTGTAGTAATAAAGATTGGAACATTCACAATTTCGTATAAATTTTATGATGCTGATATGATAATTAAATCTAAAAATATCTTTCAACAAGTATGTATGTACATACATACGAGTACATATATGAACGAATTGGGTAAAACAAAAAAAAAAAAAATAAAAAACAAAACACTCCAATTTGAAGGTGACATCGCTGTTAATCACAAATTTGATAGTCAATTGACAGCGAGGAGTGCCCGGTCGACCGGCTCTTACTGGTTCTATTTGACCATAACAATGACGAAATAGAAATATTGATATTTTTTTTTAAATATTGTATTAAAAATGATCATTAATATATGCGTACTTGTCAACAAATTAAAAAGTGAAAGACATAAAAATGTAAATACATACATATGTGTATAGAGCAGTTCGTTCATGAATTTCTAACTGTTGAAAATTTCAATAACATTAGAAAGGCGCTGCATCTATGTCTACATATACCTATATACATATACATACATACATTCATCATATTTAAGTATGCCAAAATTGACTTTTGCATGTATGTATGTACATGTATGTACTCGTATAACTATGTATGTCTAAGCACTTTCAATTTGATTGAAATTCACATACATACATACCTGCATACATACATACATAGATATGTGCATGTTTCACTTGTTTTTATGCACAGCGGGGCATGTCCAACACCATTCATTGGCGCTTGGCAACAACGCAAACGCAAAATGGTCTGTATTTTTATTTTTATTTATTTAGTTTTTTAATGTATTTATTTTGCTTTGGTTTACTATTTCATGTTGAAATCGACACACGCAACAGCTGACACAAATGACCTAAGCGAGCAAATTTACTAGTTAAAGTTGGTTTTTCTTGTTATTTGTTGCTGCCTATTATCAAATTGGCGTTTGTTATGAAGTTGGTGTAAAGTATAGTGTGAAATAGCATGTAGTATGTTGTGTACATGGAAGTGGCGAAAATGCAAAAAAAAAAATGAAAAATGTGTAAAGGTATATTTAAAATAAGTTGTGTAAATGAGAGAAAATGCAAGAATTGAAGCTCCAACCAAAGTAGTTGGTTTCGGTGATAATTCATGGTATGCTTTGAAGCTTAGAGAATATTTTGTTGGAGAGACTTTATCTTGACACTTTTTTTTTCTAAATATGAATATTCGATAGTGCTTGTTGAAATGTGAAAACATTTATTAAAATATATATTTTTTGTAGATCCTTTTCTCAATTTCTAAATATGAAAATAATTCAAAGCAAAAGCCTTAAAATACTACAGCAAACTTATTAGGT
Source organism: Ceratitis rosa (assembly GCA_037013455.1). NCBI lineage: Eukaryota > Metazoa > Arthropoda > Insecta > Diptera > Tephritidae > Ceratitis > Ceratitis rosa. The sequence continues at coordinate 7,226,248 of JAWMAG010000020.1, read as the reverse complement.
CAAGCAAAAAGTCATCCATTATTTTTGCAATCGATGCATTTACTGATCTTTATATATAAAAGCGATTGGCGTGAGAGAGATAACATTTGCTACTAAAAAGGATAATAGGAGAAGTGTTGATTACTTAACTCAATAGTGATTGGTCCCATGTCAAAAAAGGACACCAGCAAAAAGAAATTCTACAATTTGGTCCTGATATATTTAATCATGCACCTTTCTGGTTTCGTTGATTGCGTTCCGGTATTTTTGATGTAAAAGATGCTCCACGGTGCGGAAGGTCAATTGTCAAAAATTTCGATAAAACAAAGGACCATCATGCGAACATCTCACAAAAAACAGTTCGGAACCACTTGAAAAAATGCTGGATACAAAAAGAAGCTGGATGAATGGTTGCTACATGAGTGAACGAGAAAAGTAAACCTCTTGGACATTCCCATCTACGAATCGCTGCTGAATCGTAACAAAATCGACTAATTTCTGAAGCGGATGGTAGCTGGCGGGATATGGCGGAGGGATATGCGTCCAGCATTGGTACATTAGAACGCACGAAAACAAGGCCAAGGAGAACGATCGAACGACATTTACCTACTCACTAATATCGTGCCGGGCGCAACCTCAATTTATGGTATTCGTCTCGTTGGTTTTTTTCTACGCCCACACCGAACGGCTGATGAATTGTACTCACCGGAGGAGTTCACACTGCATGCTGAGAAGCGACCGTATCAAAAAGGGATCAAGATTCATAGCATATATCATCAATCATATACAAGTTTACCAACTCTTAACCTATCCGCGAATTACCAAATATCATCTGTCAGCACAGCAACAAAATACGTCTGTCTGTTGGTGAAACTTGATTGTTGGTACCTAAAATTGTGTACATAATATGCAATATTTGATTATATGGCACTCCACTTATCTGCTCAAAAAAAGGGTGACATCTTTATCAAATCAATTGATCTTCATATAGTTATATCGGAAATTGTAGCCTCAATATATGACAGAAATATAGTTAGGTATGTGTAATAGCAATGAAGAAAATATTCATTGGCGTAACATTCATATGAGTATATAAAATTTATATTTCTACTGATTGTAATTATGTACATAAGTATTGTACATATGTATATATGTACTTATATATTATATTCATATAGGTATAATTCGATTTGCTACGCTCAACAGGTGACATATTATTATATTAATATTTTGTTTTGCATTTTTTTATGCTTGTTTTGCTTGCTAATTTTCTGATTTCATATTAATATGTATGCATGTACATATGTATATACTTATGTAATGATAATTATTTTAAAACAAAATTTGTCTATTCATCTTTTCGTGGACTTAACAATATTTTATTTATTATTGACGATGCAAAAAACAATGTTCATTGTGGGCTCATCCAAACACACTCGCTTAATTTGGTACATATATATATACCTATATATGCAAATATATGTGTAAATCAAAGCTTACTAAAGATAATGAGCACAATAATAAAGTAGCTACCTTTCAGTAATTTTTTATTTTATTTTTCGAATTTTTGTTTTAAATGAAAGTCACGCGAAGATGATAATGACAACAGAAATGAATACACAAAAAGAGCAAAATAAAATGAAAAATAAATCTCAACATTCACATATCATCTTGCCATTGTCTGACGGTTACTGCTGAACAAAGTCCTGTTTTGTTGCAGACAGCTATTACCTCGACTGATCTTTGAAAATAACAGTGTTGTGACCTGTTTTATTTTGATTGCTATTATTTAATTAATTAGTATTTGCTGTGGTTGAATATCAATTTTGCTTATTTCTTCGCAGACTTCACAGAAATAATTAGAATTTATTAAATTAAAAATGTCAGAGTAATTTCTGTATTTGTTTTGTCATGACATTATTTCACTAATGCATTTAGTTTGAGTTGTTTGTTTGAAATGGAAATAATTCCGGTTTCGAAATGTTATTTAATGACTAAACTAAATGACGAATTTTTACAATTTCAATAATGAGTAATGAAGCTCTCTGCTGCATTAAATTTATCGATTCACAAAATAAGACCAATTTCGATTTCATTACACCTTTTATGTACATATGTACATGCAATGGTATAACAACTTTGGTTCGGTGTATGTAAGTACTAGAAGGAGAAGAGATAGACCCATCAAAATTTAAACCGATCGGGTGAGGTCATGGTTGATTTCATGATTTCACCATGTCTGTCTATCCGTCTGTTTATAGGCAAACTATTCCATCAGTTTTTGAGTTATTTCAACCAAACTTTGTAATAGGAGCTGGCCAGATCGGTATATAAACGACCGATTTTTCAGATTTAAGATTAAGAGCATCATATTTATCAAAAACAGACGACTGTATCATACAGCTTCTATACAGCAATTTTTTCCTATCTGAGGCTTTGATCAAAACTCTGTCTGAAAAGCACGCTCTCTGTATGGAATTTCGCATCTATAGGTAAGCATTGTCACGGAAAATTATCGAAATCAGAGGACTTTATTATATAGCGCCCATACAACAACGTTTTGTTCAGATTTGAGATTTTTGAACGAAAATCCGTCAAAAAAGCATCTAAAAGCGTAAGGCTTGGTATTCTACACACATACGATATATACAACTAACGACTGCCATTGGCAATTATGGAAATTGGAAATCTTCATCATATAGTCCTCCAACCAATTTCTCAGATATGAGAAGCGTAACTGTAATAATTTCGGAGTAATCATGAAACGCGTGAGATTAGTCATGTAAGTTTATGTCCAAGTTTTTGTTTCAAACGCGTTGTTTTCGAAACAGCGTTTTCGAAATTTGCTGTCATTGCAACTCAAAAACCTTTTTTGAAGACCTCAATCGGGGGTCACTTTATAGTTCATACAATCTTCTTTAACACCTTTTTGTCCTTTTCATTTCTGGCACCCTGAAGGCAGATGGGATGGTAGCAAAATGGAAAATGGTTTTTTCGGATCTTCACGGGATAGCGTATATCCCGTATACAAGATTTCCGTTTGAAAAATATATGTTAAAATAACTTATTTGTGGACAAATATATTATTGATATTATGAAATATTTATTGGAGAAGTTTTCTTTAAAAAAAAAGTCGCTTTTTGCTTTCACACTGGTTTAGCCTCTTAATCCTAAAATGAAGTACCATAAATTTCATATGGTCATGAAAGATTTGAAGAAGATGGCACTTCCCTCTGTTTTTTTTCAGATCTTACGAAGTTAAGAGAAACAAAATTTATATCCGCAGACCTCATATTTTTTTTTTTTTTGAAAACTAAAAACTCTTGGAAACAATAGTCTGAACAGTATGAGTTATACCTGTCTCGGTAATCATAATGTTTTCCTCACCAAACTACTTTCCAGACAACTTAGTACGAATCGGAATCAGAATCGGCATTTAAGTCCCGCAACATCAACCAACGGTTAAATTTCGCGCATAACGTTTCTGAAGCTCTTAAACTTGTAGTTTTTAGTTGTTTATTGGCATTACAAAAATATGAAATATTTTAATTATTATTATTATGGGTTTTTAAGTCTATAGATTATCCAAGAATGCATAAGGCATAAGTTTAATTAAGGAATAGGCTGAGATTATTCCTCAAAAGTATCTCAATTGAGTAGTAATAGATTCTGCAACCAAAAAGAAGTGCTTAATTCTTAATTTAAGAATCATATCGTTATTCAATTGGAGACAGATGTAGTTGACAATTGTTGGAAAGTTAGCATTTTTAATTTTTTTTTCAAAGATCAATAAATCTTTGGCGAACTACAAGGGTTTATAAACATTGGAAACACATATTGTTAAATGCTTTGCAAATATAAGAGCGTGGCAAATTTTTTTTCAATAAATCTGAAAACTTGAAAGTTGGATTACAATGCAATGATTAAAATGCTCCTGATCATGTCTCTATTCGCGAGTCTGCGAATATCGGGAAGAATGGTTAATGTTACTTTGCACTTTTGAAATGTTTTCTTTTTTCCATATTGTAAATTCTCTGCAAAAAGTAGCTACAAACTCATCAAGCAAAATATTCCATGTCTCGGTGCAAATAATTTCAAGTTGTAAACAAATGAGATAAACTAAATGGAAACAGAAAAAACATAATTATTTCATTTGCAGTGCAAGGAGAAAAATTATTATATACGTACATACGTACATACATTAAATCGTATCTTTGAAAATAGATAAGTGTTGAGTTGTGCAAAAACAATTGCAAATAAATAAATAAACTGCAATGATAAGTGAAAAATTGCTTTCCTCTTGTTATACGTGTATATGTATATTTTTTTAATTTATTTATTTACTTTAAAAGATTTTATAATAGCTTTGTAGAGATATATTATATATATGTAGATATGCATAATTAAACCAGAAATAAGAATATCTCCAATTTAAACATATATTATATAAACATATTTAACAATAATAACCGTTATTAATAGAATTAATACATTTTGAATTCAATATACTAGTTGATAGATCTTTTATTATTTTCCATATAAAGAGGTTTCCAATAAGAGGTGCTATTTTAAATAGCCTGCTGTTCCGGTAACATATTATGCTGTAATTTTTTGACATTTGACAAGTAAAAACTACGTCAGTAATAAATATGGAACGATATACGCTTCAACAACGCTTTGAAGTTATGAAAATTCACTATTTCACTGGCGGAGGCGGTTGGTAAAACTAAAAAATTTTTCGATCGTCGTGAAGTACCTTGTCGGACCGCAATACAGAAATTGATCGAAAAAATTGAGCTGTTGGGACAAGTTAATGACGTGCACGTAGCTCAAGAACAACTGAGAATATTGCTGTTGTAGCCTAAAGCGTTGAAGAAAACCCTGGTTTGTCCATTCCTCGTCGTTCTTTGCAATTGGACATTCCACAAACGTCATTACACCATATTTTGCATAAAGACTAGGGTTTCAAGGTTAATTTCATTTTACACAAGAACTTAAGTCGACCGATCATCAAAAATGTGTCTTTGCAGATTGGGTACTTGAAATACATGGAAATGATCCGGAATTTCATCGAAAAATTATCTTGACTGATGAGGCCCATTTCCACCTTGATTATTACGTTAATAAGCAAAACTGCCGCATCTGAAGGTTGGTAAACCCATGATTTATATTGTTGAAAAAGCTCTCCACGCTCAATTTGTCTGTGTTTGGTGCAGCTTATGGTACGCCCGGGTCATTGGACCTTATATATATATATATATTGTATAATAGGCGCTTTGTAACCGTTGAAGTGATTTTCGGCCGAGCTCCTCCTCCAATTTGTGGTTTTGCGTCTTGTTAATTTTCCAACAAATGGAGAGACCTACAGTTTATACTAGGCCGCCTCCGATCGGCTTATAGTTCTTTTTTATGAGAAGCCATTATTTCATGTCAGAATTACACTCGGAGGGGTTGACATTCCCTGCCGAGGGGCGACCGCAATTAGAAAATTTTACTTAATTTTGTATTTAAATTAATTTTCTATAACTGTTCAGATGTTGCCCGAACCAGGATTCGAACCCTGGCCTATCGAATGGCCAACCACTCGGCTATACGTGTATGTACATATGTACAATATATATAGAAGTATGCACTATGTGTATACAAGGGAGAAAGATTATCTAAAAACACTTCCAGTATAAATATTTTGTTTAAAGTATACTCATACTTATATCAGGAAGTCTTGATTATCTTATAAATTAAGATGTGCACAGACACATGTATGTATGTATGTATATATGAAGGAACACATATTTTTGTGTGTAGATATGTAGTTGTTATTAATTGCCATAAAAATACATATGTACAGTCATGTGAATAGTACCCAAAAAAATCACCCCATACGAGTATGTCCACAAACAACAAACAAATTATTTTCAATCTTCTCTTTTTCTTTTTTGACCAATTTCGTGAAATTTTGAAAGTACACACACACACAGACATACATACATACATACGTAGAAATTTGTATATACGAATAAAAAGCATTTCTTTGAAATATATACATGAACGTGTGTGTGCACTTAAAAAGCCAGCAAACTGTATGAAACTTTGACCCCTAACAAGGTGACATAATAGTGGTAGAGTTGGTTAGCTCTAATAAAATCATACATAGGCACATATATATGTACATAAGTACACCGGCAATTTATGCAAGTACACGTATGTACATATGTAGATTTGAACTATTGTGTTAACTATAGCAGTGACAAAATTCGAAGTTTTATTTTAGGTCACAATAAAATATTTTAGTGTATATTTGCAGGACAAGGAACTTAAAAAAAATAACTTTTTTCCATAAAAACATATCTACATAATATTGTTTTTCTGAAATATATATATGTACATAAGAGTATATGTCAACATTATTGAGTGGATTTAGATATGATAATTATTGCGACCATGTTATGGAAAAAAGCTTACTATTTGCATCGATATGTAAATACAATGTCTAATTAAATATAGTATAAAAAAGAGCAATGCTAAAATATTACATTTCTCTAGGGTATACGTATCAACAGATTGTTAGCTAAATATTATACTTTTATTGAATCATTTTATCATCAGCTGAGTCCATGATTTATTATGCTTGTACATATATGTATATACATATATACTCGTAAATAAATGTACGCATACATAGTATGTTTGAAAGAATATTACTGCATTGATCTTTAGTTTCTACGTCAACCGCCAGACAGGGAAACCAAACAAAGTTTTGCATAAATATACTATTTATATTTGCGTAAAGTCAGAGTAACTAATTAAAGAGAAAAGCACATTGTTTTCAAATAAAAAAAAAAACATTCATACTCGTACATACGTGTATGTACATATAATTTAAATTTGCATAATGCGTCGGACATACATACATATGCAATTTCCTATAATAATACAACTACACTACATGTATGTACCATATGTATATATATAAAATCTATTAATTTTTATTTTTTAAACTACTTAAAATTTTTTAAAAATTCATAATTCATTTTTTAATAATTTTTAAATTTTTATTATTATTACTTTTTATTTGAATATGCCACTGTTTTAATCTTGTATTAAGACAAATTTTGATTTCAATTTTTTTATTTTTCACAATTTTTTTGTTTGTGCTTAATCACGCTTTGATTGTGTGGCATTGAAATTGCCCAAAAAGCACTAACACACAGGTGCATATATACGTATAATAGCTCCTTGTGTATGTGTATGCATGCCAACTCATATTCGTATTTCTCAAATTTAAGCATTTTATTTGCAATAGATGACAGACAATAGCTGCTTGTTGAAAGCTTTTTTTGAGTATTTTGTACGTATGGATATTTGCGTTCAAGAGGCATTTCTTCTTCTTCTTCTAGTTTAAAAATGCCGAAATTTTTTGATTTTCAGTTGCGATATTTGCATTTACTAAGTGATTTACATTTTTCCTCTCACATTTTTATTTGGGAGCGAAAAAATTTCAAAACAGAGAGGAATTTGCAATGTAGATACAAAGTTATGTATACCATACTCGTATATTATATATTTATGTGTGTATATTTGGCGATATGTTGTGCATAGTTTGAGACATAACATCTCAGCTGTTGCGGGGGTAAAAGGGTGTTTTTTCGGGCAGATTTTAAGAAAGTTGAAAATATAAGAAAGCAGATTGAAGGCAAATTTGTTGCCAATTTTTTGCTAATAATAATGATTAGTATCCTTATGGTTTTTTATAGCTAAGCTATTGCCAATGGTTATAAATTATGGATTCGTTAAAAATAATTTCAATTTCAATTTTTAATTTTTAATTTTTAATTTTTAATTTTTAATTTTTAATTTTTAATTTTTAAATTTAATTTTAAATTTAAATTTTAAATTAATTTGTTTGTTTTCTTAATGACAAATGTGACAGAGGAGTTTAAAGTTTTGCTGGTTTTAATGGAATTCATTGCAAAACATTTCAAAACAAAACTGATTCTCAATGGTTTCTTAAACGATAATAGAGGTAGGAGCAATAGCTACTTTAGAAAAATATTTAGCCTATGGTTGACACAAATGCTATGGTTTCCGTATCAATTACAATATGTACTATCTATGAATGTGATCTGTTAGTTTATAAAAGAAGCATTTTGTTCTTTACAAAATTCCAAAAATGTTAGTCACCAAAACCAAATTGAGAAATTGCACCGCCTTGAAAAACCGGTCTTAACAAACCATCCTTTATATTTACATACTACATACAAATGGTACATATACAAACAAATACGTGGTATGCGCTCAAACAAAAGTCCAAAATATTTTCTCTCCGAGTAAAACCAAAAAAGTGGTGTGATTTTTGGCTCTTAGTACAGCTGTTTGAAAGGGCGTACTATATTTATGCATGTATGTATCTATGTAATAAGCATGAATATTCAGAAACTCATAATGAATATTTATTTCTAAGTTTGTACTCGCGAAAAATGGGGTTACATTTTTTAGATACACCGTAGTCGATTTTTCTTATATACATATATATACATACATACATATGCATATACCCGTATCGAAATTAATGCACGAAAACTTTACTACTGACTGAAGTCTCAAGCCGGCTAAGGACAAAAAGGACAAAACTATTACTAAAAAGTGAAAAACATAACTCGTTTGGTATAGAAAATAACTAAAATACTTCAGCTGAAGGGATTTTTTTTTTTTCAAAAAAGGTCTCTATCATCTCAACCCTTATGGCTGCAATGTAGATTTCACGCAAACACCGGCAAAATAACAAGAACAAATCACACTGCAATGACCACTTTCAACCAATTACCAGTTGGGTAATTTTCCATTCGTGCTACACTAATACACAATTTCTGTCGACACCGCATATCCTTGCTATGAAATTACTCTCGAAAATGTTTTTACTCAAAAATCGATTTCACTCAGAAACTTAGTATGTGCATTTAAAATAGTTATTGATTTTTTTGTTATTAAAAACTAGTTATTTTTTTAAGTTATACACTTCACTTCCCTGCCAGCACTTACCTTGTTGTATTTCTTATAATGTAGGCGTTCCAAGCCGGACACTTTACCGGGCACCTCGGCATCATCGGCTAAGACCGCCGTTGTTTTTTGTTTTAGACACTCCGACATTGTGGTACTGTAATTTCTTAGTTGCTGCTGCTGGAAATTTCTATTATAATTATTGTAGCTATTTAAAGCTTCTATGCTTTTATTCAAATCCAATAATTCTTTGGAGGATAATAGAGGTGGCAATAAATTTCTCTCGTTTTCCTTTTGATTTTGTTTCAAATTTTTATTGTTGGTGGTGGTTGTAATTTCTGTCAAATCATCTACTTCCTTTTCCTCCTTTGCGGACGTTGCTGTTTGTTGTGTCTGCGACAATTGAGACGGTAATGATGACTGCTCGGCGGCGACTCGACTCGTACTGATTTTACTCAATTTTGCTATGCCATTTGACAACTCGTATTCGACAGTTGTTGTCGTTGTTGTTAATGTAGTCGTATGATGATTATTGCTCGCTTGACTACTATTGTGGTGAGCACAGTGTGCTTGCGTAGAGGCAAAAGTTGTTCTATTGCCGTTGTTGTTGTCGGTGGCTTGGCAACAATGTTGCCCAGACGTGGGGATTCCGATTGCTAGCTGTTTCACATTCATTGCGTCATCATTTGTGTTAGTGTTATTGTTGCTCAGCTGTGTGCCAATAACAGCTGATGGCACGAAAGCTCCACCAGGGCTGCTACAATGACAGCTGTTGGCCGTGGCGGTTACTTGACGCTGTAGCTGTTGTTGTTGGCACTGTTCATTCACTGGAATTGTAGTTTTATACATTTGTGCTTGTTGTTGTTGCGGCTGTTGTTGTTGGCGATATTGATCATATGGTGTTACCTGGCCATTGGAAGGGTTATACGAGTTGGCGAGGGTTGGATAAACCGGTGAACTGCAAAACGAAAAACGCAAAGCGAATAAATGGATGAGTGAATGATGAGCAAGAGAAGCAAAATCATAGAGCACACAGAAATTGCTGAATTGCTTTTAGCGTAAGCATGAACCGTGAATGTACATATGTATATACATTTATACATACTTATGACTTATGTAGGTATATGCATACTTATCTATGTGTGCTTGTTTGGCGGTATTATAAGCTTTGCGAATGTTAAAATATTTTTGTACATACAAATGTGCTACATACCTACATACATACATACATATGTACAAATGTTAAGTTATTAAATTAAATGGCTTATGAGAAGTGCGTATAATTCGTTGTGTAATTCACACATTTCAAATATTTATTGTTTTTATTTTTTGGTAAATAGATGTATTAATGCCCTATTTTGAATTTATGTATGGCATACATATGTATGTATGTATGTACATATGTAACTATGTTTATTTTTCTAATAACAAAAGAAAAGCTATAATAATTAAATTTGTCAATATTTGTTTTGATAAGTTTTATTTGTAAAACTAATAATATATTTTTTAAACTTACCGCAAACTAATTATGTTCAACTAGCAGTGAAACCTATTTGGCAAATAACTATTTTTGAACTTTAATAATTTTAAAAGTCTATTAATAGTATTGGATAACTTACACCTTCCACATAAATACCATGCGCTTTCAGATTCATTCATAGCATTCTCAGATGGAAAAATGTAATAAATTACTAACAGCTTACAACATTTTTCCGCCGTGATTCCTAGATCGAATTTTAATATTGTTTCCCATATATTAGGTTAAGTAACGAATCATCCATTATTTTTGCATTCAATTTTAGGCTTTATTTACCATAGTTAGAATTATGTTATTAATGTTAAATATGCTCCGTTTTGAAACACGACTCCGCTCCTTCAGAGGGATGAATTAGGAGTTTGACCGTAGGGTAGCTCATAGTGGCTAATCCAGGCTTGGTGATCGTTTGTGCCGGCTCACAACCCTACGATCACGACCGTTTTCATTTGACGTTACTGTAAGTGATCCACATTTCATTACCAGTCACCATGCGCTTTAGAAATGGGTCGATTTTGTTAGGAATCGATTTGTATATGGAAACTCAGTACTTAGGGTTTTTTCTTGTTAACTCATGTGACCCCCATATATCGAGCTTCTTTGTGTATACGGCCTTTTTCAAGTGGCTCCAAACTATTTTTTGTGCGATGTTTAGGCAAACGAAACAGTGCTCGAATGACGGTTAGACTTTGCGGAGCATCCTCTATATGAAAATTACCGTAACAAAATCGACAAAAATTGTGCATGAGTGACTGTTACAACATCAGGACCATAAATACTATTCACATTTTCAGCTGACCGAAATTGGTTTTCACCTTTATCGAAGAAAAATTTGTAAAATATAGCCGATTTTCTTTTTGCTAGTGTCCATATTTAACATGCGCTCAAACACTACTGAGCTAAGTGATCAACACTTACCCTGTTATCTGTTTTAGTACAAAATATCATCTTTTTCACACCATCTAGCGTGATCAAATCGCTCTTATAGAACGCGAGATACAAATCACTAAAGCCATCTTTAGCAAAAATAATTGATGACTTCTTACTGGACCTAATATTAAGGGACTGCGGTAGCCGAGTAGTTAGAATTGTGTACTGCCGCTCGGAAGCCTAGGGATCGAGTTCTGCTCTGAGCAACTTTCAAAAATAAAAGAAGATTTAATTTAATTTCGGCAGGGAATGTCAAGCCCTCCGAGTGTTTTCTGACGTGAAATAAAATGCTCCTCATAAAAAAACCATCCCTCAAGAGGCATCCACTTCAGCGGTTACAAAGGTCTAAATATTTAATATATGTGTATATGTATATATTAAGGAACCACAATATCTTATGTAAATGTGCCTTTATTTCAAATTAATAGCGCTTCTCTTTATTCCTTCTAGTGAACAAGATACTCCAGCCTTGTGTATACATACATTAGCTTTGTCTTAATATATCTGCGGTTTGGAAATGAGATATCAGTGAGCTGAACATATTTAATTTTTCAATTAACGATAAAAAGATAATACATCATAGATGATGACAAAGTTCATATTGTTGTCCGAAACTCTGAGTATTTGATTGTCATTTTTCTCTTCGCATATTTTTATTTAATATACTATATTATCTATTGCTGTTAAATTTCGTAAACGTAAATGAAGATCTCATCTCTATTCACATCCTTAATAAAACATATTAAAAGAAAAAATTATAGCAGTACTGTTTGAGGAGTGAGTTTTCTATCATCCATAATCGGAATGAAGTGGAATACACTGAAGGTATTTCAATTCGATAAGAAACTAAACTCTTTTGTAATTCAAGACCAGAATTGATACCAGAATGAGAACGTTGAGAATTGACTGATGATGAGCAGATGAATATTTTTTATTGTATTAAGCACCGCCCTGTCTACCATTGATGGCCTGACTTACACGTATTATTCAACTTTTATAGAATAGAAGGTTACGACAAGAGCAAAGTTATATGTTTAATGACGAAGTTGGTTCAATTTTGCGGGTTGCCGAAGATTGCAAAATACATTTTTCATTCTTTTATTTATAAAACAACTAACATCTCGTTAATCCATATATTGTCAAAGTCGTGTTCATCTCTCCGAATTGACAGTGGCAATCTGACCGTTGTCGTTTTTAAAGAAGTGAAGTCCAATCACACCTCAGGTGGCTTCACTTGTTCTGAGAGCCACACTTTATGATGTAAGTCCAAGATATATATATTTTATCTGGCCATGTATATATTTTTTTAATTAAGAAAATATTATTTTTTTGTTAATATAAATATCTAGCTTCATACACTGTAAGTATGACTAAAGGGTTTCCTAACCTCGTATTCTATAAACCTTGCTTACGACCAACTTTGTGCGCTCCAAAGCGGAGTTACCAAATCGCTATAACCTTCCTTTGTGAATATTGTTTGAATATGAGAATAAAGTACGACAAATTTATGGACATTTAAGTTGTCCTTCAACATTTTTTTTATAAATTTGTTAACTGTCCAACGACTTATGAATTTAATATTACAGCTACAAAACAAGGAAAAAAATCAATAAAATATTTTAAAATAAAATAAAAAATTAAACAGCATAATGGTTTTCTACAGTGTATGGAAGATTTAACAGTTTTTAACTATAATTATAAGCTTTAGATTTATATAAAAGTTAAAACAAAAACGATTTGCTAAACGATATTTTAATGAAATATTAATTGCTTATACAAAAATTGTAATCATATAAAATTCATTAAAATAATCGTAAAACAAAACTTCATTAATCTTATTATTTCTACTTTCTCTAAATCACAATTTTGCATTAAAAGCCGTTTATGGACGGACTTGACTGACTTGACTGATAATGCAAAGTGCATTTGTTTCTGGCGTGACTGGGAAAAATTAATGATAAGAATTATAAACGTTTTCAGTTTATAAAAAGTAGCAAAAATTGTTTTTGGTCAATGCGGAAGATTATATACATAGATTTATACATACATATGTACATACATACATACATATGTAAGCATGTTTGTCGCATGAAATTAGCAAATAAAGCTATTAACTGATATAAAATGAAATATATACATACATTTTTATGATACATATGTATGTGCATATAAATTTTTGGTGTAATTAAATTGTACTTAACGGCACGAATAACAAGTGATTTTTGATAAATGATTAGATGGTAATTTTTTTGTTTTAAAACTTAACTTTGGCGGCAATAGAAAATATATTGCATTTTAATTATACAAAAATATTTATTTTACATTTGGGCGCATTAAATTGATTTTTCTTGTGACATTAAGGAATTAATTTAGTTAATTTTAGTTTTATTTTTCTTTAACAATTTGCTATACACAAAGAAGTATGTACGAGTATATGTACATTATTTGCAAAACAGCAGCCACTTGCAATTATAAAACTTAGTAAACTTGAAATGTTTATTATTGTTTATTTGCTTTTTCTTTAATAACTTACCGCGCTTTATAACACATTCCAACACTAAAAAGACGCGACTTTATTAAAAGTGGACTTAATGCTTTTAATTGCATTTTAAAATTCTTAATATTAAATTAACACACAAAGAACTAATAATAAATAAATAAATTCAATTATTTGTTTTGTCTTTCATAAATTCTTTTCCAATTTATTTTGAAACCTACTTTCGCAAATGTTTTTTTTTACTATTTATATTTTCACAACAGAAATTGACAGAGCGAATGTTAGCGTTTGAAATGAGAGCGTTGACTGACTATGCCGGCTATAGACCACTGAAGCACAATCAGCTGTGTGCCAAAGAAAAAATAGTATTGTATAATTTCTTTACACTCTACACAACCACATCTGTACACATGTATATTATGAAAAAGTTTATCAACTAAAACTATTAAGTATTTGTTTACTAGATTGTTCTTGCTTTTATTATGTAGTTTTCCTATTTTCGCATTTCGCTCTCAAAGCTGATTATGGTAGCTATGCGATGCCTAAGTATAGTATGCAGCGGTCAATAGAAATATGAACAAAACAAAAATGCCAAAATATTTCAAAGTACACTCGGAAAGGGATTTATATTTATGTATATACATACATATATACTAAGTGCATTATTTTAATATATATTTACATTGGTGTAGTAAAAAGAAATCCATTATTTTTGCATTTGAAATTGAATGTTTTATTTTTTTCTTTTCATATCCAGCGTTATTCTAATGGTTCTAAACGGTTTTTTATGCAATCTTTAGCTCCTGGGCAATCGAGACAGTGCTCGCATGATGGTCGGACTCGACAATGTCCATGAATTTATCGATATTTTCGACACTTGGCCTTCCACTGCGTGAAGCATCTTTTACATGAAAATTACTGGAATGAAACCGAAATTGTGCATGATTGACTATAAGAGTATCAGGACCATAAACGCTATTCACATTTTCAGCCCCCTGGCTTGCGTTTTCGCCTTTATCGAAGAAAAACTGCAAAATATAGCGTAATTTCTCTTTGCTTGTATCCAACTTTGACGCACGCTCAAGCAAAACTGATTCATGCAAACACAAAACTGTCAGAAAAATTATTTTTAGTACGAAATGTCATCTCTCTAACGCCATCTAGCGGACTTATATTTATTGCAGATATATAAGAGATACAGATGAATAACGCCATCTATTTGAAAAATAATGGATTACTTTTTACTACACTTATATTACACACATAATTTTGTATACCTTTGCACATATAAATGTTTCTCTATATACGAGTACATACATATGCACATATGCGGAATAGTAGAAAATGTTTACAAAGCTTGCAGTCAAATGTAAATGAATATATAGTTATAGGTATGCCTAAAATGAATAGAAATATTCCCAAAGAGAAGTGAGAGCATTTTATTTTGTGTAAAAACGCGAGTAACGCGCATGCCCACGCTTTTATGATAGCTTTTTGGTGCCAGTTTAGTTGAGGTAGGCAAAAATTATTATGTTATCAGTATAAGCAATTTAAACCTTTTTGAGTAGCAAAAGAGGCAATTGAGAAGTTTTGAAGACAGAACAAAAAAAAAGAAATGCCTTCGGCCATGCCGAGATCCTTATAACTTTAACGACCATATTCAATTTATGGTATTAAATTTTAGTACTACAGCTTGCCCGCGAGCTCGTCCGCATGGAATTCAAAGATAGTTCTAATACTACTATAAATACGATTTTCCGAACAGATCGGTTCATTTCCAGAAAGAGAAGTTTACCACATATTGACCTCGGCAAAGAGCCATATGCTCATCATATTAAGCAAAACAAGTCATGGAAGCTGCCCTATATCAGCAGAATAAAGCTACTATTGCACCAAGTTGTATGTTGTAAATTAAACTACAAATACAAATTTTTTAAATGGATTGATCAGAGGTCCCAGAATGAAAATTTCTTCACACATTGATATACGCAAAGAGCCATCTATGTTCAAGATATTTAATAAATTGAATTATGAATATGATTTTTCCGAACAGATCGGTCACTGGTTCATTTCTAGAAATTTCAAGTAAATCAAGTAAATCCGAAAGAAAAAGTATTTCCAATAAAGCTACTACTGGACCAAATTGTGTGTTGTAAATTAAACTACAAATACAAATTTTTTGAATGGATCGATCAGAGGTCCACTTCTCTGAAGAAAAAGTGTTTCCCATGTAAATTAGATAAAGAGGTACCTATGTATCAATGTAAATCAGAGTATTTAAAATTAAATTCAAATTCAGAACCACTTCCCGAAAAATCCTTTGAC
This sequence comes from Ceratitis rosa, assembly GCA_037013455.1. Classification (NCBI taxonomy): domain Eukaryota; kingdom Metazoa; phylum Arthropoda; class Insecta; order Diptera; family Tephritidae; genus Ceratitis; species Ceratitis rosa. Next base: position 7,209,986 of record JAWMAG010000020.1, on the reverse strand, counting down.
GGCTTACGCATAACACATGCTCAAAGGTTCAGGCTTTTACGATCAGTGGTTTAGGCTGTGAGTTGATCCGTCACTCAAAGCCTTTTATACATATAGTTTAATATTCTATTTCTCATATCTGAAAAATTGATTGCATGAAGGCTATATGATATCATCCTCCGATTTTGATGATTTTCGCGGAAAATATTTATGTATTTAATGTACCTATAATACCAAATTTCACGCTCTTAGATGCTTTCTTAACAAATTATGATACATAATCTCAAATCTGAAAGATCAGTCTTATGTTTGTCTAGTAAGTAAGTAATCCACTATAACCACGATTTGATTACGTTAGATAGTGTTAAAAAGATGAATTTTTTTACTAAAAAAGATAATGCGCTATATTCTATCTACACTTTTTATTCGATAAAGGTGAAAACTCAAGTCAAGCAGCTGAAAATGTTAATAATAATAAGTTCTGATAATGTAACAGTCAATCATGTACAATTTTGAGTTGATTTTGATGTAAAATAAGGTCCACAAGGTAGGCCAATGATCGAAAATATCGATCAAATAATGAAAATCGTCGAGTCTGGCCATCATGCGAGCACCAACACCAGCACCTAGAAGATAAACATTGCTCAAAATATTACTTAGAACCAATTGAAAAGGGCTGGATACATAAAAAAGCTCGATATATGGGTGTCACATGAGCTAAGGGCAAAAATTCTCATGGAATTTCCATCTGCGAATCTCTACTGAATTGTAATAAAATCGAACCATTTCTGAAGTGCATGTCTAATGGTAATAAAAAGTGGGTCGTATGCAGCAACGTCTGACGAAAAGGGTCTTGGTCGAAGGGAAGTAAGTCAGCACAAATTGTCTCTAAGCCATAGTTAATGGCCAGGCAGGTTTTGTTGTGTGTCTAGTGGGATTGGCAAAAAATCATCCACTATGAGATGCTATCCTACGGCCAAACTCTTGATTCGGACCCATACTGTCAGCAGTTAGCCCGTTTTCAAGAAGCAATGAGATGTGTTTATTTTCAGATGGCGTTGGCGTTTAGATTTCATTTTTCATCCTGTGAGCTACGCAGCCCATCTACAAAAAGACCGATCCCACAGTCTGCGCCAATTACCGTGGAATAAGCGTCTTTAATATCGGATATATGGTCCTCTCCAGCGTTTTGTGTGAAAGACTGAAGTCCACCATGCGCCAAATCTTGGAAAATACCCGTGAAAAGACGATTGACATACACCACCTCTTCGCCGATTTTAAAGCAGCCTTCGACAGCACGAAAAGGAGCTGCCTCTACGCCGCTATCTGCGTCTGAAATTGGTATCCCCTCAAAACTTATACGGCTACATAAACTGACGTTAACCAATACTAAAAGCTCCGTCAGAATCGGGAAGGACCTCTTCGAGTGATACCAAACAAGGCTTCAGACAAGTTGACTCCTTAACGCGTCGTTCATCGTTCCCATCCTACTATATGTTCTATATGTGGCAGAGTTATGTACGTTGACATCATCTGTTGGGTCGGTGTTAGGGTTTTCCGACGCTGGTTAGGTCATGTGGTCCATACGATAAGAATACTCCAGTTTTCGATGTAGTACGCGCCAGAGGAAGAGAAAGACCTTCACTCCATTGGAAAGAGCAGGTAGAGGAGGATCTACATACATAATTGAATTTGCAATTTCCAATTGACGCCAAAACTGCGAAAAGAAGAAATGAATGGCGCAATGTTGTTAACTCGGCTATAATCGCGTAAGCGGTGTCTATGTCAGCAAATAAGAAAAAACACTTACGCTAATGTCTACAGTTTCGCCTTTTGGAAATATTTTTTATTGTAAATTTGTATTGGTTTATTTCAGTATTAGACTAATAAAATATTTTCCAAAATTGTTAGGAATGTATTTCCTTTCCTTCTGTTAAAAAAAAATTAAAAATTTTAAGACAGGTGTTTTTTGACCGTTAACAGTATTGTTCCCCCTTAATATATTTAATAAGATTTTTTACAGTGATCTTAATAAATAAATGTTTATTAAGTTTAATTGATTTTGTTAATAACACATTTGCATGACTCATATCTACTATAACTTATGTAAGCTCTAACCTGTAGCGTATTTTTTTTCGTCCTTATTGGATACAAAAAAAAAAAATAAAGAAAAAACGCTAACTAGCAATTAATTAAGGTTATAATGAAACGGCTTGTAGAATTCTCCACCTACGAACGTTAGCAGTCAGCCCCAGGCAAAAGTGCAAACATAATAAATATCATTTTTTGAAAGTAAAATAAATTACATTCGTATTGTATAAATTATACATAGTATATACATATGTATATAACATATGTATGGACATAATTATGCGTACTTTTGATTACTAAATATGTATTAAACGTTCATTTTTATTATTTTAGGGGCTTTTTAATAAAATATATTTGCCAATGTCACTGTTTTTCTCTACAACCTTAAAGTTGCTTAAGGTCACTTAACTTGCTTTAAACTTCGCTCGAGTAATGCTTGATGGACATTACGAATAATACCAGCGCGCTAAGCATGCTATGACATGCCATGTGTCTTATGTGGTATACCTTACTGTACTGCGTACATAGGAATAATAACTTTGTTCAGCTGGTGTATGGTTTGGTTTACAATGACTTCTCTTTCCGTGTAGCTTAGACAGTTGCATATTTAATGCTCGGTCCCATCTATGTTCGCTCTTTCTTAACCGTTTTATTTGTTCCATCTTAATATAATTTTACATGCTATGTTTGCAAATGAAGGTCATGCTAAGATGAATAATATTATTGACCGCTTAGTGGGGAATTATACTCGTATATATGTATATAGGGTTATCCAGTTCGTGGCTCTAAAAGTACAAAATTGTATTTTGACATTTGTCAAACTGAACTGTCAAACCAAACATGTGTTATTTTAGTTAAAAGTCAGGCATTCATGAAAACATAACACATTAAAATTGCTACCACAATAGAGGGGAATCAAACGTGGCAACGTTTCGTGCTTTAAGTTGAGGAGGATGGTATACAAAATCATTCAACTACTCAAGAAGTTGGCGAAAAGAAATTTTGAAGGGACTATATCGGCAACAGATATTGTATCGCTATTGTAGATTATGACCTATTTCCCACTTGGACTTACACCTATATCCATATAAAGTGTAGCTTAAACTACAACTGACCATTCACAACGTCGCACAAACATACGTCCATACTTGAACAACAAAACAGCGATTTTTCGACCAAAACTTTCTCCAGCGACGAGGCACATTTCTCCGTCGGGGGATATGTAATAAGCAAAATTGCCGCATTTAGGGCTCCGAGGATTCTCATATAATTGAAGAGAGCCATTATGTGGTTTTTGCTCCGCAGGTGGACTTTACTTCTTTTAAAACGACAACTACGAGACTGTCACTGTCAATTGTAGTGTTAAGGTTGGTATCATAACTGAGTTTTTTTGTCCTGCAATTTAAGAACATAAATAGGAAAATATGTCAACAAGATGGTACCACATGCCACAAAACACGAACGAATATGACTTTATTGCCAGAGAAATTTACCGGTCGCGTAATCTCTCGTCTTGGTAATATCAATTGACTACCCAGATCGTGCGATGTGACACTGTTGGGCTTTGTTTTTGTCGGGCTAAGCGAAAGGCCGTGTTTATGCGGCTTTAACTCTAGAGCACCTGAAAACCAACACTTGTCAAGTTTTAGCTGAAATACCGCTCAATATGTGCCAAAAAGCGACCGAAAATTATCTAAAAAGAATCGAAGTTTGTAGAAATTCCTGAGGTGGTCGTTTGAATTATGTAGTGTTTCTAATAAAAAAGGAAAATTTTACACAACAATGCTGGCTGTCAGTCTTCGATCAACACCAGCTGACGATATCAATGCCTGCTTAAAATACTCAACGTTGTGGCGACATGCACTAATCCTGTTATTAACCACTGATAGAAGTGTAAACCTGCAAAATCATCCATAGGCCGATGTATTTTCACCCTAGTTACTGGAAATTGGAAACGGCAAAATGTCGGACTTCCTGACCGATTACATTATCCGACAACTTCTCCAATTTAGTGATGAAAAAAGAAGGATTGATTAACAGAGTATTCTAAAATTAAGATGTCTATAATCTCAATCACACTATTAGTTCAACATTGAAAGCGAATGCGTCACATGTGTACATACGTGTATGTACCATATATGTCAATAGATGCCGTTGTGGAAGCAGATGAGACAGTCAATTATCTAACAGATTTTTGTATTCTTAGAAAATCGGTATGTTTTTATTATAATTTTACGTAATATTAATCAGCCGAAACTCTACAATAGCATCCGACGTAATAGAAGTAACCAAAAATTTTGACCGGACCTTTCAAAGGTGAAAATATCCACATTTTCTCGAATCCCTATCATTGCTTGCCAATTCAACCAATTACTGTTCACTGTTCGACTAATGTTTGCAATCACCATCAGCAAAGCTCAGGGCTAAACTATGGAATTATTTGGTCCAGATAATCATTTTATTCCAATGTTTGATTATTCATACATTCAATGAGTATGTTCCACATCGAGGCGTTGGGGGGTATAGCTGGTTGATTGTAAGCTTATTTAATCTTCTAGTATTTGATAGGTACATTATGGTGTTACTTTATTGTTTTAATTTGTTTTAGTTAAAAATTTGAAATATTTGGCAATCTACATTTTTTGTTTGTTTTAAACTATTTTATCTGACAATAATACTACAATAAAAAAGCACTTCAGTCCATGATACAAGGTAATTTTCTCTCTAGTTTTATTCTCTCTTCGCAGTCGCTTTCTTAGCTATCTGACATTACCATAAACGTGTTTCGTGCTGCCATCTTCTCTTAAAAAAATGTACCATTTTTAAATAAAAAATATGTGGAGAATTTTCATATACTTTAATTGTTTAAACGTTCAAAAATCACGTGATTTTTTTATTTTGCAACCCCTGATAGTGAACTTCATCGAGTATATGTCTTTCATGATTGTTGTATTACAACTTTAGAAAATTTTAAGAAAGTAACAGAAAATGAAGAGATTCGCCCAACAAAATTTGAAACGGATTCAAGAAGATGAGAAGTTGACTGGATTTGCTATATCTACGTTTGAATGCAAACCAGTCTTATAGTTTTAGAAATGTTTCCAGGAAATTTTGAAAGCAAACGGGATATTGTTTTAATAATTGTTGTTTTTTAGAGCAGTGCAAATTCATTTACGATAAGAGTCGTTTCGGTTAAACATTCCAAGCCCTTTTCAATTCAATCTAATCGCTAAATATATTGATATTAGCCAGTTAGATAGTTAAACAGCTTGCTTGATCCCGGAACCCTAATCTCTTGATATCTATGTTGGTCCTGTTAAGGAGACTCCTTTCACCTTACCAGATGTTCAAACCACTTGGTGTGTTTTACGAAGTTGGGGAGATTAATGATACCTAGATTTGCATATCTATGCTAAGCAATCGAAGTAGATATTTCCGAGAAACCGATAACGGACCGAAGAGTTTACCGGGTTTATGATTATCCCTATCCAGTTAGCTCATCGACCTCGTAGTTCCCTGGGACACCCACGGACCTAAACCACGGACGTTTCACATATACCTAGTAGTAGTTGACAAAACATATAAGCCTAAGTTTCGAAAAAAAGTAAAAAATATTATCTCTTTCCATTTTATTCAGCTATCTGGCAATCCAATACTATAGCATCTGCTTAGAAAACAGCCCCAAAAATAATTAAAATATCTTCAAGTTGAATTATTTATAAGTGGCAAGATCAAACGTTGCTGAACAAACATGTTTAGTGTCAAAAATTTCGAAGCGAAATTAACTTATATTTACAATTTTTTGAATCCTTGAGAAATGGGAAGGCTACAATGAATAGCTTAAGCGTGTCTTCCATTAACTTCAGAATGTTGACGACAACATTAATTGAACACCTGGTGATAATGATTGATGATTTACCGTGAAATAGTGTGTTTGCTCAACAATGATTTAAAATCCGTTTCCTTAGAGGCGCTGGTTTAATTATTCATGCCGATGTACTCGTACATATGTATGTATGTATGTATTTATATACAGATATACTCACCCGTTACCATTGTAGTCTCTGACCGCATTCTTATCCGAACAGAGCGAACTTGAATTGCCCATAATTGTCGACTAACAACGACACAACACAACGCTTTCACAAACACCAAAACACATTCACAATATACGTATATTGTATCGAGTATGGCACGCAAGGCTCTCTTTCGCCAGCGAAAGGATAATTCAATTCAATTTCAAATTTCTATTATTTAAAATGTATACGATCGATAAATAAATGACACAGTACTATAAGTAAAACCGATTGAACTGAATATATAATATGTATATGTCCATATGTATGAATATAATATAAATGTGAGTCACTAAACTTGTTGAAGGCAATTTCAAAGTAGTCAATCAGAGGGATTATGTATTAAGCAATAAATTCTTAAACGTAGAAAATTTACTTTGTGTTCGTTGTTGTTTCTAAGCGCATTTAATACCATAAATAAATAAATTTATTTACTTTTCGTTGGGAATAAATTAATGGGAAATAGTTAGTGAGTTTGAAGTTTATTTGCGGGAAATTTAACTAGGCAATTGTTGTTGTCTTAAAATATATTTATTTAAGTTAATACCAATATTTATTTACTTGTAAGGTGTTTGTGGCCACTAAATAATTTTTCACCATTTATTTTATGATTTATTTAAATTTTTCCAACAAATAAAACTTAAATTGTAATTTAATTGAGTTTAAAATTTCTTAACACAAATTCACTTAATATTTCGTTTGGCAAGTTGAGTCAATTGCAGTTTTGACAATTCGTTTTTAACAGTTACACTGGAATTGGTAGAAACGACTTTTGTGTTGTTGCACCACACAGCTGAAATGACCGACTCGTTGGAATTCACAAAACACTTTGACGTTTCTCACAGCCGTCGTCGAAGTTGAGTGCGCTGATGGCTGTGAACGAGAAAGGCACGCAACTAAAAAAAATGTAAAAAATGTAGTAGAAAACAAAAACAATGAAATATGTATAAAAAAATTAAATTTTTAAACAACTAAATACATCAGCTATAACTAAATATTTCGTTTTCAAACATACATATATGTAATATGCACATACATACTTACAGATTTGCTGACTACCTGTTGTTACGAAAGCAGTCAATGCAATTTCGAGCATTTAAACAGGCTACTATTTAGTTACATACTTGCATTCATACATATATGTATATGTATGCGATCAAAATAATAGCAGTGCTGAAATGCTTCAACGAAAAAATTTTTCGATTATATAATTTCAAAATAAACTTCATTTATTGCAGAATACAATACTAATACGCAATATAAATAAATAAAATATTATTTACAATTATTATAAAAATACTTATATAGTAAACAGCCAAAATAATAGCAGTAGATTATGAAGTACAAGTTTAAATAGCATTAAGATCAAGAAAACTTGAAAATAAAATTAAAATAAAGTATTCAAATAATAAGTATTACATCTTAGAGTATTTTGTAGAGAATTCTCTGTTAGCTATAACCGCACTAAACGACTAAGCATTTGGACCTCAGACTAACGTCAATGCCTAGAACCGGCTGTCGTGAGAGTTGTACTCGTATATATTTACAAAGGTGTACAGGCAGGCACTTAATACTATTCACCAAGAGTCAGTTAACACTTTCAAGAACTTTCTCCCTGTGAATGTTGTCCTCGGAGTCTAATCGCCACCCATAGCACAGAAAGGGCACCAGCTACTTCGAGAGTCCCGCATAATAATGGCGCCACTTAGGTCTGGATATTGTAGCAGGCTAAACTCTAATTTATATATACATACTTGACTCCGACATACGTATGCCTTGCATGTAAATAGTCCCCGCGCGACACTAACTACCGCTTCACATGCCTTCTAAAATCAACTCATCTAACTCCCCTCTCCCTTTGGTCCGAACTCGTTGAAACAGCACGTTTTTTGGACCACCCGTTAGATGACTTAGGTGACTTAGACGGACTAGCCTGTCCCTAAGCAGGGTTGGAAAAGTCGATACAACAACAACAACAACAACACGTTGCATTTGACATTTTTCAACTGGTATGGTATACCATCCTTTCCCAACCTCGCGCCAAAGATTGTTGTTTTTGGTCAGCCCCGCATACATATCTGCTTGTTTATGTTCTCAATATGGTTGAGGTCCGCAGATTGTGTTAGGTAAAGCATGACCTCTACCTTATTTGCCAGAAACCACTGTTTGGCTAATATGCTTCCTAGACCCACTTTATTGGCATCTCTTCTCTGGCATAAGGCAACATCACTGTATCCAATATTTCGAAAGTTACATAGTATATGCGGCCTACATCGTAATATATACTCGATCTGTCATGCTTTATAGAATTTAAAGTGTTTCGGGTGTCGTTTTTACTTAGTGGAATTTCGTTTAACATATTGTCTTGTACTCTTTCCGACCAAAAAATAAGAACTTTATCATCGGCGGTACAAAGTATATTCTGCCTTTTCAATGGGCTAATCTATGATAACGTTTAACGCTGCTCTTCGTGGACTCCTACCATACAGACTATTTTCTCTTAACCATTTTCTAATAGTTTCTAGACTTCCTTCTATCCTTAACAGTGTCTTCAGTTCCTCAGCTGTTAGCATAGAATTATTTTTACTATTGTATACCGTACCAATCGAGTCACACTTGGTGAAGTCATAGCGAGCTTTCTTCCGCGAGTTTTTTCTTTAAAAATTCAACGCATTTCAAATCAATTTAGCTGAACAACCGATCATAATTTGAATTTCTTTGTAAGGTTTGCCTTCTAAAAAGTTTTTTCTGAGTACAAGGTTTTCCTCGCCCCTGTAGAAGCACAAAATTAATAGTCGTCAATTAATGTTCCTTAATTTTTTTGTAATCTACATGTAATGAAATTATTTTTTTCTTTAAAAGAACTTTAATGGAGCGTTTGAACTTATCACGCTAACATTCATCTGTAAAAATAATTTAAAAAAGTATCTTAAGTTCAGCAAAAAAATATGGCAACGTAGTTATTTTGAACGGTATTTCGCAACATTCAGAAAAAAATTTTGCATGTTCCTTCATTTATTTTCCCATTCATATTATTTAACCCTGCTAGATTTTTGCACATCAGTGCAACAATATTTACATATGCACATACGAGTATATAACTCAATACCTAATCATACTTGTAAATTATTAGCAAGTGACCGCACTCTAACTCGCTTTTTAACTCGTTCGTGCTTCGATACAAAATTCATTGAAGTTTTCGTGTCCGTTCACCAACCGCGAATACGACTCGTGCAAAAAAGCAGAAAGACCATAGCAAGATTACATAAAATTCAATGCGAAACGTTAATCAAACACACATAATTGGCAGCACAAGCTAAACAAAAACAAAAATAACTAAGCATAGAACATTAATAAGTAGCGTTTAATGAGAATTAACTTGCCATGAAATATTTAGCGGTCACTGGTGGACCACGAAGGGATTTTTTTTGTTCATTTACGTTCTTAATATCATACATAGCTCGAGGTAGTTGAACACAGAATGAACGCCCACGGGTTACGGATCACGAGCTGTCAAATTATCGTAGGCCACAAAGGTGGTCGTGTAGTCAGCTATATACACGTAAGCATAAAAGAGACGCAGCAGGGGTGGCAAGGGTGACAAAGGAGTATTGCCACCGCTCCAGTGCTCAATTGTAGGAAATGAGTTTCTGAGAGTCTATGTAGATGGCATAGTTATTCTAATGAAGTGCAGTTCCTGGACATAATGAAAAAAGCTCTACCATGGACGACATCGTCTAACTTAGATGAGAATGCCGGTAAGACAGATACGGTACACTTTACAAGGAAGCACAAGATCCCGGTATGGAAAGGCTCAATGGGCTTAAGCAATCAATTACCATATCAAGAACCAGTAAAAAAAATTCTGGACAGCAACCTGATGTGTAAGAGAGGGTGCGAAAGGCCAAAGGCCCCATCCACGCATGTAATAAGGTGATAGGATAGGTGGGGTTTATCGTCTGGCCTTACGCATTGGTGTTACACCCCGGTAGTTAAGCCAATCTTGCTTTACGGTTTTCTGGTGTGGTGAGTCGCTGCTAGCAAAATCTCTTACAGGAAACCATTGGAGTGAATACAGTACTCTGCATAGGGGGGTGCTAAGAATCACTCCAACGACTGCATTAGGTCGTTGAAAGGTTACTCAACCATCACCATCAGTCGATATTGCAATTACCCCTGCGGATGCCTGTCGTAAGAGGTGACTAAAATCCAATAGTTCCCGCGACAGTCGGTTCTTTATATCGGAACGACCCTGACTTTAAATCCGGCCAAGGACTGCCACTCCCGCAATGTTCCCCGAAAACCAATTCGGGGAATATTTTGCGGTTACAATAACAACAACAACATCGATATCAAGACACAATAAAAGAGGGTGCATGGCAGAGGGGTATGCGACTCACCAGTGGAACTTGCAATATCTACACAGACGGGTCAACAATGTGTAACGGAGTGGGCACAACTACATATCAGGCTACTCTTCAAACTTACTGCAGATTCTTCTAGGCGGATGTCTTCGGTTAGAAGAAACTAGCAAACCACATAAAAAATATTATAATATACTTCGATACGTATACCCAAGCGAAAATTAAGGCAACTATCTCACATCGTATTGGGCCAGATAATGTTCTTAGAAGCAGGAAGGCGTTACATGTGGTTGGTACAGGAAAGCCACAAGAGGATTCCGGAAAACGACATAGTTGACGAAATTGCCAAAACTGTCATCTGTCTGGCTACCGAACCAGTACAGGTAATAAGCAAGTAGTTAAAAATTATGCACGAAGAAGTTTCCGAAAGGACTGACAGAGGGATCACGATGAGATAAAATGCCACAACAACATGAAAGATCGCCAAGATCGCCAAGATTCTGTGGATAAGCAGCAAAGGAAAACAAGCAGTTTTTTTTGCTCACGAGATCTCGGTTGTTGACCTAATGACTGGTTACATCCGAATGGGCATCAGTAACAATGACACATGCAAGAAGTGCAGGGAAGACGGAGTGAGTGAGATCTCCTCCGCTACTGTTCGGCTTTAATTAGAACTTGTCGTAGATATCGTTTACGCGATTATAGCCGAATCAATAATAGCGCGCCTTTCGTTTCTTTTCTTCGCAGTTTGGCGCTAATTGGAAATACCAAATAAAACTAGGTCACTCTCCACCTAATATTTCCAAACGAAGTGGTGGTTGGTATTCCGCTTCTTCTGCTTTCAACGGCGGACGACTTAACCTAGCCAGCTTAGCCGCTGTCTCTTCATTCGCACTATTTAGTAGGACGCGCGCGACTTGTGAGTTAGGTTTTGGTTTGTTGGGAGAACATTTTACTTTACAATTGTCTATTCAGTCCAAAGTAGCTTCTGTTGACAAGAGTGATAATGCATTGGATTTCAAGGCTGACATATTATTAGTGTTAATGTTGATCCCTGGACGTTATGACTGTCGACATTTACGTGGCAGCCAAGTCGTAAATGCGCTGACTGTTTGTTTGATGAGAGGAGGATGGGGTCATATGTAGAAGTTCACGCAAGCAGCTCACGACTTTCGGTCTTAAACCAAGTTTTCTCTGGGTAGCCAACAAGCATCCGCTTGGAGGCGAGTTTAAGTGAGAAGGGGAATTTCGCTATTAAGCGTAAGGTTTGGGACCCACTGTGGGCAAAATGTACTCCAATGAAAAATCTACAAATAATAATTTGTAAACTATATTTTCTTATTGTAGTTCAAAATGGTTAATGTAAGCTTGTGCTATAAATATTTGTTTATTTTGTTGAGATTTTATTTTTAGGAAACTAAGCCAAACCAATTTCACTTGGTGTTTATTTATCTCCTTCAAGACTTCTTAAAACCCCATTAAATCCCTCTTGCAAATACAATAAATCCAATTTTTATATATGGTATACGAGTATATGTATGTATGAAGATGCTTGTATGTATTAATATAAGTCATCAACTTCTTTTGCTTTGAGACTGCAATAAAAAAATCACGAATAATTAACAAGTATGTACGTATGACCCAAACATCCAACCAATAAATATATACCTAATATTTACCTTTGCCTTAATTTTATGATACATAAACATGTTTTTCAATTAACAATAACTTATTGAATGTGTGTACTATAAGTGCTTCTTAGTAACGCACCACTGCCTCTGAGTTTTTCACTTTTTCAACTTACCTTATTTTGTATACACATTTTGTGGCACGAAAAAGTAAACTTCGTCAACTTTTGTTTGGTGATAATCATAGCGAAGTGTTTATACTATATTTATTTTCAATTTGGTCTTCATGTGTACATACGAGCATATAAATAAATGAACAGCTGAATTAGTACTTAGAGTAGTTGGTGTAATTAATTGCTATGAAACTTACTTAAAGCTAGGCAATTAAATAGCTATGTTGGCTTTTTTTTTATAAAATGGTGATATACTATATGTCTATGTACATATGTGATTGTACGTTTATGATAAACTTGAATTAAGTGCGCCTGTTGGTTTTCTAGTAAAAAGTGATCCATTATTTTTGCATTAAATTCTGGGTTATGTTTACCATAGTTTTGCTCGCTAACTTTTTGCCTTTTTGAAGGTAATGTAATTATGGCGCTCTAATAGGATGCCTTATCCTTAATGGCAAAAAATTGGGAAAATCAATTTTCATAGGCTTCTCTTGAGGCCAACTATTCACCAACTAAATCATTCGCCATATATATACTGGTCCGAATTAAATTTTTGTCCGCGTATCTTATAGCGGATTATTTATTGCCAATTCCACCAGACTTATACAAAAACCTTCCTGACCGTTAATTATGGCTTTCCTTTGACGTTGATGTAAGCGACATTTCGACAATTGGCCTTTCCCACTGTGGAGCATTTTTTACATCAAAATCCCCGGGATGGAATCGCCGAAACCAAAATTGTGCAATTGTGCTGATTATTACAGTATCAGAACTATAAACACTATTTACATTTTCATCTGCCTGACTTGCGTTTTCACCTTTATCGAATGAAAATTTTAGAATATAGCGTATATTCTCTTTGCTGGTGTACATCTTTGACATGCGCTCAAAAACTACTGAGCTAAGTGATCAAAATTACTTCTATTATCTTCTTTTTAGTTCAAAATATCGTCTTTCTAACGCCACCTAGCGTAATCCAATCGCACTTATAGGACACGATATACGGATCTCTATAGCAAAATAAGTATTTCATTTTACTAACCCTAATTTAAAAATAAAGAATATGTTTAACTAAGTTTAAAAATTCTGGTTTTTTTTTTCATTTTTATGTAGCATGTCTGAACTCGTACAAATATTGGATGAGTGCATAAGTTCGTGCCCGATTCCGCTGTAATTCAAGCAAAAAATAACTTCATTTTGATTTGAGTTGCTTAGTGAAAAGACGCATGGAAGATGAACAACGAAAAAGATCATATGCGTCATATCATGTTATACGAATTCCGCAAAGGAAAAACACTGGGCGCTGCAACTAAAGATATTCGCGAAGTTTATTTGGACCGTGCTCCAGCACTCCGCACAGTAAAGAAATGGTTCGCGAAATTTCGTTCTGGAGATTTTAACCTCGAATATCAATCTCGCAGTGGACGGCCTTCTGAGCTTGATGACGATGTTCTAAGGACTTTAGTTGCGAATAACTCACGTATTTCGACGGAAGAGGTTGCCAGTGAATTGAACGTCAACAAATCAACTGCGTTTCGTCGTTTAAAAAAGGTTGGGTACACTTTGAAGCTCGATACATTGGTGATGAAAAATGGGTCCTGTACAACAATGTTCAACGCAAAAGAACATGGAAACAGGCACACGAAGGGGCGGAACCGATGTCGAAAGGTGGATTGCATCCGATGAAGGTACTGCTGTGCATTTGGTGGGATATCCGAGGCGTGATCTATTTTGAGCTCTTGCCAGCTAGAGAAACGATCACTGCCAGCAAGTATTGTCAGCAATTGGTCGAATTGAAGAAAGCAATTGATGAAAAACGTCCGATTTTGGCCAATCGCAAAGGAGTTCTTTTCCATCATGACAACGCCAGGCCTCATGTTGCAAAACCGACCCTGGCCAAACTGAAGGAGATGAATTGGGAAATCATGCCGCATCCCCCATATTCACCCGACATTGCACCTTCTGATTATCATTTGTTTCGATCGCTGCAGAACAATTTGAATGGAAAAAAATTTAAAAATGTGGAAGACGTCAAAAACCACCTTGACACCTTTTTCAACGAGAAACCGCGCGATTTCTATGAATCAGGCATCCGTAAATTGGTTGAACGTTGGGAGCGGATTGCCGAACATGATGGCGAATACATAATTGATTAATAAAAGCGCTTTCTTCAAAAAATTTCAATTTTAGTTTGCACTTGAAATCGGGCACGAACTTATGCACTCATCCAATAAGTTGCTTTTTGTGATATTGAAAATCGAACCTAATAGCCTTGTCAGATGGCATTGGGTGCATTCAACGAACTGAGCGGTCAGTAAACATGTTCAGTGAGCGGATGCTGAACGCAATGATTATTTAGCGCTCAGTAAACATGCTCAGTGAGCGCTCACCATATTTGAGAACGTAAAAATTTTATGCTACTTGATGCTGATTGGTCAACTGCTGTAAATCGAAGAAAATAAATCGTGAAAATTTAAACGTATTTTTACTTCAAAGTGCTTGTGATTTTTTGAGTTTTCAAATATATTTATTTCAACCATCTGCACTAGATGAACAGTTTTTCAAATCAGGAAATTCAAAGGAAAGAACCAAAAATTTGTATGAAGAAACTGTGCCACGGTTTAAAACGGAACATTTTAGGATGAAAAGAACAATATTTCAAGTAAGACATAATTGTGCAAAAAATACTTGTAAATATAATTTTTAAGATAATTCGTTTCGACAGTGGAAGTAGCAGTACGTTCATGAAAATTAATCGCTCACTGAACATATTTACTAAGCGTTCAGTTCGATGAACGCACGTATTCTTAATCCCGATTATATATATGTATATAATTGGCGCTATATAACCGCTGAAGCGATTTTCTGCCGAGCTCCTCCTCCAAACGGCTGATGGTTTTCTTCACGAGGAGCCTTTATTTCATGTCCGAAATATACTCGGAGGGGTGGACATTCCCTGCTGAGAGGCGACCGCAATTAGAAAATTTAACTTAATTTTTTATTTAAATTAATTTTAAATAACTTTTGGATGTTGGTGGCATCAGGATTTGAACCCGGGCCTTCCGAATGTCAGTATGCAATGCGAACCACTCGGCTACCACGGCCGCCTTATCCCGATTAACTACTCATTTAATCAAATACAAATTTGACGGTGACAGACAGCTGCAATGGGAGTTAGGAAACAGCTGATTGAGTAGAACACCACTATTCATTTAAAAATAGATAAATTTGTTATTATTAAGACTCCAGTAAAAATATAAAATTGATTAACATGCAGAAAAGAGCGAGTTAAAAATAACACGTCATTAATCTCTCCATTTCATTGTTTGGCGGCAATTGGAAATACCAAGTGTTTCACCACCTAGCCTTTCCAACGGAGTGGAGGTCTCACTCTTTCTCTGTTTTCACCGGCGGATGCAGTCATCGAATATTTTCAAAGCTTGAGTGTTTTCTTCCATTCGAACCACCATCTTCAGATGCTGTCATCATCCTTCCTTCCACACTATAGGTATATCAGGATGGGAATGATAAGCGACTTGTACGGTTTGGTTTTTGTTCTTCGAGAGAGCACTTTACTTTTCAATCGTCATATTAGCCCTTAGTAGCACCTGTTGGCAGGAATGATTGATGTGACACAAGGCGAAATTATAGAAGGTGAAGTTGTCACATCATATGATTGCTTGTTCTTCCTTCCATTTTAAAAAATTACACAAACAAAATACATCAGAAATAAGTTTTCGCATTTCGAACGTTCGTTTACACAAACAAATTACATTGAACGATTTTCGTTTTTGATTTTTCGAAACTACGATACACAAACAAAATACAATACATTGGCTTTTTATTTTTGTATTCTTGCTACTACCGTGTGTAAATTTGCCTTGATGTGACAACTTCACCTTCTAATAAATTCGCCTTGTTTTGAAGATGTAATTTTTTGACATTAGATGAATATAATTCTTTCATATGAGGAAAATAATAAAAAAAATTTCATAAATGATAATCATCAATAACTACTGCAATGAAGAAAAAATTATAATTAAAATCATATGTATTTATGTTCGAGAACACCTTCAAAATTAACGTATAGGCGACCTTTACTGGCGAATGGTCAAGTAAAAAATTAATACAAAAAAACCAAAAACTTTAAATTGCTACAACTTAGAAAAAATGGTATATGGTTAATTCACGGAGTAAAAATGTTGTAATTTCATTAATTAAAAAACCAAACAAAAGCGAATACATACATACATATAGAAAATACATATATAACAAAATAGACTGATCAACTGGCCGAAAAAGTGACCTCACGACTGAGGCATAAAACTATGAATGCGCGAATATTTACGTAAATAAATGAATATATAAATACAATATATACACGTATGTGTGCCCAAATATGTGAATGTACTCATGTTCATACCCAGCAGAAAACGTAAAGCGTCCTTGAAGCCCGTATTCATTAACTCGGCGATGTCAATGTAAAGCCTATTTTATTTTTCCTTTATACCATACACCCCATTCGGGTAAGGGAAATGTTCATGTGCGTTTTCTTTCCCTCACTGTTACCTTAATACTAGGCTTACCATGTCAGAGGCGTTTTCTGGTATCTTCCTTTTTTATCGCATGCTAGAGAATAATAGTTCCATTGCGTATTTTATCATTTATATTTTATTACAAGGAATTTCTCATATCATTCTTTCATGTGTTAAGATTTTCTTTGCGAAATATATTGTAATAAATATATAAATATATAAAAAGTGAATATCTCTTAGACGAACATTCACCGTTGAGCGACTTTTGTCCGCCTCAGGGAGCTATGTAGTATTTTAGAACTAAAAGAAAATAAATTAATTTCTATTTATCATTTAAATAAAAATTTGATATATTATATTTCCAAACAAGGATTTTTATCACTTCAAAGGTTCATTTCAGTGCATACAGTGGCGGACCAAATTCTACATATGACCCCTTTTATTGAATTTAGCTTTTACATGAAAATAATTGATACTCATACTTAAGTAAGTGGAACCTTCTTTGAGCTTAAGTTTAACCGCGTCCCCGTGCGTCGAAGATTACATAATACGAAACCCTTTAAGTGGTACAGAGGCGATCAGCTGCTCAAAGTTCTTTCATTCGGTTTTGTTAGCAGGTCAGAAAAAAAAATACAGAATGCATTTAGTATCATGTTATGCATGTCTTATGTGTTGAGGCAAGGGCGGAGCGCTATTCACTGAGCTTACAAGGTTGTCATTCCTTTGAGTTTTTTCTAACGTACATTTTATTTGGTTTCTTGAGTCTGAGGGTCTGTTTTTTAACTTTCTATATGCATCTAACTTACATTTAATTGCCTTTTTAGGAGTTCGCCTTCGCCAAACAGAGATTTTGGTTGGATTTGTTATGAAAAAATAATCTCTTTCTACTTTGAGAAGAAATTCGGGTCGACGTAGTAGAGGTTTTTTATTCAATATTAATTTGGGGCTTTATAGCCCCAAGTGAAGTGAAGTGATTTTCGGTCGAGCTTCTTCTCCAATTTGTGGTATTTTCCAATTACTTCTGAGCCGCCTGCGAACAATCCTTATGAACAGTTTTTGTTTTCACGTCAAAAATATACTCGGAGGACCTGACGCGACCGCTATTAGAAAAGTTAACTTAATTTATTATTTAAATTAATGTACTATAATTTTTTGATGTGAGTGTTGGTTCAGGTCTCGAATCCTGTCCTTCCGAGTGGCCGTACGCAATGCAATCGGCTATCCCGGCCGTATAAATAATTACAGGAGATAATTGTTCACGCCAGCTCAAGAGAGAGTCCGCCTAAGGTGGGTTCATTTGTTCTAAAAACCGTACTGTGGTGTATGAAAAAATGTGCACTCAAGAGAGTTCTCCGTCAAATAGAGAGGTCCCTTAGGAGACGTTTCTCTACACGAAGAGCTTTTTGCTTTTTTGAGGGAGTTTTTTGTTTTCTTAATTTTTTTGCATTTTGTGACTGGATCTGGATTACCACTTCGCTTCAAAAATCTATGGTCTTACCAATTTTGATATGGGGTATAAGCATTTGTGTATGCTCCCTTATGTATACAGTGTATGTGTCATTATGACCATAATGTTTTTGGCAGCCAGCGTGCAACACGTAATTGACTTGCTTGTTTGCCACGATTACGAATAATCATGCCGCTAATGCTGACTGTGCGCTTGAATGTGTGAGAAAAAATTGACATAGCACGCATTCACACTGATTTAAACGCTTCTGTCGATATGGATTTTTAAGTTTGCTATTTCTACAGGTGTTTTTCTACTTATGTTTCTTCTGTATGTATTTTTTATTTTTTTACATTCAATTAATGCGTGTGCCGCTCATTGAATCTTCTCACTATTTGATTGAGATTTTTGTTGTATATTTGTTAGTGTGCGTGCATGTGGGTTTCAATTGCACTTGTTGTCAGCTTTTCATACCGATTTTATTTTTTAACTAGATTTTTTTACAAAATCATTAATTTACTTATTGGCTTAATTAACTCAAATAAATGAAATAAGTACATACGAGGGGATTAACAAAAGTTCGGTCAGCTGGTGATTTTAAATTTGTTTTTGTTAAATCAAAAACTACCAAATCCTTTGCAATTACTTTATTAGTCTTCTTTTCAAATTTTGAAACGATCGGCTAAAATGGAGACGAGAAAACGCAAGATAGCTGAGGATAGATCAGACGAAATTCCACCACCAACCCTAACAGAAATTCGCCGTGTGATTCTCTTCGGGTTTTGGCATTATTTTGAAACCAATATAAATATTCAGTGAATGCCAAATTGCATATCGAACGTTTGCACCGTCTTTAAAGATTATTTCTAAGTAGTTACAAAGATTCCAGACCGGACATTTTTCCGTAGAGGGCGAGCCCCGTGAAGGTCGACCACACTCTTCCACTGATGACGTCGCTGTAGCTCTGGTGAAGTTCAAAATTGACGAAGACCCACAATTGACACAAGATATGATAGCTAATGAATTGGGCTTGAATGCCATGGTTGTATCGCGAATATTAATTAATCATCTGGGATACTTTAAATGAGGCCCAAACTAGACAGAAACCAAACAAGAGTATGGCATGGATCCCAACAGGAGCAAACCCACCCGCAAAATCTAAGAAACAAAAATCAGCAGCAAAAGTAATGATATCAGTTTACTTCACCCGATCCCCCGGGAAAAGGGTCAGACGGTAACTGCAAAATGGTACACCGAAGAGTGCTTACCAAAAGTTTTCAAAAATTTGTTGGAAAACAGGAGAAAAGAGGATTTGCGGAGCTGCTTTGTTTCGAAGAAATACGTCCAGCATAATATTCTCCGGATAAAGCACCTTGTGATTTCTGATTATTTCCATAAATTAAAAAAAATTAAAACGATCTTTAATAGCAGAAAATATATAATTAATGCGGTTAATGCTGAACTTGAGAAGCTTTGAGACTGTTTTCAGAAGTGGATATATGGGCTTAAGAAATATATTGAAATCAATGACGGTTATGTAGAGAAGATGAAAAAGGACAAAGATTGCGAATAAAAACAAAACGTTTTTTTTTCTGATTGACTTACCGAACTTTTGTTAATCCCCTCGTATATGTATTCATTATATGGCAGCCGCAATAGACCGTTGATCACCAGTGCACACTACTATTTAGAAGGTCAGGGTTAGAGCTAATTGCGGTTGCCCCTCGGTAGGCAATGCCCAAGTCCTTCGAGTGAAATGAAATTAAAGCTTCTCAAAAAATTCATCGAGCGTTTGTAAGCGGCTTAAAATTGCTGTTGACATTTTAGTTTCTTTCTTTTTTATCGCAGTGGAATGCATATTTTGTCGCTTCAAAGTATTCCTGCAAACAATTTTGGACCATATGGCCCATTGGAGTAATCAAATAGCTACTCCTCTGTAGGGCACTCACGTCGCGCTAACAGATTGCTCATGTTTTAACGATCGCAATTACAAAGTTAAGTTGAAAGGCTATACGTTTTATACTCGTATACAGAAAATGTGTGCGTGCTGATATTGAGCTAATATTTTTCAATGTTAATAGAACGAATTCGCAAATTGAAATATGTTTAATTATAATAATATAATACTATAGTATATTATATAATTTATATAATAAATATTGCGATTTACTAACCTATTAACAATCCGGATTGTATACAAAACTCATAAGTACACCTATGTTCGAATGCAATTTTTTGTATATACCATACTACATAATGTAACCCACTGTGGAGAGGTGGTGTATAAGGTCTCGCCGCAGGATATTGCAATGTTAATTAGATTATATTTTTTTTATGGATTTTGGTTACTCTATTGTCCGAGTTTAGTATACATTTAACGCATGCATGGAGTAGTCGCAGTATTTGCAGAGATTCCTTGTCGAAAAGTGGCAGCGGGATTAAGATGGCACATGATCCTTGGTAGACTTGTGTGGAGAATGAGCAGTAGATAAAATTAATAAGATCATTTCTCTGTGAATATTTAGTTTTCCAATCTTATGTATACTTTCGAAATGCTCCAATAATTTGTTTGCCTGTTTTTAACTTAATTTATAGGATCATGTAGCTGGATCTCTGAAAAAGCTCCGGCAACATAGCTTAGAATAAACTGTAGGTCACACCAATTATTGGAAAAAACTAAGTCGCGTAGAGAATTTAAATTAACTTTAATACAGAGTTAGAAAATGTTGTAAGGGAATTCAAAACAGTATTAAAATCTCCTCATAAACTTCCACGAACTGAAAGTTTGAAATAAGGAAGAAATATAAAAGCAATAGGAACAGAATAGAGTTCAAGTCAAGTGATTCATTATTTTTTATTTCGTTCCTATAATTAATTTTCCTTTTTTTTAAGAAAAATGTATTTAAAGAAAAACTTATTTCAGAAACGTCTTAACAAATTTTTTTTCTATTTTAACGCGGATATTTTTACTTTTATTTCATTACACCCGTATTATGCATTATTTACAAATATTATTTACTAATATGGTTTAGTAAATATAAAATAAATAATTATTGTGCACACGAGAAACGAAAATACTTGCATAACTTGAGGCGCTGACTAATCGCCTTTTTGCCAATTGGATCGCGTCTTCACTTTCAACCGGTTCCCTACTGGGTCTTGTATGTGCTAAGCAATCGGATTTTACTATAATGATTATTATGTATTAACATTCTTTGTGATAAGCTTCTAACCAACATGATGCGAGCTTTGAGAAATCAGAAAACTTAAAGCTTTTGTTAAATAATAACAAAGCAGCTTTCCTTATTCTATTTTCTGTGCTTAAATGCCTTCAATAAACAGGGTGCATAATTAAATATGGTTATTGCATGTATAAACCGGAAAATACCGAAGAAGCGGATGTCATACCAAGTTCCTTTCAAATAGAAACGGAGACTATAAAACGGAAATGCAATGCAGTCGGTTCTAGTTAAAACTGTTCACTAATTTTATTTACTTTGTAGGTGTTCCAGTTGAAATTTTGACACAGTTGGCGACAAGAGTATTTACACAAAAAAGTTTACACCTGAATTTTTTTATAATAAATTTGAAATTTGAAACAAAATTAATTTAATTATATACCGGCAGTAATGGGATGTAGTTAAGCTAATGAGAATGCAGTTACAGTCGCGAGGCTTTATTTAATCCCTACTATTGTGTGCACCTTGCGTATCCTGGAAACACGAGCACCTTCACCAAAGATGCGGCAACCAATTCATGTGGAGCCTAGGGTCATGGCTAAAAGAGAGAAAGCTTGAAGTAGGGTCCACGCTAACAAGAGTTCGCTGAGGTATAATTTTAGCGTCAGCTCACCAGAGGTGTCGGTTTTGGAGCAAGCAGATCGCGAATCAATGTGTGCAAACTTTAAAGCTACTCGCCTAGCGAGGTTGTGCGCTGGGTTTGGGACTGCCACGTAAAAAATAGCAGCAATAGAATCGTTAGGAATGCCTCGGTTGAGAGATCCCTCTTTTAATGACAACCACTGTAAACGTATTAAGTTCTATGATTTAAGGGCGTGCACCAAGCATATCCGATCTCTTAATTGGCCTCGTAAGTCTAAAATCTGACATCAGCGCCCTCCAAGAAGTGGAATGGATGGGTGGGACAAGGACGAATGCGAATAGGTCTAGTAACATTTACTACAGCGGCCATACAAGGAACGCCAGTGACGTGCGTTTGAGCGCTGCCACTGCCACGATATCAAATTTTTGCTTGCCGACTTTAGCGCCAGGTTGGGCAAGATAATATTTTTGGCTTCATGGCGTAGCATTTTTAGATGGGTTGAGGTTGATCGACTTCGCCGGGGTCAGAAAAATCGTTGCTTGTAGTACTGGATTCATGCAAGAAAATTTTTCAAGCCACTTTGCTTTTAACAGTTCGTACAAATTACAGTTAGATCGATCATATTTTGATAGACGGACGACATGTCTCCAGTGTTCCCGACGTCCGTACGTTCCGAGTACTTAATTTCGACAGTCTCGCATTTAAAGTCCTATCGAGCGTATTGTGTGATTTTTAGACTTGAAAAAAACTACAGTTGATAAGATACTCACCATGTGTCAAACCTTACCATTTCTTCGTCTAATTCAAAGCAGCCTTCGACATCACGAAAAGTATAGCTTCCTCTATTCCGCTATGTCTGAATTGGCATCGCTGCAAAACTGATACTGCTGTTTAAATTTGCTTGAGCAAATTATACAAGATGCAGAACTGAATATAAAAGGTACATTCTTCTTTAAGAGTGCATGGATCCCGCCGTTCGCCGATGATTTTGACATTATTGGCCGCAATAATGCCGCTGTGATTTCTGCTTTCTCCAGACTAGGCAAGGAAACGAGAGATATGGATTTAATAGTGAACCAGGGGAAGACGAAATACTCCCTGTCATCAAAAAAAAAAAAAAAAAAACAGTAATGGCATTCAGAACCTGGATTACTTAACTTAACTTTGCACTCGTAGATAATTTCGTCTTTCGTGGAACCAGAGTTATCACCAATAATAATATCACCCTTGAAATTCAACGCAGAATCACTCTTATTAACAAGCGTTACTGAGAAAACAATTGAAAAGTAAAGTTCTTTCTTGACGAACGAAAACCAAACTATATAAGTCACTCATCATTCCCGCCCTCACTATATGGTGCAGAAGAGTGAACAATCTCGACATCCAATGAGTTTTGCGAACGATTTGACGATGGAACTCTGTACGAATTATACGGTGAAATGAAATCACTCCAGCTTTGGAAGTATTCGATGTAGTAGCCGCAAGTGAAAGCAGAGGAAGAGGAAGACCTCCGCTCCGTTGGAAGGATTAGGTAGAGAACGAGCTGGTTTCACTTGATATTTCCAACTGGCGGCAAACCAAGCGAAATGTAAATGCGTTGGCTTTGTTCACGCCAATGAAGAATAAGAAAAAGTAAAACCAACGGAAAACAAATACTTTTTATACTTTTTAATATGAATTCATTTTTTATTATTCTATTTCATTGCATTATCATTTCAATGCGGTAGAGCAGAATATTTGCTCTCCACACGCATATGTATGTACATACATTTGTAGAGACTATTTTGCCCATCTGCACATTTGTTTCAAAATCCAATAGTTTTTTCTTCTTTTATTTATTCAACTATTCCATATTTTTTAATCCTATTTATAATTTATTATCTGCACTATATGTATGAATTTATTTCTATATTTTTATTTTAACTTTATCACAAATAATTTTTAAGCATATTTACAAAGGATTTAGGATAATTTCTCTTACTTTTTACAATATTATGTACTATATTACTGCTAAAAGTGGGACTTTTATATATGTATGTATGCTTATTTCGAAGCTTATGCTCTAGATATATGTATTTATATATGTATATAGGTATGTTTCAGTTACTCTGATGTTTTCATTTACTTATACATAAACACTTGAATATCTTTTCTATGTATATTTGACTTTAACATAACAATCAGTATTGTTCTAATTATTAGATATTTGCCTTAACTAGATATGCATTTGTGTTAGTGAATATGTACTATGTATGTTTTATATAGTATCTTATAATTATTTAATAGTTATATTAACAATTCATTTTTGCTTTCCGTCTAACATTTCAGTGATACGAGTATTTTAGGGGATTTGGTTTCTTGAGATTCAAATCTCTTTCATATACGAGTATGTATTTTTATTCTTAATTCATTACTAATTTTCGTCAGTTATTTACACATTAGCAAAAAAAGTAGAAGTTATCTAAAACTTAGAAAATTTATTTTTTTAAAAAATCATATTCGGCAGTAATTACGGTATCCACAGTAATGTGTATGAGACTCATGTTCAGCCTTTCAAAGAAGAACGTAGCTTAAATGCTTCATCACTTTTACAAAATATTATGGAGACCATGATTAACTCTAACAGGAAATGTTAAGTGTGGAGTGTTGTTATCATTTTGATAACCTAAAGCAAATTAAAACACAAAATTATTACAACAAAATGATAAAAAATAAAAAAATTAAATTAAATAACTTAAAATAAAATAATCAAATAAAATAAAACAAATAAAATAAAAAATAAAAAAAAACAAAATCAAATAAAATAAAAAAATATTATAATTAAATAAAATAAAATAAAATTAAAAGATAAAATAAATAAAATAAAATAAA
>JAWMAG010000020.1:6950000-7182500 GCA_037013455.1 Ceratitis rosa | reverse complement strand
ATTTAATTAATACAAAATCAAAACTTTGAAAGTGAAGCAATATTCCAAATTTGTTTATTAGCGAAGTTTTGAAACTCATTTCTCAAATATCTGAAAATTCGAAAATTTCGAAATCGTGAATATAGTTTTTATTTGAAAATTTTCGACTTCGTAAAATTTTTGAAACATTTTTTATTTTTATTAATTGTTTTCTCTATTTTATAGAAAGTGAAATTACGACAGTTATTTTTTAAATAAATTTTCACATGCAAAAGAAATTGAAAACCATTCCTGCTCTAAATTTATCCTAACGTGTTTTTGGTTTGGCTTTCAAATTACCATGGTGGATGTCAGCAAAGAAAGTTTACAACTACCACAATCACACAAGCAATGCAATTGTAATCGAAGTACGTTTATAACTGTAAAATAAAATAATAATAATAACAAAAAAAAAAAAAATAAACAAAATATTGAACGTGTCCAATATAACTTTCGAAATGATAATAATGTGTTTTTAAACTTTTTTATTGTTAGCATAAAATTTTACCGACGCACATACATATATACATACGTACTGTTACACCAATAGAACTGGCGCACCATCATACAGTTATATCCGTGTGCAGATCGAAAAAGACAAACGATTTGGCGCATTTTGCAATGCAATTTCGTAAATCCCAAACTGAGGATATACAAGTTTACGTATACATTAATGCATATATGTATATGTATATATATATATATATATATATATATGTATCTATGAGGATTTGCATGTTTATATGTATGCAAATTTTATGAAGCAACAAAATTTTGTATTTTTTGTGAATTCTTTTTATTGAATATGCAAATGGAAAATTTCCACACTCTCAGGTATGCAAGTATGTAAATATATGTACATACACACATATATATATATGGTAAGTTGGCGTTTCGTTGGTTTTCAACAAAAGGTAAAAAATGTATAATAATAAAATACTTTTTCCCGTATATGTGTGTATGTGTGCATGCTGATTTTCTTAGATTTCCAGGTCAATTGAAATTGGCTGAGTATTGACTAAATTTGCGCGCTGCATTTTCGAACATTTTCCAACATTTTGCGATTTTTCTTAGTACACTCCAGTTAAAGTAGATATGTGAATGTAGTCTTCCTAAGTGTACATACCATAACGGGTTCACAAAAATGTTTAAAAAGTTACTTTAAGAGAAAAAATAATAAGTAAAGTGTTCATTATTATTTACTTGATCCAATTTTTTGTTTTTACGTTATGTAAGTATTTTGATAACTGTAAGTAAGTATATGCATATGTATTTACTGATATGTGTTATACTGCTACGGCAGGAGTTATTAGGAAGTACGGAAAGTTAATATAAAAATTGTTAAGTTTAGTTAACTAAATGGAAGTACATATAAGTGTATTAGTTTCACAGAGCTTTGTTAAAAAAAAAATACCGTTAAACTATGCATTAATATTTACTTCCTTGTTATACACTGTTTGTTAAACTGATATTCCTATTAAATATTCTTATTAATTTATTTACATTTATTTATTTGTAATTTGAAACTAAAATTAATCCTGTATTAATTTTTGCAAATATTATCAATTATTTCAAAGCATTTACCATACTTTCAAAATCTTCTAATCTTTTCAATCTAATTTACTGTTTACTAATATACCATTAATATTTAATTATTCCATTTTATAATAAGTACACATATACATACATATATTATCAATTTCCGCTATCCATTAACTCGTCTGTATCTTTTCAAAATTCACTTGCTAATTTATTGCAACTAAGTGAATTAATTAAATACAATTACAATTTTCTAAATCTTAATTGGATTTTTTCACCTTTATTGCGTATTTTGCGTTAATACCCACACAATATCTTTCTTCTTATTAATGTATATATATATATATATATTTAATCTTTAGGAGTCTGAGCGCTTGATTTTGTATATTATATATACCCTTTTTAATTTTAAACTAATCGTATTTTACTATTAATAATTTATAACCATAATACCGAGGTGAAAATTGAAGCTAAAAATTAGCTTTAGTTTGTTTTATTTAGATTAATTTATTTCAATTTGCTCTATTTTATTTTATTTCATATTTTTTATTTTATTTCATATTATTTTATTTTAAATTATTTTATTTTATATTATTTTATGTTATTTATTTTATTTCATTTCATTTTATTTTTCTACTTTACTTAATTTTTACTATTTTACTTAACTTTGTTTTTTTTATCTAATTCATTTATTTTTATTTTGGATACATTAATTTTTATTTTATTTTATCTTATTTTATATTATTTAATTTCATTTTATTATTATTTATTGAAAAACTATTATTTTATATTATTTCATTATATTTTATTTTATATTATTTTATTTTATATTATTTTATTATATATTATTTTATTATATATCGCTTTATTTCTTTTCATTTCTTTTATTTTGTTTTATTTTATTTTATTTTATATAATTTAATTTTTTTTATTGTATTTTATTTTATTTTATTTTACTTTATTTTTTTTATTTTATTTTATTTTATATTATTTTATTTTATTTTATTTTATTTTATTTTATTTTAATTTTTTATTTTATTTTATTTTATTTTATTTTATTTTATTTTATTTTATTTTATTTAAGAATGTTTTATTTTGGTAAATTTTATTTTATGTTATTTTATTTTAATTTATCTGATTTATTCGATTTTATTTTATTTTGATTTGTTTTATTTTATCTAATTTTATTTAATTTTTTTTTCTTTATATTTTATTTTTATTAATTATTATAATATTTTGTTCAATAAGTTTAGCTCCTTTTTAGTTTTATTTTACTTGATTTTATTTTGATTTTTTTTACATAATAATGTCATAAGATTTAATATTTTGTTTTATTTTACTAGCGCGTACTGCCTTACGGAAGGCCAGGGTACGGATAATAGAAAATTAATATAAATAAAACCTTAAATTAATTTTTCCAAGTGCGGTTGCCCCTCGGCAGGAAATGTCCGACCATCAGAGTATAATTAAAGCTCCTCATAAAGGTCCGTCAGACGTTTGGAATCAGTTTAGTATAAACTGTAGGTGTCTTCATTTGTTGGAAAAACATTAGAACGCACTCCACAAATCGGAAGAGGAGCTCGGCCAAAACTTTCTTCGCCGGTTACAAAACACCTACTCGTATTATATATGTATATATAATATAAGAATCTGATCGTCAAATTTAATCCAGAATTCCAGTTTACTTTACTTGCTTCAATTAAAATTATAGTATATACAAAATCATCTTTTGCAGTTGTGAATATGCTTTTTTATGTACGTGTGTGTGCAGTTTTTTATAGTAACAGTTTTTAACTACTTTTTGCACCAGTCTTTTTTTGCTTTTGCGAAATTTCAGATGGGTTTCGCATAAATTTTTCTTTTTCTGCATTTTTATATATTTTAATATACTAAATACATGCTTAACATAGTTTTCAATATTATGCATAAGTACATAGCAATTATGTAATTATGGATGTACATGTGTTTGTAGTTCCTTCAAAAACAAATCCATATGCTCGATATATTTTTAAGTAACTTAAACACAACTCTCCGGACCCGGTAATGTGTCCGTTATAATATGATTTCGATTTGTATTCGTTTTTTGTGTAATCGTTGCTGTTTGTGTAATGTTCGCTGCATGCGAGCTCTGCGATAGTAGTCCACCATTGCTATTACTACCATTGCTGCCATTGATGGCCAACAATGAACCTATGCCCAAACCTTTGGGTAAAGTCATGTGACCGCTACTCCCGCCGCCACCACCACCTCCCATACCAGGCGGCAATCCCGCTGCCGCTTTGCTTAAATTATAATCGATTAAGCTACTTGCTGCGAGATAATCGGCAATGGATAGTTGTTCATCAGTCGGCAAAGTTGATTGATGTTGTTGCTGTTGCTGTTGTTGCAAGTGATGTTGAAAGCTCGCATGTACAGCTGTAGCTGAGGGGTGTGGCAGTGTATGATGATTGACATAATGTCCATTGCTCAGATTATTCTGTAGTAATGAATGTGACGCAGCACCACTTGAAGGTGGGTTATTTATATTGTTGGATGTGGTACCGCCACTGCCGGCGGAATTGAGTGTGCTGTTGCTGCCACTATAGTTAAGACCAAGCGGATCGTAACGTGAGATGTCGTGTCGGTTCAATGGCAATGCATCGTAGAGTAGTGGCTGCTGGGGACTTTGGTAATTTTTGCGTACTTCGGTGCCTAGCTTCAGGGTGCTCGATTGGGACGGTGGACTATTGAGTAGGTCAGTAGCATTGTTGGGGTCGTTGTAATTTAAAGTAGAGTTATCCTGTAAATATAAAAAACATTAAATTTTTATTTTTGGCTGCTTAGATAAAAAAAAAATAAATCATTTGAAAGCAATACTTAAAAAACTTAATTTAAAATAAACAATATTATATTAACTTAAGTTAAAATAAAGTAAATTAAATCCAAAATGAATTAATATAAAATAAAAAAAAATAAAAAATAAAAAAAAATAAAATAAAATAAAAAATAAAATAAAATAAAATAAAATAATATAAAATAAAATAAAATATAATAAAATAAAATATAATATAATATAATAAAATAAAATAAAATAAAATAAAATAAAATAAAATAAAATAAAATAAAATAAAATAAAATAAAATAAAATAAAATAAAATAAAATAAAATAAAATAAAATAAAATAAAATAAAATAAAATAAAATAAAATAAAATAAAATAAAATAAAATAAAATAAAATAAAATAAAATAAAATAAAATAAAATAAAATAAAATAAAATAAAATAAAATAAAATAAAATAAAATAAAATAAAATAAAATAAAATAAAATAAAATAAAATAAAATAAAATAAAATAAAATAAAATAAAATAAAATAAAATAAAATAAAATAAAATAAAATAAAATAAAATAAAATAAAATAAAATAAAATAAAATAAAATAAAATAAAATAAAATAAAATAAAATAAAATAAAATAAAATAAAATAAAATAAAATAAAATAAAATAAAATAAAATAAAATAAAATAAAATAAAATAAAATAAAATAAAATAAAATAAAATAAAATAAAATAAAATAAAATAAAATAAAATAAAATAAAATAAAATAAAATAAAATAAAATAAAATAAAATAAAATAAAATAAAATAAAATAAAATAAAATAAAATAAAATAAAATAAAATAAAATAAAATAAAATAAAATAAAATAAAATAAAATAAAATAAAATAAAATAAAATAAAATAAAATAAAATAAAATAAAATAAAATAAAATAAAATAAAATAAAATAAAATAAAATAAAATAAAATAAAATAAAATAAAATAAAATAAAATAAAATAAAATAAAATAAAATAAAATAAAATAAAATAAAATAAAATAAAATAAAATAAAATAAAATAAAATAAAATAAAATAAAATAAAATAAAATAAAATAAAATAAAATAAAATAAAATAAAATAAAATAAAATAAAATAAAATAAAATAAAATAAAGTAGAAAATAAAAATAAAATAAAATAAGATAAAATTAAAGAAAATAAAATAAAATAAAATTAGATGAATTAATATAAAAGAAAATAAAATACATTTTTAATATATTTGGCTATTGTTTAGATGTTACATAAATATCAAAAACGGTTTCTCTAAACTATCATATTATTTATTAAGTAAAAATGCATAAAATTTTACTTACATAATCCGTCGCCGCATTTGTACTAGCCACGGTAGTGAAGTTTGATTTATTACCAGCAACACCACAATTGCTACCAGCTGCGCCACTACCACTGAGATATAGCCCCCCCGGTCTGTTGCCTATAGGTGATGATGTATCACTG
The DNA here is from genome assembly GCA_037013455.1 of Ceratitis rosa. NCBI lineage: Eukaryota > Metazoa > Arthropoda > Insecta > Diptera > Tephritidae > Ceratitis > Ceratitis rosa. The sequence continues at coordinate 7,176,637 of JAWMAG010000020.1, read as the reverse complement.
CCAGTTGCACTCTTCTGCGCGCTCAATATATCGGGCTGCTTTTCGATGCCCTGTTTGAGTGTATAAGCTACCACTAAACGTTGATGCCCAGCTCCGGTTTCCAATGGTGCTGTCACGGTGACATCCATGCCTGAAAAAAGAGTAAAATGTAGAGATACAATAAAGAACTAATTTTCAAAAGATAAAAAATTCGTAGCGAAATTAAATTTTGGAAAACTCCCAACATGATAATTTACCTAAATGTTTATCCTTGTCGTCGCATAGATTCCTCCCCCCTTGACATCTTCGCTTTCGAATAGCCACAACCACGAAGAAGAGCACTGCAATGCTAATGGCAAAAAGAGAGCCAGTGATTAAGGCTGCTAACGGTAGTATGGAAGCCATACGTCCATCTGAAAAAGGAGCAATTTGAAAACGTGAATTGTTGAGATTTTAGCGAAAATGTAACCAAAAAAGTTTTATACTGTAAAATAAAAAATAGGATTATGCTTATATTTTATAATTATCGACGTTTTAGTTTGCGAATACCAGAGAAAATGTTTATTTATAAGTTTGAAGAAATATAAAAAAAGAATGATTCCAGGGCAATTCAAGTAGACCGGGCATTTTAACACTAATATTGAATGGCAAAGCAATTGCCTACGTTAGAGCAAGACAATTTGATAATACAAACAGACTGTGGTATCTCTCTTTCTACAGATTTAGCAGAACTCACACATGATCTAACACTAGAAATTTCGTTTTCTAAAACAAACAAAGAAGAAATGTAGTCGTATTTGACTTTATTCTTGGTCATCATTTTCTTCTCTCCGTATTTTTATTGCGACCATGTAAATGGCAGAACCGCTTTCATAACATGGTGGATTTGGTTTGATACCTTCCCAGACTTCTTCCAGGTGTTTGTAAAGGACATTTTTGATACCATCTTTCTCCTTTTACTTAAGCAAAAGACACTTTTTTACCATAAATCCAACATCATATACGAGTATGTAATGCTTTATAAGATTGATGCTGTTCATATTAAATTCTCTCAATTGGGTTCCTTGTATCAGGACATTAAGGCGTACTGTAAAGCAAATAAACATTGTAGAAAATATACGACTGACATGAATATACTGTATAAAAAGAAACGATATTTATATGTAGCTCATAGAAGTTCTGATAGGCTCAAACCTGATATAACGACACTTAGAGCGGTCAGGTATACCGGCCGAAGTCTTTATACCTTTTAATATCGTATCAATTTGAGGATGAAATATGAAATGAAAAAGTCAGTTCGCTGATTTTTGGTAATAATGTTTGATTGCATATATGTATATAAAATTAACAATTCCATACTTTTCGGTGCTTTGTTGACGGATTTTTGACAAAAAAAAGAATCGGTTCTATCAAGCAAGTTGTTCATCAGCTACCATAAAATTACATGGGAAAAAGGAGAAGAAATTTACTTAATTATTTAAAGGACTCAGTAAGTAGGTTTGGATACGGAAAAACGCGTCAGAAAAAATGTGTATTAAAATCGTTACACAAAGATTTTAAAAGGTCGTGCATTTCAAAGTTTGTTCGGCATGAACACAATGAAAGGAGCCTGAACTGTCTGGATGATTTTATTATTTTCTACAAAATATTGAGAATATTAAATAAAAGGAAATCTGAATAAAAGTATTCGAAAATGTATGGGAATGTGCAAGCTTAAAGTCAGCGTTTAAGATTTAACCGGTCTTTTTTCGAAAGGGTTCTGTCAAAGTCGGTTGTGAAAAGTTTTTGAAAATTACTTAGCTGAGCTTAAGGAAAATGTTGAGCAAATTTAACCACTATTTGAATTTAAAAAAAAATCCAATTTTCGCAAACAAAAATTTTCTTTTCTCTTGAGATGATTCTGCCCTGAGATCTACTGTCAACTTAGGTGCGTCCACACCTTTTTTCCGTGGTGCCACTGGAAATGACGTCACAATGGCAGAGTTACGCATATTTTCGTTTGAAAATAGAAAAATTTTTTAATACAAAAAAAATGTTCAAAATTGTTTTTTTCCTACGAACAAATCCATGAAGTCCAACATCAGAGTGGTTACCATGGCCAAGGTTCGAGTCCTGGGTCGACCAACATTCTAGAAAAATAATGGTTTTGATTGCGGTCGCGCCTCGGTAGGGAATGTCAAACTCTCCGTGTGTATTTCTGACATGAAATAAAAGCTCGTTATAAAAATCCATCTAACGTTCATTTCCATTTGTTCGAAAAACCTCAAGATGTATACTTCAAATTGTAGGGGGAGCTCGGCCGAAAATCACTTCAGCGATTCAAAAGCGCCAGTTATATACATATACACAAAATTTAAATGTATAGTAGTGCAAAAACATTTATTTTTTACAATAACTATAAAAAACAGATTTTATATGAGAAACAAAAAACGAAAAAATTTGTTTTATCACCAATACCATTGAATTGCAAAGTTGTTAACACGCTCTATGTGTCAAGCTTTTAAGCCAATTATGAGAGTAAACATTAAGCGTTTTACTACACTAATTTTACATTCAACGCGCCGAGTTATAAGCAAGAGTCAACATTTCGGCCCAATTGTGCGCAAACAACCACTAAATAGCTAATGGCTACAGGCACCAACAAAATACATCTACTAACATACATACAATATGTTTTTATGTTTACGTGGCAATTCCAGTAAATCCCGTTAAGTGTATAAGTTTCGAAATTTGTAGAAACAAAACTTAGCTTTTTTTTGGTTTAACCAAAGGACATTGAACCAAACAAAATAACAGATAATAGGATAAAAAGAAAATCTCTTACGGCTAAATGGTTTCACAAAGTTAAGTTGAATAAACAAAGTAAATTTCAATATAAAATTCATGCATATTGGCGATGAGCGATGAGCAATGAGCGTTGATGGCTTACAAAATGCTGTGGAAATCGGTGATAGAGATTATACTTTAAAGGAGTGTGTTGCTTTGGGTAAAACGATGAAAGGATATATGTACGTGTATATACAGTGAAACCTCTCCTTACGGACAGCTCTATTCGATGGACGCCTCTCTTGAGAGGACCATTTTTCACCAAGTTTTAAGTGCAATTTTTAGAACAAATGACCATCTATGAGGTGGCCGACGGGTACAATTATGTACTATATATTGAATAAAAAACCTCTACTGAGTGAACGCGCATCTCTTTCAACGAAGAAAGACCATATTTTATTTTAACATATTATATCTAACCAAAACCTCTGTTGGGCGGACACGAACTCCTTACAGGTAGAGAAAAAATTAAAAAGTCAATGAAATATTCGTTGGACGCATACTGAAATTTTTAAAACGTCGAAGTGATTGCATAAATATTATATCCGTTATCCGTTTCGTAGTTTCAATAGTACAGAGCTTTATTTTTACATCCGTCAAACTTAACCGTCAAACCAAATATGTTTTGAGTTTATTTAAAAGTCAAGCATTTCTGAAAATGGATTGTTTAACAACCACACAATGCGCTCAAATTGTTAAAACTTACTACTACAATGGGGAGTCAAACGAAGCCACATGTCATGCTTTAAGACCAGATTATGGTACACATAATCTTAAAAAAATTTAATGAGATTGATCGGAAACAGATATTGCAAGGCCTGCGCATCATCGGTTTGCTCGTTTCGCCTCAAACATCGCTACTGTAGCTGAAACTGTAGCCGAAGGCCCGAATGTGTTTATTTCTGGACGTTTTCAAGAGCTGAGGCTTTCTTATGGCACATTTTGGCATATTCTGTACTTGGACTTACACCTATATCCACATAAAGCATAGCTTAAAAAACAATAGAATGGGTGCTTGCTTCTGCAACGAGACACATTACTCACTTGGAGGATATGTAAATAAGCAAAATTGTCACCTTTGGGGTTCCGAGAATCCTCTAGTGATTGAGAAGGCCTGATTGCTTCATTGAAAAACGGTGTGACTGTCACTGTCGATTTGAAGCGTTATAGTAGTATGATAACCGTAATTTTTTGCTCTGCAATTGAAGGACATGACTTAGAAAATATGTGGATTCAACAAGATGGTTGTGAACGAACTTTCCCGGCAGCGTAATCAATGGGCGAAAGACCGTATTTAGGCGGACTCTTAAGTACTTGAAATCCAATATTGAGACTTTAGTCCTCCACTCTATGCATATAAATAGACATTTGAAATTATAAATAAAAATCTTTGTTTGAATAATGAATATAACCAAATATATTTTTTAAATGACAAATTCGTGAGCATTAAATTAATGTAATTTTTTTTAGGGTTAAAATAACTACACATTTCCCTAAGTGGACCCCTCTCTTGGGCGGATAAAAGTCGCTCGACGGTGAGTATCCGCCTAAGAGAGGTTTTACTGAATTTCAAACGGAATAAAATGGTGGTAAAAGAGACAAAAATTATATAAGATTTGTTAAAAAAAATATTAATTTTTAATTGTTTTGTCACAAAAAAAAAAAATAAAAAATGCAATTTCAGACATTCATATCTACATTAATATGTGCATACACATAACGAATTAAATGTATGTACTGTAAAGTCTTTATTAGCTCTCTATTATATTGTATTATTGTATTCTCGGCAACAATGTAAATTTTATCTTTCATGCGATAACCATGACTATAAATTATTATAATGTGTTTGTGTATAATTTGCGAATAATTTGCATTTTACATATAATATTTATGCATAATTGAATTTAGTGATAAAATTTATATGTACATATATGTATTAATTAGACGCTATAGTAATGTTAAATGAGTTAAATAATAAGTACTATCACTACATACATACAAACATACTTGCATACAAAATCGTAAACATATCACACACTAATTTCAAAACAGTCACAGCTCAATAAAGCACTAATTTTCAGCAGTGGCAAAAACTTGTCGATGCTGGGCAAGTGACTCGAGTACAATGAAAAAAATAACGGTTTTTTTTCAATTAAGGAAGACTGTGATTTAGTAAAATCAAAGATAACATGATACGAAACTCTTTATCATTTTTTATAACATTTTCTTCTTCAGTGAAAAAGTTTCCTTTAGGGATTTTCGGGGAATATTTTGGCCTTTTTGTGCTAACGAAAACTCGAGCAAATTATTATTTTTGACCATTATTTGACCTTAATTTTAACATATAAGTTTGATCCGCTTAATGAAAATTTATTGATAACATGAGTTGCTTTTCTGACGAAAAACGGTGCGTTTCACTATTTACTAAGTGGTACTGAGGGGTTTTAAAGATCAGCTCTTTACCATAAAGTTCCTTCATTTGGCTTTGTTACCAGCCCAGAAAAAATAATCGAGGAACGCATTTATTTGCAATTTGTGAGAGTTTCGTATCATGTTATCTTTGGTAGAATTTTCGCTGTCGTTAGAGGTGTATGCTGTGAATTTGTTTATGGGAAAAACTCGATTTTGAAAAATATTGACTTATGACATTTTCGATTTTTTGTGTAGTATATAAATATTATCGTCCTTATATATACATATATCTGCTTATAAATGCCTAGGGTAAAAAACAGCTGTTCATGCAAGAACTATCTACCGTATTTGAGTAAATAATTTGTTTGATTTTCGGATGAAAAATGGTTTATTTGCACAAAGCTGCATATAAATTATTCAGAAAACTCAGTTGTGCTAATAAATAATTAAACAGTATTATATATACATAAATACATATGTATTAGGCAAATGTGCATAGAGTTTGGTGCATGAAATTAGATTTAATGCTATTTGAGCTTAATTTAGCATTATAAATTTTTAATTATTAAGCATTAATCTCGTGAAAATAGCTAAAAACTGTTAAATATTTTTTATTTTATTATTCACTAAGTAATGCGATTACGAAATTTGACAGCAATATGCGTTAATTTTCGTATACATTGAGTTAGTGAAAACCAATTGTTTGTAAATATAATTAAATTATTAATTTTGGTGGTTTTTAGGAGCTGAAATCAATAATGGAAATAAATAAATAAACAAATAAGCAGTTAAGTATATCCAATTTGTTTTAAAATTAATATTCGGCCTTATGCAGAATATCGTCATCGTCAGTGAAAATGACGATACGGTAACATTGGTAATTGGTATGCCGTTCAACGCCATATGCTGCAACTACCCATCTTACATACTTGCCGTCCATAGCAACCTATCTTATGAGAACGCCACGTAAATGAAAAGTTGTCACCGCTTGCCCATGCCGTTACTGAGGGTTGTCCCATAGAAAACCGGCACGGCTCATTTCTCGCTCTTTTACAAGGTTGCCAGTACTGACTTTTTTAAACTAATACTAAATAAACTGAGGTAATGTGTAGTTTTTTCGAAAGAAGATAAAACTGAATTCGTAATTAATTATTTATTACTATATATGTAGATCATGTATATTTGATTGGTGTTTATATTCGAACATATATGGTAAATTATGAAATTTGTTGACGAAAATTATAAATTTGTTAAAATGTATGCAAACACACTGGCAACTGGCAACATTTCGCCGCTGTCAGCAGCATCGATAGCTCGTGTAAATACATCGCTCTTCCAGTCGGACGTTAGCTATGTAAGATGGATAGTTGCAGCAATAGTCAACAGTATCGTCAGACGACGCTGTTGCGTTATGCTGCAACTACCCATCGCACGTACCTTCCGTCCATAGCAACCTATCTTATGAGAGTGCCATACAAATGTAAAGTTATGCCCGCTCGCCCATACCGTTACTGACGGTTGTCCCAGAGAAACCAGCGGCGATTTGATTTTTTCCGTAAAAACGGCTCAGCTCATTTCTCGCTCTTGTACAAGGTTGCCAGTATAGACTTTGTAAACTAATATGAAATAAACTAATAACTATGAATATGAAAAGGCATAGTTTTTCAAAGGAAATGAAAACCAAATTCGTAATTAATTATTTATTACCATACAGATCATGTATATTTGATTTGTGTTTATATTCGAACATTAAATTATGAAATTTGTTGACGAAAATTATAAATTTGTTTAAAAGTATGCAAACACACTGGCTGCTGGCAACATTTCTACGCCGTTCGCAGCGTCGATAATTCGTGTATTTACATCGCTCTCCAGTCGGCTGTTATGGACGTTAGCAATGTAAAATGGGTAGTTGCAGCATTATGCTCATCAAGGTTATCGTTATCGTTTGCTGTCGTTTCTTATCGGCAGTCATTTTACTGGCGATCCTTCAACGTAATAGACAATGCAGAAATTAAAGCGGTTAGTGACAAGCGCTCAATTTGAGGTTCGTATGGCAGAATTGGAAAATAAGTCACATTTAGCTAGAGGTTTCCAAAAAAGCATTATAAAACACAATTTAGAAGAGGAGTGGGAAGTTATTGCCACAAAAATTAATGCGGTAGGGTCACCGGGATGGTGATGGATGGTAAAGGGTGTATTTAGGTAAAACATGAAAAAAATTCAAATGTTTCTTGTTTCCTCATTTTAGCGATTTTATTTTCAAATTTAAAGTGAAGAACAAAATCATCTTTCCAAAGCTGAGCAAAGAAAAACTCAAAAATGGTAAATAATAAATTTTTTGCAAATTCTATTTTTTTTTATTTTGAAAAAGTGTACTACAAGGACTGGATATACGAAAATTAATGAAAAGCAAAGACTTCATAAATTTACCGAGAGACGATTATTTCGAACCTTGGTTGGCATTAAGAGCAGTTATCGAGGACGTTTTGGAGAACAATCGTAAACACCCAGACGAGATCAAGAGAAGAATTGACGAATTGTTGTATTATTATGAAAAAGTCTGCGTAACCATGATATTGAAATTGCACTTTTTACATTTTCCCCTGGATACATTTTTGCAACTATTGTCTCAAGTGTCGGATGAACAAGGTGAGCGTTTTCACCAGATGACCATGCCAAAGGAAACACGATACCAGGCGGATAAAAATAGATAAGCCAATTTGCAAATGAATACACCGAAGACTTGGATTTGAACAGATATGAAGAAAACATAGCCGAAGATATGCCAATAAATGCCAAAATTAGTTTTTTTTTTTTGGTAAGTTTTTTTTGCTTTTTTTCATCTATTCATACCAAAAACTTTGCTTCAGATACTGCAACGAAATTCCGTACAGTTGACGAGATATGGATATATTAACATATTAAATAAATACTAAAAATCCACTTTGAGCAAAAAAGGAATTAATGCTCTCAGATTTTTAATAGAACTAAGATTCAAAACGTATGATGTAAAAATTCAAGATTTGGCATCTACATTTAACCTCTCATGACGAAAGTCTTGTCGGAAATTTAGTGTTGCATAGTGTTATTCAAGCAATAGAATATTAATGGAAAATAACTTTTTTTACCCGAAATACTTATGAGACTATGTCAACTGTTGCTGGGTAATCCCAAAAGCTCCATCAGAACTGGGAATGACCTCTCCGAACCGTTCGATACTGAGTGAGGTTTCTGATAAGGTGACTCTCCTTCGTGTGATTACTCTTCAACCGGTTACTGTCACAAATATTAAGAACTGCGATACTAAAGGAGAACGTACAATCTTTTATAAGAGTGAACAACTGCTGGTCGATGCCGATTATATTGATATCATTGGTTTTGGCAACTGCGCTGTGAGTTCTGCTTTCTCCAGACTCCGTCAAACTGGGCCATGCTTGGGAATAGGTGCTATTTTCGAATAAGTGGAATGAGCTGAAAAGTTAAGTCCTCACTCGTCGAACGAAGGCAAATTTCAACAACTTGCTATATTATTATTCCCGTCTTACATCACGACACGGAAGCGTGAACAAAGTCTGATATGACGATTTTGTTAGTCTAAGTTAAAAGGGGCTTACGTAGAATTTATGCTATTTTGCACATTGGCAACGCCACACGTGTATATCGCAGTCGATGGAATGATGAGCTGTACGAGGTATAAGGCGACATTGACATAAATAGTTCAACGAATTAAGGAATAAACGTTACGCTGGTTAAGATACGTCATTGAGATAGTCGAAAACACTCTAGATCTGTGAGTGTTCGATGCAGACTACTAAAAGACATTTAATTAAATACGACATGATGGAATCCCACTATAACTTATTGAAATTAGATGATAAATTAAGGAAAATATTTTTGAGACAATTTTGTAATTAATGCTATAGTAGGAGTAAAAATGCTGAAAACAGAGAAGTCACTTCCATTTACTTATCTAATTCTAAAATTTAACTTAGATATTTACACAACTCAGTCTTAGCATGTCGGGGTCATAGTATAATTACCGTTACCAAAAACAATATGTCCAAAAACTATTTATTACGAGCACTAAAATAGCGAAATATTTATTAGCCATAAAAAACAAGAAGTGGTCTGCCATAATGTGTGCTTTTTATGGCTGACACTTTAACGAAAAAATATCCTTCACCAAGTAGCGGTTATCGACACTTCAGCTTGCATATACTCGTACAGACTTATTAGGGCATACTCGTACATATGTATATGTAGGTATGTACGAGTATATATGTAAAAAAACGCCCGGCAGTGAAAAGATAGACTAGTACACGTATGTAAAAAATATAGTTGAGGACTAGTATTTTGAAGATGAAATTATACCAGTTTGTTATTTTTTTTCTCGCAAAACATTATTTCCACCACCAGTGGCGTGATTGTTGTTTATCACGGGCTATTTAAGTTTCTAATACGCACAGTTAGAGTTTTCAGTCAGCAATCTCATATTATAGTTTGGGTTGATTATTGTCACGCGCTTTAGAGATTCACATTTCGATTCTCATTGCAGAGAATTTTGTTCTCATTTCTGGCGATGTAAAAATTCAATCAACATAGATGAACTAGTATTTAACTGGTATAAATATTATGTATAATCCAGTCAATTGAGATTTTGTAAAAAATCACCGTGCCAAGCGGAGAAAGTAATGGAACTAGAACTATTTAGTGTAAAAATGCAAAATGCAACTAGTAACTAATTTTCTAGCGAAAAACTATTATTCCTTTTTGTCTGCTGGGTATCTATGCCACCATTAGTTACATTTTCCAAGTGATTTAGATCATTTTTAGCTAAGGCTGCACTTTTGCTCCAAAATATCTATGGATTTTATGTGCTTTTAGTATGTACATATCTACATATTATTCACATTTTTATTGATTTTCAAGTAGTTTGAGGAAATATTAGAAAGAAAGGCGGATTGAACGAAAAGAATATCGACAAAGTCCTTTGAGATATTCGTAAAAGAAGTATTGATTTTTATGTATATATAAATATATATTTATGTGTAAATAAAACGTTCATTTTTTATATATGTATATAAAAGAGGATGTATGTATGTGTGCCAGTATCCATGCCGCCACAGGCTCCAAAACCACTAAACCGGATTTGTTAAAATTTTTAGGATAGCTTCACTGGAGACTGTAATGTACTTCTTTGAAATGCAGATATTTTTGAAAGAGTTGCCACTTATCAGAAAAATTATATTCCGAAAAATTATTTATTTACTACAAATTTGATACACACCAGTACATACACGTATATACATACATGGTTGGTAATAACCGAAATTTTGACAGTGGAGCTGGGACCAATCTATCTCAAAAAAATTGTTTTGAAGTATATCGTATATATGTATGTAATCTAGGCGAAAAGCTACCTATAAATCAAATTTTAAGCAAATATATTCTGGTGTATTTACGGATAACATTTGCTCTTTCATTTACGTCCATGGTAGCCAAAATTAAAAACGGGAGTGTGTTAGTGAGAGGAAATCGCTTAAAAAAATATTTCTAAGAGCAAGAGAATGAGCTGCGGCGCCACAATTGTGCTATGAAATGGAGATCAATGATTTATATAGTCACGAAGATACCTTACACAGACTGAAATACAAGCACAATTTTCATAAATTTTTTTGTTTGAAAAAGATAGTAATCCAGTCCTGAGAAAAAATACACGGTGTGCCCCAAAAATAACCGAACTTTATATATAAATCATACAACATACAGCGCCATCTATTGAAAATTTGCAACATTAAAAAGATACATTCATCCTCTTTCAAACGCACCTGACTTCATGTAAGTCGGATGACAGATGAAAAAGTGACAGCCATAATAAAACCAAAAGTGTGCTAATGGTTCCAAAAAAAAAAATGAGCAAATATAAAATTTTGTGTCAAACTTGAAAAAAAATTTAAATTGATGTTTAAAAAATTAAAAAAAAAATTGAAAAAAATTAAGCAGCCGTAACCGAGGTACTGAAGAACATTTCTATAAATGACATCAAAAAATCTATGCATGCGCTGGTTGATCGTTCCAAACGTTGTGTTGAGTCAAATGGAACCTATTTTGAATAAATAATAACTTTCAAAGATAATATAATGTGTATTTTACTATTTTATATCCAAAAAGTTCGGTTATTTTTGGGACACACCGTGTACTATCAAGTAATCAGAATAACAAAAATTATTTTGTTTGAATACGTCCTTTTTCTGGGAGTTAAACTAAGCATAAACCTCTCTACATAATTCGGTGCCTGATCCACTTCCTGAATTCTTTCTGCTGAGCCAGAGACCAATCCGAATTGGTGTAAGTAATCAAAATCGGTCCAGGCGTTCTTTAGTGATAGACGTCGTAACTAACATCACTTTCCTTTACCTATAGATATATAGGGTTACACATTTCGTAGTTCAAAAACTAAAGGGCTATATTTTGACATCAGCCAAACTTGACTAGCAAACCAACTATGTTTTGTTTTAGTTAAAAGTCAGTCATTTATGAAAATCGATCGTTTAACAACCATACAATGCGATAAAATTGCTAAAACCTACTACTACAATGGGGAGTCAAACGTGGCCCCGTTTCGTGCTTTAAGAGCAGATTATGGTACACATAATCGTCCAACTCGTCAAGCAATTGGTGAAAATTTAAAGAAATTTGAAGGAAATGGATGGGTTACAGATATTATATGGCCTTTGCTTCACAGTTTTGCTCATTTCGCCTCACTGCCGTAAGTGAAAGTGTAGCCGCAGATACGAATGTGTGAGCATTTTTCGACATTCTGAAGAGCTTGGCACTTTCTTACGACACATTATGGCGTATTTTGCCCATGAACTTACACCTGCATCCATATATAGTCCAGCTAACACAACAACCAGTCCATTCCAACGCCGTACATACGTCGGTTGGGTGTTTGACGACGACCAGGCACATTTCTCACTCAGGGGATACGTAAATAAGCGAAATTTCGATTTTTTGCGAATCTTGAAATAATTGAAGAGAGGTCATTACAATCAAAAAAAATTTATTGTTTACTGCGCCTTTTGGTTATGAGGTGTGATTAGAGCATACTTCTATAAAAACGACAACGGCTAGAATATCACTGTCTATACGAAGCGTTAAGGGGATGGGATCCTCCCTGATTTTGGATCAAAAAATTGTTTTTTTTACGCAAAAATTGAAAGTCATATACTTGTGGTGTGTGTGTTTAAAGGGATTTTGCAATGCGTTGCATATTTTTCAAATTGCAGCTTCGCGAACACATCTGTCTCACGCACGTTGCGAGACTTTCAAAAAACTTTGAACGCATTTTTCTCGAAACCATGCTTTCCGATCTAACTTCAAGCTCTGGGCTTGATCTATCCGTGAGTCCATGAGCTTTGACACCCTTTATGCGGTTAAACTTTTCACTCTTGAGCACTTGAGAACAAATATTCGTTAAGTTATGTCGCTCAATATGTGTCACAAAGTGGTCGAAAATTACATCGAACTCATCGAAGTTTGCGAGAATTCGCAAGGCGGTCATTTAAATGATATGGTATTTCATATGCCTTCTGCTCAAATATAAACGAGACTGGCTCAATAAAACAAAAACGGTTAATTATTCTTCAATATTTATTTTATCCCCTTCAAAATAGTCACCATTAGAGGCGATACACATATGCCACCTTTTTTTCCAATCTTCATAACACTTCTGGTAGTCCGCTTTAGGTATGGCTTTCAGTTCCTTCTTCGAATTCTCTTTTATGACTTCAATCGACTGAAAATGCTTTCCACGAAGCGGCAATTTGAGTTTAGGGAAAAGAAAAAAGTCACACGGTGCCATGTCGGGTGAATACGGTGTTTGCGAAACAATATTTACGTTGTTTTTGGTCAAATAATCGCGTACAAGACGAGACGTATGAGCAACAATTTTGGAGCAAGTCCAGCAGACACACGTCTCATGCCCAAAACATCGTGAATAATGCTATGAGCTATATCTCTTTCAGTCACTCGACGATTTTCCAACACAATTTTCTTTACTTTTTCGACGTTTTCTTCGTTTATTGACGTTGCTGGACGACGATCATGTGATAGGCAAGACTCCCCATATGCCTTCTGCAACATTTTCATTGCGTCCGTCGCACTTATTCCATTGGAATAACAAAATTTCAAACAAACTCTTTGCTCAACGTTAATTTCCATAGTAAAATTCGAAAAACACACTCGAGGTTGACTTGTTTATAGTGCCGTAAAAAAAACTATGTGACAGATCGCGCTCAAATTTGACATGTAAACATATAACAGTCCTGGCAACCTAAGCAAAAAAAAAGTATGGCCATATGTCTTGTCCTTGTCGAGTTATGAATAAAGTCTCGTTTATATTTGAGCAGAAGGTATGTCACCGAGGTTCAATGTTTATAATAAAAAAGGGTTTTATGAAAAAATTATTTTAAACGCAATTTATTTACATTTTGAATAAATTGTAAGTTTATCCATTTGTGGGACAAACATCAAGACGCACACCACAAATTGGAGGAGGAGCTCGGCCGAAAAACGTTTCAGCAGTTACAAAACGGTAAACATATTTAAAATAATATAGGAGTAGCTGGTATGTATAATAAGCATGTTGTATACGTGTATATTTTAGTTTTATTTTAAGGCGAACAATTTATTACTTTATTTTCATGTAAAAATATTTTTAAGTTTATTTTACGAAAATTGTTTACAAACCAATTTAGTGGAGGCGTTGTTAATGTCGACTATCAAAATTCAATCATCTATTTGAGTGATTTTTACTAAATTCGAGGAAAAAGGCAATTTTCAACTTTGTTTGTTTAATGAAATGCCAATAAATTGCTTTGATGCGCATTTGAACAACGCACACGCAATTTTCTTCATAGCTAGCTAGCTACTTACCGATTTGTACATACATACATATTGTACAAGTAGCATGTATGTGTACGAGAATTGTAAACATTGAAAATAAAAGGGTTATGTACTTAACATGGATAAAATTCAACAAGATTTTGTTTGCCAACAAAATAAAGTTCTTTGCTTTTAAAATCACTTTCATTCTCAACTACATATACCTATGTATATATAAATATGTACATAAGTCCAATATATTATATAACTCGCAAGTACTTTTTTTGGACAGATGGCTACACATGTTTTGATAAATTCCTATAATTTTGCATTTGGGCTTCGGCCAGGTGAATAAGAGATGTAGGAGAGCAGCTGATAAAGGTACCAAAAGGATTTAAAAATATAAAATAAAAAAAAAGCGATTTGCTTTTTCCTTTTTTTAATTTTTCTTTCTTACGCGATTTGTCTAAATATTCGTAAAAAATTCGTTCGACTCAATAAATACTGCACTTTTTTATAGAATGCTTCTTTATCTACTTTGTTAAATCCTTAAAGTTTCCTTAAGAAGTGTTGATGCACACTCTATATAGTCCGGTAAAAAATTGGCCGACCAAACAGCCGCTGGAACTCATTTGACCAAAATCTATGCCGATAAACCATATAACTTCTTCACTGATCGAATTATAAAGCTCTCCGAAAAAGGACAAACGTTCCTGGATAATAATTGTTAATATGTAATTGATTATCACTACTGAGCTACAGATGGCTGAGGACATCTTATACTCACTGCTATGCTTCCATGTAAAATGGGGGGTTTGTTCTCCAAGCTTGGACTAAAGCTAAAGTAATCTTAATCCCAACACGTTAGTCCGGAGGACTTTCAAAACATCAGCCTCTCCTCACTATACATCTTTATCTGGTATCTTTATCGACATAGAGGGAACTTTCAGCAATATTCTTTCCATCAGGGAACAACAAGAGGTAACCCTCTTTTAAGGATCTTCATCCCCAGTGCTGTAGTGTCTCACATTAAATACGTTGATCCGAAAACTGAACAGCATAAGTTTCGGTGTGCAGATATACGCTGACGACATTACCCTAACATCGCCAGGTAAACACCCACAAACTTTAAGCAATATGTTCCAAAACCCTTTGTAGGGAATTGGTGCATGAACAGCGGACTGTATGTCAACCCAGAAGAAACCGAAGTCGTTTTTTCTTTTCGAGTGTCGACCAACATATGCCATCTTTCAGGCGCAAATTATAGAGAGTTCAACGTATCTTCTTAACAGGAGTACTGCTAACTACCCTTAACTCATGAGAACTAGAATGCGATCAGTTTGAATTAAACTCAATATCGAAGGAATTACAGTAAAAGGCTTAAAACTCGATGAAAAAGTGAGCTGTGGAATGTACTATCCGATGCTTTCAATAAATATGAGCATAAGACAACCAGATTATTGCAGCGTCTCCAAATCTTTGCAATTATAGAAACCGCCGAGTGGATCCTAGCAGAACAATCAATCACGATATATTTCGACAGAAAAACTGCCATCAAATTTCTACAGTGCAAAAACGCATCAAATGTGGCTAAATACTGCACAGCCGTGGTCTGGATACTCAGTTACAAGGACATGTCAGGCAATTGCACGACAGACGAACTTGCAACAGAAGGAACTCTACTATCCACAATAAAATATGCCCATGATGAAGGTACACCTTTCTCCGCGGCAAAGTATATACTACAATACAACTGTCGTTTGCAGAAGCAATAAACATTGAACAAAGCCAAATTTGGACGTGAAAATATCAAGACATCTTATCCTCCTACCTAATAGTGAGCCTCGTTGTCGTTTAATACTTCTGAACTATTTATTGGGAGGAACCCTTGGAAAGAATATGGCGTCAATGGCTGTAAAGAGTGGTCGAAAATTAGAACTTTGGCTGGAATTTATTCGAGCCAGCCTCCTTTGCAATAGGTACTCTTCGTCGTTAAGTTAAAGCTTGGAACATTTCCTCCCAAAAAAACTAAACACCTCAAGAGTTGTGACTACCCCATCCGAGAAGTCGACTCTAGGAGCTCTAGGGATTCTTTGCGTATTATCGACGGAGGACGTTAAAACTACTAGTTCATGATTTCCTATTAAAATACTCTAGCTTTAAAAGTTTTTGCTGTTTTAAGATGAAATGATTGAAGGAATTGAAATTGAAAATGGGCTGGATGTGTTTTTTATTTAAGGATAAATTATCGTTCGTTGGCGTGGGCACCGCCAACACGATTATAGCCGAAACACCAATAGCACAGCTGGAGGGCTTTTATTCATTCGGATGACATCACTCGTTACTCATCAACTCATCATTCCTTCGTCTGTGGTATTCGCCTTTGTCAATGCGCAAATACCATAAATCGTTCGCAAGGTTCTTTAAGACTCCTCGGATGTCGATATCGTTCAAGCTTCAGTGCCAATAGTAGGATTGTAAAGTTAAGTGACTTGCAGATTCTGACTTTACTTTCTATAAGAGCTCCTTTCGGCAAGATTGATTGATTGTTATTGGTGTTAATGCTGGTTCCTAGATAGATGAAATTATCAACGACCTCGAAGATGTGACTCTCAGCAGTGACGTGGGAGCCAAGTTGCAAACACGATGAATATTTGTTTCAAAACAGGTGTTATTTCGTATTGTCCTCGCTCGCCACTAGACCCATTTGCTTTGCTTCTTTGTCAAGCTTGAAAAAAGTAGAACTAACGACGAGCTTATTTAGGGCGGTATGTATAATGTAATATTTAGCTCTGCAGCTTTTATTATTTTCGGCATTCTCAATTTTCTCCAGCATCGAATTGTATAAGTCACATGATAAAGAGTAACTCTGTCTGAAACCTCGTTTGGCACCGAACAGTTAGAAGAGGATCTTCGATTATTTTTTCACGGGTCTTTTCCAATACTTGGCGAATGGGGAATATCTGGTCAATGGTTGACTTACCAGGTCTAAAGCCACACTGATAAGGTACAATCAGTTTGTTGACGGTCGGATTTAGTCTTTTTCACAATGCGCTCGATGGAACCTTATATGCGATGTTAAGAAGGCTTATTTCACGGTAGTTGGCGTAGACTGTGGGATCGCCTTTTTTGTGGATTGGCCAGAGCGCATTTAAATTTTATGTTTTCATCCGACCGTATTCTGCAGAAAAGTTAATGGATGTACCTTATCAGCTCTTTACAGCCATGTTTGAATAGTTTTGCTGGTAGGCCGTCAGTTCCATCCCCTTTGTTGTTCTTTAAAAGGACAAATGCTATTACGAACTTCGTCACAGTCGGGTAATGGAACTTCTTTTCCATCATCTTCGATTGGGGTTTCGAGCTAACCATGTTAGGGTGTCGCAATTTTTCTGCTATTCAGCAGGAGAAATATTCCCTCCATACAGCAAGTATGCTCTGAACAACACTCACTGGATCAACTCTCTGCGTCCTACGAGAGTTTGCTCCGGTCTCGAAACCTTCTTTTAGTCGCTGCATCTTTTCAATACCCTTGTCGGTCAGCTTCTTAAGCTCTTCATACTCATGCAATTCGGCCTCTTGCAGATACGTCTTGCTTCCTACTTCAGCTCTCGGTATCTATGTCAGCCAGCATGTATTATGGCCGATCGCAGGGGTTGTGAGGCAAACAGTCTGTTTTCTCTCCACTGTCGTTAGCATTTACAAAAATTTTAAAGAGATAAATTGGCAGATCTTAATAAAAAAGTGTACCTGATCCATTATTTTCCACTCACGAAAGGTAGAGTACGCCAAATTACTTGCTATTTGCGTTTTGAAAACAATATGGACTGCGAAAAAAATATAAATAAAAAAAATTACTGCAAAGAAACACATTGCCTTGATAGCCGACTTGCATGTGTTTCGCTAATAGGAAAAATTATGTGTATGTAGATATGTATGTCCATATTGCTATGGAAACCCAAATGCTAAGGATGCTGCGATACTAGCAAACAAAAATAAGCTAAAATACAATCAAACAACAACAAAGGCTGCCAGTTAACTTTTTTGTTGGCACTTGTGTGTGTATGTCTGATTGTTTGTATACTGATGCATATGGTAAAGTATATATGCTTTCACGGCACTTATCTGCCAAACAGCCAGTCAGCCAAGCACTAAAATACTAAATTTAATTTAAATAAAAAGTATAAGTTGTAATGAAATTTTCGCACTTGTGCAAATATTTGCGTCAGTGTACGCTCCCAGGTGTAAACATATGTATGTATCTATACGGAAGTACATACATACCATATACATACCATATAAGTACATGCATGCGCGCTGATATGCTAAATGCATGTTTGTGCATTTGAGTGTGGATTTTCTAACAGTGAATATATTGCCTCACTCTGGCAGGTAATTTTCCAAACACTAACGCGAAATAACGTTCATACATACATAAGTATGTATCCGAAAAACATACTTGTATGCATGTATGGTATACATGTAAGCAAATGTCTGTGGGTCTGTGCATTGGCAGCATCTTATAAGCTTAACTCGATTTAATGCTCCCGCTTGAGATATAAAACGTTATAAAATGATGAAAAAGTAGATTACCTCAATGTATTGGGAATATTGGTTTCCTTTACAAACACATTTATACATATTTATGTACATACATTTGGTTATAACATACAAATAAGTGTTTTATATCCATTTTTTTATACTTTTATTAAGCGTATTCATATGCTGCAATGTTTCTTTGCACATATTTATGTACATACGTGTACATAGGTATACGAGGGGCTTAACAAAAGTTCGGTCCCTCGGTGATTTTCAATTTTATTTTGTTAAATTTATAAATACCAAATCCTTTGCAATTACTTTATTAGTCTTCCTTTCAAATTTTAGAATGATCGGCTAAAATGGAGACGAGAAAACGCAAGATAGCTGAGAATAGGTCAGACGAAATTGCATAACCAACGCAAACAGAAATTCGCAAAGTGGTTCTCTTCCCTATGGAACGATTCCACCGTCTTTAAAGACTATTTCTTAGTGGTTCCGAAGATTCCAGACCGGATATTTTTTCGTTGAGCACGAGCCTCGAGAAGGTCGACCAAAATCTTCCACTGATGACGTCACTGTAGCTCTGGTAAAATCCAACAATGACACAAGAAATTGATTGCTAATAGATTTGGCTTGAACGCCATGACTGAATCGCGAATATTCGTATTAATAATCATTTGGGATAAACCAATCAATCTGCTCGGTGGTTACCACGAATTTTAAATGAGGCCCAAAAAGAGGCTCGAGTGTATTTTGCTAAATTTTTCCTAAACAAATTCGAAAATGGTCAGTCTAGTAACTTCAGTAAAATCGTTACTGGGGACGAATCTTTGTTCTATAAGTATGATCTAGAACCCAAAGAGTAGTCCATGATATGGATCCCAATAGCAGAAAACTCACCCGTAAAATTTAAGCAACAAAAACCAGCAGCAAATGTAATGATGTCAGTTTACTTCACCCGATCTAAAATCGTAGCTGCTATTCCACTCGAAAAGTGTCCGACGATAACTGTAAAATGGTACACTGAAGTGTGCTTACCAAAAGTTTAACAAAATTTGATGGAAAACAGGAAGAAAGAAGATTTGCGGCGCGGCTTTTCACATCATGACAGCACGCCATCCCACACAGCTGAAATAACGAATAATTTTATTGCGATTTCTGAAATCGAAGAAATTCGTTCAGCACCATATTTCCCGGATATAGCGCCCTGTGATTGCTGGTTATTTCTAGAAACTAGAAAAGAAATTTAAAAGGAAAGGCCTTTAATAGCAACAAGGAGATAATTAATGCGGCTAATGCTAAACTTGATAAGCTTCAAAAGCTGGGTTTTGAAAACTGTTTTCAGAAGTGGATCTATAGGTTTAAGAAATGCATTGAAATCAATGACAATTATGTAGAGAATATGAAAGAGGACAAATATTACGAATAAATACAAAAATAATTTTTATAAATATTTTTTCTGATCAACTTACCGTACTTTTGTTAATCCCCTCATATATTTTACACAATGTAAAAGGTTAAGTTGAAATAAATAAAATTGTGGCAGTCACTTGTAATGTAGTGGTATCGTGTTCTTTTCTACAGAAATACACCTTTCCCAA
The DNA here is from genome assembly GCA_037013455.1 of Ceratitis rosa. Lineage (NCBI taxonomy): Eukaryota > Metazoa > Arthropoda > Insecta > Diptera > Tephritidae > Ceratitis > Ceratitis rosa. Next base: position 7,156,391 of record JAWMAG010000020.1, on the reverse strand, counting down.
TACTACTGGCTTTAGCAGTCAACTACAAACGTTTTAGGGCTTAACAACCAATATAACCAACGAGCGGCCGCCAAATGTGCATACAAAGGCAATTTACAAGGTTTGTACATATATATACTACATACATACTTTGCGCATTTTCCGGAAAATTTTCTTTTCCGCTTTTTTTTTTATAAAGTGTGGCAATGTAATGTGTTTCTTAGATGTATCATTTGGGGCTGCGCAATGGCTCAGCTGCCATTGATAAGACATGATAAATACTGCATGTATGTATGTTCTCGTGTTTGAGTAAAAAATTTTAAAAATAATCTTGTAGTTGTCAGTTGTTGTAGCTATTGTAGCTTCCTAAAGTATCCCAGCAGGTATACTAGTATGCAAAAATTCTAGTTAAATACCAGTAGTGTAAGGTTGGAATCATACCAATTGATTACTTGTATATCATCTCACCAATAACTGAAGTATTAATAATTTCCAGCATTGTTCCATACTTAATAAAACATTGTTAAAGTGCTAAAATGACGTACAACGTTTTATCGTTACAATAGCCGAGTGATTAAAAGTTATCGCTCAAGAACATTCGGTTAATGGTTCGAGTCTCGACTACTTCGTTTTAATTATTTATTTTTCCCTGCAGGGTTGCATTCTAGTTTGGTTTGTGCGACAGGTAATCGTTTAAAATTTTCCATATCTTGTAATCACTTGTAAGTCTCCAAGGTGGCTTAAATATTAGTTTGGCTGACATGGAGTTATCTGCAGAAGTATCTACTTGTATATATTTTACGCCAAAAAATATAGAGTTTCAGTCAACATACATATATTTTATCGCTTGTACTTTTTGCTTAACAAGATTTAAAACTAAAAAAAAAACAACAAGAAAGTGGTGTTGCCTTAGTCTGGTACATTACATTTTTTTTGTATAATATTGTAGGCTTTATTTACTTCTTTTTAGAATTATCCGATTTATGTGTAACGCTGCATTACCTCGGTAACTTTCTCTCATAAAAAAGCTTGACCCTATTTAAAGTCATTATCCCTCTCTGGAGGCCAGTTCTTCACCACCCAAATAATTCACCATAGACAGAAACAGATGGTAATCACTTGGGGGCGAGGCCCGGACTATACGGTGGATGCATAAGAACCTCACAACCAAGGTCTTTGAGCTTCTAGCAAGTTATTATAGATGTGTATGGTCTGGTGTTGTTGCGATGAAATGTAATTCTCCTCCGTTTGGCTAAAGCTGGTTGTAGGGGAGTGGCTCATAATGGATGATTTCTTGCCAATCCCACCAATTTCACCAAATACACACAACAAGCTGGCGTCAATTTTTGCTTGGAGACCATTAGTACCTACTCACTGCCCTTCGACTGCGACCGTTTTCATTTGACGCTGTTGTAAGAGATTCATTTTTCATCCGCTCCCGAAATGGGTCGATTTTGTTGTGACTCAACAGCGATTCGCAGATGGAAATTCAGTCCATGAAGGTTCCCAGAGAGCAAAAGTCTAGAGTTAAAAAAGCGGCGGGCCCTCCGCAGCTTTTCGTCAACTTTCCTTATATTTGCTGACGGGTGTTCTTCGCTTCGCATTAGTGGGTGCGTAACTTTGTTGCTATAAGCTAGTGCTCTGTATGTTATGTGTGCGTACATCTAGAACACTGAGAACATGCTGTCCGTCTATCCCAACATTATCGACCTGGTTGCGAGTTTTTTGAGCCGGAGATATTTGAAGTCTAGTATTGTACTATAGACAACCATATTCCGAGTCACAGCGAAGTCGCTCACTTTTACCAATTTGGGGATGTTTTATCATGGATGCTGAATTTTCCACTTTAACATTAAAGGTTAGTTTTTTAATCGAGGTGGGTGTAGGGCTTACGGGTGCATTTCAGGATCTTACAAAAGTGTCTTTGGGCGTGGGCAGAAACTAGCCATAAGATGAAGAGTTTTGTTTTGAAGTTCTTTTATTGCACTTCTTGGACGCTAGCTGGTATCAGTCTTATTGTTATGAGGACATCATCCAGCTGGGCAATGGCACCATTCTAATTATGGTACCGGATATTTGCAGGCTCAGGTCCTTAAATTGTGAAAGTCGTCAAAAAGAGGGGGCCTCTCGTACCATACTGCTTTCTATTTTGAATTGGGACGATCGTTTTATGTGGTGGTTAGGTAACCCTGTTGGAAATAGGTTGGCAAAATTTGGATGTTGGTGGGGGATAACACTCACCAACTTAAATCATTTAGTCATCTGTAGGCTTGTTATGTGCGGTTTTTTAAATTATGTATATATACCTATGGCTCTTTATAACCACAGATTTTCGGTCGAGGTCCCCGTTCGATTTGTAGTATTCGTTTTGATGTTTTCCAACAAGTGGAGGGACCAATAATTTGTTTTGCCGAGGGGCGACCGCAATTAGAAAATTTATTTTCTATAATTTCTGATGTTGGCCTAACCAAGACTCGAACCCTGGTTTTGAGAATGACAGTACTTTTTTTAGTTTACATAAATTTTTTCGCAAGGAACTCGGCCTCAACCATATAAGTATTCGTTCATATCTTCTACTTTTTTTTACTTCGTGGTGAGGTTTTATACATACAAATTACATATACAATCGTACACTCTGCTCAGACACAGAGGCGGCGTACAATATGGTGTACGCGTTATCCGTGTTTTATTTTATTTATTACTTTTTATTTTTACCTGGTCGCTGCTGCAAACCTAAAAGATAATGTATCTCCAAGGATTCTGCGTCAGTTAACTTGAGCAACATATTTGGAAAGCATTAAATTTTCGATGAATTGGCACACACGCACACTTTAAAATGAATGTACGAGGGTAATAACAAAAGTTCGGTCGGTTGGTGACTTCCAATTAGTTTTTGTTAAATCTAAAAATACACAATCCTTTGCAATTACTTTTTTGTCTTTCTTTAAAATTTTAGGACGATCGGCTAAAATGTAGACGAGAAAACTCAAAATGGCTGAGGATATATCAGACGAAACTTCACCACCAACGCAAACATAAATTCGTCATGAGATTTTTTCGGGTCCAGACCGGAATCCCCGAAAAGGTCGTTAATGTAGCTCTGGTGAAGTTCAAACTAGACGAAGACCCACGATTGGCTGTATCACGAACATTAAGTAGTCATCTGGGATACACGAAGAAATCTGCTCGATGGGTACTACGAATTTTCAATGAGGTCCAAAAATAGGTCCGAGTGCATTTTGTTCAATTTTTCCTAAACAAATTCGAAAATGGTCAGTCTAGTAACTTTAGTAAAATTGTTACCATAACGAATAAATACAAAAAGATCTTTTTTCTGTCTAACTTACCGAACTTTTGTTATATATAAAATGTACATATTTACCATATGTGAAAATCTACGCACATGCCTATGAAGCAAATGTAATTTAAATTCACTTTTCATAATCTTAACTTATATCTTATATATATTATATTTACTTGGTCGGTTATGTGCACATAAATCGTTTTGAATGTGAAAAATATCATTGATTTTCATTGTAGTACATGTACAATGTATATGTATATATTTATATTGTTAGTTATATTTGTGGTTATTAAACTACCACGCAGTTTAGCTACAATTAAATTAATTAATATTTATAAACAGTATTAGTTTTCATTTTAGAAGTAAACTTAAAATCCCTCAATAATATAGATTTCTGTGTGGTTTGTCAAGCATATATGAACATAAGCACAAGGTAACATATACGATTTCGTATGAAAATAAATTAGTTTATTGCCTTGTTTTTCTTTTTGGATTTGACAATTAAAACTGCAAACAAAACTAAACAATAAGAGCTATTTTCAGCCTGAGCTTTTCACCTCTTATTACCATTTCAAATGTATGGTATTTCATTTTAAGATTAAATGTAATATTAATTCTCATATGGGGGGCTATAGGACAAAGTTTTCTGCTATCTATGATTTTTGGTACATACGGATTTTGTATAATGTCAAATTTCATGCTTTTAGTTGCTTTTTTGACGGACAAATCAGGGTATTTTTTAACGTCCGATTTCGATAGTTGTTTTTAGTACCGCAAACTTGTAAACTGATGCTGGATAACACCTGAAGAGTACTCAGAATTGCGAAGCATATTGGAAGAACCGTATGACACCAGAAGGGGCTAACAACCGTACCGTTATCAGATCTTTCAACTAATTAATTTATACACTCATAAAAATATTTTCTCTTTATTTTCAAAATACTTTAAAAATGCATCCTTGAGTTCATCATCGGTGATTTTTTTTTACCCCTCAGCTCTTTGTCCAATTTTCGAAACGGGTAATAATCATTCGGGGCCAAGCCTGCAGGATAGCCAACGCGATGATTGTTATAAGATAAGTAGTTGTTTTTTTTTGCACTGATTTTAGACACGCCAAGATCATCGTTCAGGATTTTAAGTATGGTTGTGTCGAATATTCCAACCATTTCTGTGAGTTAACTCTTTAGTTGAGACAATTTTGTTTTGACTTTTTGCCTTGATGCTTGGTGACCTCGATGCTCCTGCCCCGTCTTCAAGAGATTCCCTCCCTTGTTTAAATAAAATGTGTCAGTAGAACATCAAGGCTTTTCCTGGTCAATAATACCAATTATGGTTGGCATATCCCATAAACTGATCGACTAGCTTGTGACCAACAATACAGAACTCTAACTCTAACTCTTTAATTTAATTTAGGATATTAAACCCATTAACGGTATTTGCAGCAGTAAAAGTTTCGGTTTTCTAGTAAAAAGTAATCCATTATTTTTGCATCAAAATTAAGGATTTATTTACCACAGTTAGAATTATCTGCTTTATGTCAAATATGCACCGTTTTCTCGATAACTTTTTGCTACTTTGAAGGTTATATAATTATGCCTTTTCATAGAAACTCTTGTGTCATTGCCTTAAAATTGGAAAAATGAAATTGCACAGGCTTCTGTAAAGGCTAAATCTTCACCAGCCAAATCTTTTGCCATAGACAGGAACAGATGGTAATCAATTGCTGCGAAGTCCGAACTATTGTATAATGTGGATGCATAAGAACCTCTTAGCCAAACTCTCGGTGAAAGCTGGGCACTTTTGGGCAATTGGTTCTATCAGATGTACGAATTAAGAGTTTTACCACAAGGTTGTTTTGCATTGCTTTTATTGACCGACTTTTCGTCACCAGTCACCATCCGCTTCAGAAATGCATCGATTTAGGTACGATTCAGCAGCGATTCGCAGAACGAAATTTGGTTCAACAACTTTTCCTCATGTTGCGCCTATAAAGCGAGCATTCTTCAAGTGGCTTCAAACTATTTTTTGTACAAAGTTTAACTCTTGGGCAATCAACGATTCCTATTATTATATCGACATTTTTGACAACTGACCTTTTACTTGGCGCCTTTTACTTTAAAATCACCCTAAAAAAACCATAAACACGAAACACACTTTCAGTTGCCTGACTTGCGTTTTGGCCTTTATCAATCAAAATGTATAACTTTTCATCAGACTTTATATAACGTAATCGACGTATAGGACGTTAACACCTTATGCAAAGTTCAGGACAGCTTTAATATCGAATTTGGAAGCCTCTTCTAGTTCCCTGAACAGCGAAGCTCAACAATTTACTTAAGGCTTTGTAGATATCGACTTTTGATTAACTCGAAGTATGCTAATTGAAAATCACAGTAAAGCAAATCGGAGCAGAGCCACGCAGTGCTTTGTGTTCTATCATATCAATAGGTAAATGCAGTATTAACTAATCATGCTTTGTCATCAGCCTTAATTCGACCTTTGACACTTGATCATGCATTCTCATATCCCACACCTAATTAATGACGCCAAAAACAATAATATTTCTTGGAAATGCATAAATACAATACAAACATATGATTAACTCACACATACACATTCACATATATGTTTATGTGTATACGTGTAGATATCAATAGCTTTAACTTTGCATCAATATTTATACTGTCTGACGTTTATAGGTATATGGTATATATGTACATGTGTAGACCCAGAAAACAATTATTTGTTGTGTAGCTGTATGTTTGTTTATTACACATATATGACTTGTGTGTATGTGTGTGTGTGCGTATATGTGGATTTATGCCTTGGTTTTATCTGTAATAATATACCATAATCATGCGCCATTATAATGAAGATAATATTTCCCAAGCCGAAACATAAATAGAAAAGTAAATAAATTAATCGATTGGGATTTCTTATTTATTTATGTACGAACGAGTATATAGATACGTGTATGTAAGTAAGTATGTATGTGCTGGAGAGGTAATGAAGGATGAAGGGTAAGATTTTACGAAACTTTCGATGCAGCAATGAAAGAGTAATAAATGAACTTTGGCACGAGAAAGGTGTAAGGAGAGAGGAGAAGAAGTGAAAGCATTGATAACAGTAATATTGAGAAGACATACATAGTTACTAACATATATGTATGTATGTTGTTATATCGAGTACTAAAGAAGTGCTACATATCCTTTATTACCTACCATATATGTATGTATGACTCTACATACCTATATACATATATGTACATATAATCGAATAGATATTTATATTTATCGCTCTCATACATATATAAGCATACACCTATATTTCTTATTATCGAATAACGAATTTGTGGCCACTACTTCTTCGGGCAACAAAGTTTGCTTCCACAAATAAAATATATACTTATGTGTGTGTGTGTGTGTGAATTTACTCGTATGTGTGTCGTATATATGTATATATTTTCATTCACTACTCTCTGATTTATGGACATACGCAATGCGTTTAATGAACATACAGAATAGTATGTTAGTACATACATATATCACATTCTCTGGCACATGAAATTACAACGAGACCCCCTATAATCATTGAGCACAGCATGATAGGTACCAATTACGGTGAGTATGTGAGCTGTGCGCTGTTAGCAGCTGATGGCCATTAAGTAATTTCTTAAAGCCGAAATGCATTAGAAGTTACTCTGTAAAGATTTTAGTGTACATATGTATACGTGTATGCATTTCAGCTAGCCTTTGGAATTTTTCAAACAAACCATTTTGGAAATTTCATTAAAGTGTGCATATGAAAATTTACTTTCAATAAGAAAATACTGGGAGTTTTAGAAATCTTACATACACATTGAAATAAGGTTTATTTATTGAGCTGCTCTAGTTTACTTCTAATTGCTCGGTTGCCAAAAAAAAGGCGGCAACGTCCGCTTAGTAGGAGAGATACTGAAGGTTGAAGAATGAAGCGAGACGCTCTTGTTGATAGACAAAGAGAGTGATTAAAATGACCTCAAATAGGTGATCTGGTAACCGATATTAAGAAGTATTGAATTTATAGAGCTAAAATTTCATCAACCTGCTGAGTGGTAGTGCAACAACCTGTCATGATGAACCCGAATCTCCAATCGTTGATGATGAAATTTTCCGACAATGACGATGTTGGAATAGGCATTGCCCTTTTTGAAAAATAAAAAAAAGCGGAGAGAGCGGTGGCTTACCGGCTGAGCTATTGAGATGATGACGTCGTAGAACTGAGTTCCCACAGTCTACTACTAATCTCTTCAATATCGTGAATAAGGTCTTATCGAACATACTACGTGAGAGATTAGAGCACACCGTTGACGAACTTATTAAATCTTATTAGCGTGGCTTAAATTCTGCTAAATCTACAATAAATCTGAACGGCACAGCTAAACTAAAAAAGTACGAAGTTCTCTTAGTGTGCAACTGCTTGCGTTGAACTTAACAACAGCGCAGTTAATTCTGCTTTTTTTCCAGAAGACAAGCAATGAGTCTGAAAAGGAAAGAGTTCAAGAAGAAATACCTCCCGTCATCAAGCCAACATTATTGAGAGTCATAATTGGTTTTTGGACTGAGTAGATAACTGAAAACTAGGCGAAGCTTTTCAAGTTGCTCACCATATTGGTCTTGATTTTTGATGAAGAGACTTAAACGATGCCAACATCCGATTAGTATTATGAGATTTCATGAGAAAGAAACATTAAGAGTAGGTTTGAAACCACATTCTTTTCTTCCCACCTGGGGTGCACTTCACTTTCTTCTTCCAGGAACTCCTGCTAATACTCACATTAATGCAAAGTGTTATGTTCTGGTACAAGGTGAAAATAACTTATTAATGCATTATTTATTTTCCTAAAAAAATAGCATTGCAGATTTTTCTTCCCCACGAAGTATCTCAATGCCAACGCCAACGCGCGAATAAATTATGAAAACAAAAAACAGAATTCAAATATATGTAAAAGAGTATGCAAATACAACTCAATAGCATTTCGGTGATGAGCTAACAAATAAAATGAGCATTCATAAGAACACACAAAGATGACAGTGGAAAAGGCCAAAGGCAGTGTAGGTATGTAAAAGCTCGAGATAAAAAGCTAAGCGTTTACATTATTCTAGTATCTTTCCAATATCAACCTTTACTTTCCTTTTCTTGCCTTTTTCAGGGTATTTACATTATTGTTTGTTCTGCTTTGTTATCGGCCAAACAATGTCAATGAATTAAATATCAACGCAAAGGCAAATTTCTTATTCAAAATGGAAAATGTATACACTCAAGAGTGGTTCACAGCTGTGGACCATTGAGAATTCAGAAAAGAGTACGGAGCGAGTTGACATTGAAATGTGAGAAAAATTGAAAAAGAAAAGAATCAAATTAAAAGCTACGCATAATAGAGAGCAGAAAGGAGAAAATGGCACAAATGTCATATTGTCACGGGAAATGTCTCCAATTATTTATGTTTTCTTTTTCCTTATATTCTTTGAGTGATGTGCTTGTTTAAATTTTTCCATGCAAATGAGTGTTAAATAACCTCAGAGTGAAGTAAATAAAAATGCTGGCATAATTCTGAATGTGAAAAGTCAATGACAATTCCATACCGCCTACATATTTGCATTCTCCAATAAGTGTAGGCTTGAGAGGATTGCTAAGGGGATTTTTAATGGTTAATACTTTCGTATTTAGGTATGTTCAACCGAGCAACTCCTTAAGTTCTATATCCCCCGCATGGTTTTAGTTATTAAAATTAAAGTATCTAAACTCAGTGCGCTTGGTAAGATGCTCAAGGCTTGCAAGTTTGCTTGCTCAGACGCTTAACAGTAGCAGTAACAAGTCAGTCCTAAAGGGCACTTCGTAACAATGGAATGCCCATCTCGCACACAGGAGGTATTGCCATCCCGCACCACCTCCAATTACTCATTCAGCGGTCAACCCTGAGTTCCTTTCAATACATTTACCAGCTAAAAAAAGAAATGGTCGTGGCGTAAAACAGTTCATCCGCCTTTTCAATGCCTCCTACATCTGTGAGAGCTGAGACTCAAAGGATATTCACTATAGTCTGTACCTCCCATGCACGGAAAACTACTAGTTGTTAACACGAATCCAACAAGTTAACATTTTTACACACCAACTAGTTTTTTGCCATCTACTTTCCACTACTGTCAATTGTCAGTCTATGCATCAGCTTCATTCTAGTTAAATACCTGTTAATATACTGGTTTATTCATAGCAGTTCAGAACTAGTTCGCTTCAGATCAGTCTCCATCGTACTAGTCAAAAGCCAGTTTGATTGATTCCAGGTCGCATAAAAAATTCTACTACTCACCTATCCCTAGCCAAAAATCAATGAGAAAGATCGTATATATTTGTATATTGTATATGTATGTATATATTTAAATTTATTTTATTTAGTTACTTATAAGTTCTTTTTTTTTGCAAAACGACAAACTAGAATGAATTTATGTGCAAAATACCATTTCATATTTATATTAGAACTTAAGCAAACTAGTCCAAATTTTACCACAAAAGACTAGTATATTTCTAGTTTATGGCAAATTAGTTTATTTTTGCCCTTTAAATATGAGCGTAAGTCTGGTTTACAACAAACTGGTATGATTTTGCCTTCAAAATACTATTATTTAACTAGTTTTTTTTGCATACTAGTCTACCTTTTTCCCGCAGGGTCATTCGATTTTCTCCCATATTTGGAATATGCGTTGGCAGATTTAGTTGCTTTAATTGACGCTTGGTGGTATACCAGAGTCCTGACATATTTTTCCATTAAATCTGTTCGCCATTTGCTAATTTCAGTTATGCTCACAATCTCTGCTTGGAAGCTGAGTTGTAGTCATTTAGCTAGAAGCTATGGCATATATTATTAAACTAAAGATTTCTTCAATAATCAGCCAGGAGAACTCCACATCAAGGTCTCCCCGCACTGCGCCATCTGCGGGAGTTTGTATTAATTTCTATTCTTATAGTTACATACATAGCTTATTTCTTGCATTCAAAATCTTTTTGCTAGACTCGGATTTCACCGGCCACTCTACGTATGCCTTTAGAATTAAATAAAAGCTCTAGAAAAATAACGAATTGATCGAAATCAAATAAGACAAGCCGACAGTGAAGCTATGAAGCTGTCAAGCACAAACTTTGGATTTTAAGGTACTGCTATATTGGTATAATCCCATTTACAGTGTGCTTAATCTACTGCGTGCCTAGCTGTTCCGTGCTGGTATTTTTGGAGATCACAAGAATAAAGATCTTCGTTCATTGTTCTTCAATATGTGCAATTATGGTGAACCATTTCTATTAATGGGTCTCTCCTTCAATGTAACGAAAGCTAAGAGAGCAACACTGATTTAAGGGCATTATAGACTATCCTAATTAGTAAGGAGTCTAAAAGTCTCACTATTTGTATGGTAGTATTTCTAACATACTGATGCGGAATAGAAATTCACGTACCATGCCTTCGTTTCTCAAAAGAAGTGGATCAAAGAGTTCGTATTATTTTTTTTTATAAAAAATACATCAAAGGGTAACAAAGTGATTTTAAAAAAAGCCTATGGATGCTGCTTTGACTACACCAGGAAGAGTTGTATAACCGTTTTCAACAAGGTCGTGAAGATGACCAACGCTCTGGACGCCTCAGCACTTCAACAATGAATGAAAACTTGGGAAAAGTGAAAGAAATGATTCTGAATGATTGCTGGCATATCCTTTGGATCATAACAAGACATTTTGCCAAACATTTTGAGTAGAGCTAAATTTGTTCCATAATTGTTGAATTTTGAACAAAAACAGCGGCGTTTGGAAATCCTTCAGAACTCACTAAATGAAGTCAATGAATCATCAGAATTACCAAAAAGTATTATAATAGGCGACGAAACATGGGTTTGTTGAGGTTACGTCAAAGCTTATCGCAGTGGAGCTGTTGTGGGACGCTAAGACCGAAAACCGACCGACTCAAGAAGTGCAGTCTAATGAGAAAGTTATGCTCACTATATTCTTCAATTTTAGTGATGAATTCTCTACCAGCATCGTCAACTAGGTTTACTAAAACCGCCTGGATAATGAACGTAATCAATACAATATACTGTAACGCTGCCCCTGCCTCCATATTCGCCGCATATGGATTTCTCCGTGTTACTTTTTCCTCTTTCAAAAAATAAAATGAATCTTAAAGAGTGGACTTTTTACAACATGATATTAAAAGCCTATTTAAAACATACGTGTATCTCAAAATTCGAGTTTAAGAAGTAATGGATGCAAGTCTTGCTTAGGTGCATACACCTGAGCACACATATTAGCATGTTGTACTTTATCTGTAAATATGAAATTAAATTAAAAAAGTTAAATTGGTATAAGCGATTTGATTTGGACGCCTTATTTCCTATTGTGAAAGGTATACTGGGAAGAAGAGATTCACAATTCGTATATCACTTTACGCACTTCATCGAAATTAAAATTCTTGCATGTATATATGAACTAGTATTTAACTAGTATGAAGCTGGTGCATATTTTTTTTATTTTAATAAAATCAATTTATTTAGAATTCCTGATTTTTTATTGCACAATTTTCATTATCCATACAATCGTTTCCTCTGATAAATGATAAAAAAGAATAATCCTTAACTTTTTTTATTTCCAATTCCATAATTACTTACCTGTGCGTTTTTCAGCTTCATTGATTGGAATATTTTCCAGTACAATTGGCTCCGAGCGACCTTTCTGATTGGCGCTATAAACGACAAGATGTAGAGCTGGATTTGGATCGGGATAGTAATCCATGGATGTTAAATCTGGTTTTAAATGGTAGAAAGTGAAATTATTAAATTAATTTTTTAAAACATTTCTTATAAAAACGACAAAAATATATTCTTTTCCACAAATAAAAAGTGGTTAAAATTTTTATTTAAAAGGTGAAATTCGTTGATATTATCAAAGTGGTTAGGGGAAAATGCACTGATGCATCTAAGACTGCACTGTAGGTGGGAAGACTGTAAATGTGGATCTGAAAGTAAAATATGAAATCCATTGCACAGAATAGGAACTTATCCATACCACTTCACTGACCACTTGACAATTGCATCGCGAAATGTATGGAAGAAAATACTAATGACAGGAATCAATAAGTCACAGCCTAACTTTATGCAAGGCATTAAGCTTTTGAACAAATTTGAGGGTAGAAAGGAAGCCTTCTGCCAGTTGCAAGCCAACTACTCCTTCCCTAGTAGGGAAGAATGGGCGAAAGGCAAGGCCATCGGTAATACTGAGGATATCTACACTGAAGGATCCAAATGCAGGTCAGGCATAGGACGGGCCCTATAGAAAAGTTTGTTTCAAACTAAATAACAGTAACATTGTGTTTGGGCGGGTATTGTAGACCACCTAGTGACAATTAAGACAACAAAATGTATTAACACAAAGTCTAAGTGTGTAAAAACATGTATAGCGGCCATAAATATTCTATCACAGGCTAACACAGTGGGTCCCAGATTACAGCCACGAACCTGCCTCAAACCTTTCAGCGCCTTTAAATGTTACTTTAAACAGTGAGACCTAGGGGAACCTTAAGGTCATGGAGTAATTCCAACCTATGGCATACTACTAAATTAATACTGCCTCACATATTGCAGGCAGACCAAATTATTGCTAGCAGTATGCCAAAGAGCTTTCTCTTAGGTGTACTGAAGAGACATCTACCCATAAGAATCAATAGCGTTTCGTCCTACTGAGACGTGAAATCCCTCACGGTGGTCCCAGCTCCAACCATATGGGAATGGCGGTACTGACTGGAAAATATTAGGGAAACAATTTATTAAATCGAGCAAAATGTTCACAAAAGCATAACTGGAATAAGTGCTTATGTGCGCCAGCCCGCGATCAAGTCCTTAAGCTCCAGTTTCAACCAACCAACAAACCAACGCTCCTAGCATTATCAAAGATATATAACGGGTGATCCAAGCAAAAGTACTTTTTTCAATAGCCTTTTTTGACACATCACGCGTTAGTCGTGTTCAGTATTGTTTGGCATTTCATCATGGAAAGACGAAAATTCACGTTCTGTAAAGAATGTATTTCGCGCACTTCGCTCAACTTACGGCCAACACAATCGGCATACTGAGTGTATTATTCACAACACCATCCCACCCATCTGGAGACCTAGCATTGATTATTGGATAATATTCGACCGAAAAGACCAGGCACAGCACGTAGTGAAAAAAATATAGCAGCCGAAGCTGAGAGTACACACGAAGACCGTGGAGAGTCGATTCAGTGCCATTCGCAGCAATTTGGACTGACGTATGGAATGACTTGGCGCCTTTTATGTAGAGATCATAAGTTGAAAGCGTACAAAATACAGCTTGTGAAAGAACTGAAGCCGTTCGACCTTCCGAGCTAATGGGTATGTAAACAAGCAAAATTTGTCGAATTTGGGACGAAGTGCAACCTGAAGAGATTCAAGAGCTGCCATGTCATCCCGAAAAAAACAACGGTCTGGTGTGGCTTATGGGCCGGTGCAATCAGCGGTCCATAGTTCTTCAAAAATAATGTCGGAGAGAACGATAACCGTCAATGGTGACCGTTATCGCGCCACCGATAAACCGGATAACCGACTATTTAATGCCTGAAATTAAAGCTTGTGATCTCGGCGAAATTTACTTTCAACAAGACGACGCCACATCCCACACATCGTATCAATCAATGGATTGGTTGAGAGAGCACTTCGGTGAGCCGATAATTGTATGTTTTGGGCCGGTCAATTTGCCACCAAGATCGTGTGATATCACACCGTTAGACCTTCTCCTGTGGGGATATACAAAGTCTAAAGTCTATGCGGACAATCCCGTTTCGACTCAGATCTTGGGCAAAACATTACGCGTATCTTTCGCCAATTACCAGTCGAAATGCTAGGATGAGTCATCGAAAATTGGACTCAGCAGATGGACCATCTGAGACGTAGCAGCGGCCAATATTTGAAAAAGATAATGAAATGGCAAAGAATGTTCTTTCGAATGATAATAAGCATTCCTCATTAAATTTGTACTTTTTTCTTTAAAAAAGTAATTAATCTTGAAATGGAGCTGAACAATTTTAAATAATAATATTTTAGAATTTAATATTTTATTATGAAAATAAATATTTTTATTACTTTATTTACTAGTCTCCTTTGTAACTGTAAAATTGCTATATTAACGAAAAATGCAAACAATTTTTTTTTCTGTTTGTTTTCAATAGACTGCCACTCTTCATTACTTAGATATACTTTATCTGATGACTTAATTACCTGGCGATTTCAATTTTTCACAGTAAACTCATGACTCAAAAGGCCACCGCAAGCATACTCAATTGCTAATGTGCATCAACAAACAAATATAGGTATATGTATGTTTACACAAAGTTTTGGCATCAACTTTGAAAATACCAAATCATTAGTGAGTACTTGCCACAAGAGCCACTTCGGAGGCCAACATGCAAAAAATTCATTTATACATACATACATACATACATATAAATATACCTGTAAATGTATTTACGTGTATGTACCTATGTGCGTTAGTATGCGCTACTGTTTCAACTGAAATTGTATATAGGTAGCGGTAACTATACGCAAATGTTGTCTGCAAACTTTGGTAGCTATTAGTAGTTGTTGAAATATAAAAGTAAATAAAATAAAGTTTCATTGCAAAGTGGCAGAATAAGTAAAAGAAGAAGAAGAAGAAGAAGAAGAGAAGCAAGCCACAGTATCTAGCTTAAGGCAACATGTAACAAGAAATAACAGCAACAACACTAAACGTATAGAAGCTGCCATTGCAAAAGCTACAAACATTATCGAATAACTGTAATAACAATAACAACAACAACAACAACAGCAGCAATAGCAATATTAACAAAAACAACTATAGAACTAACACATCAACCACTTGAAATGATTTTCAAAAGCGACTTTGATCTTTTCACTCTATTTACAATACCATTTGACTACGTAGAGCAGTAGGTAAGAGCAGTAAGAGATGTATCACAGACCTGTGTGTGTGTGGATGTGTGTGTGTATATACGCTCGTATATTTGTGTTAGTGCGTGCGTGAGTGCAGCGTGCTGTTTGCACACAAACAATTGTTGGCTAGGGTGGAGTGCAACTGATGAGTGAGTAAAGCGTATCTAACGACGGTGAAGGAGAACACTTATGGTACATAGCAGTTCTTCTGCAAAGGAGGGGCGGCGTACTAAAGAGGGTCGCTTGTGCTGCACTGATATTGACAGCTTAGCGCGCTTGTCTAACTAATCGTGACTTTACGCTTCGTTAGATTTTACAAATAAACCTGAAGCTTGAATGCCTGCGGGAAGAAATCTAGCTAGCAAGAGCTGCCAATAATCATAGCTGGGGTATGCAAAAGATCTACTCTCGGTGTATACAGCGTTGGCAAGGGGCAGCTATTCCACAAGCTAACTACCAACTACGAAAAGCCAATAAATGCCGATAGATTGCTGCCAAAAATGGCTCTCAGTGGTTACAGCACGACTTTTGCGGCGTGGTGGAACATATACAGATATGTGCATAAGTACGTAAGCTTGGTGTAGATATTTTTCTGCATTGGCTAATAAATTTTATTTATCATATGGAAAGAAAAACGCCAAAGCAGAAAGTAAGCTGCCAGTAGGCGAAAAGTTTGCCTCATTAACTCGCAGCGGTAGAGAAGTAACAGCGAACGAGAAAAAAACATCTCAGCCGATTTTGGAAGCATGTGAAAGTTTTGTGTGCTTAAACTTTTTAGTCGCCTGTGGTGGCGCTAAATTCGTGTGCATGGGGAAAGGAAAAAATATTATTATGAAACAAAATTCCACAGCTTTGTTTAAATACATTGGAATTTTTAATTTAATATTAATATTTTATTATATATTTAAGATGTTTAGGGAAGTAATAAAAGTGTTTAAAATGTCAGCACGTTTTTATATCTTTCATGACAAATGCCAAATTAATTTTGATCCGAAGTATGCAAGAACCAGAAGTAGAAGAGATAGGCTCATGCCATATTTAAGGCCAGGGCTTGAATACTGGTTTGACCAACATCCAAAATTATAGCAAATACTTTTTTTCTAGTTGCATTGAGAAATGTCAAGCCCTCCAGGTGTGTTTCTGAGATTAAGTTAAGGATTCGCATAAAAATCCATCGGCCGTTCGGAGGCGGCTTAGATTGAACTATAGGTCTCTCCATTGTTGAGAAAAACAGCAAGGCACACAATACAATTTGGAGTTCGGCCGAAAAACCCTTCAGTGGATACAAATCGCCAACCGCCGATGGACCATAAACCATATTAAACAGTTACACGTTGAGGATGGAGAGGCTTTTCAACAATAATTCTTGGGTCTTACGACCATCGAGGTGAAAATTGGCATCATCAGTCAAGATGATTTTTCTGTTTGGTGCTGTTTATGATACGGCGGGGTCTTTGGACTTTATTTTTTCGAAAATGAAGGAATCGAGCTATCGAAAGATGATTAAGGACTTTTTATGGTCGGATTTACATTAAACAAAACGGTGCTACTTGACACACAAGCAACGAAACCAACGGTGCTTTAAAGGAAAAGTTTCCGGATCGTGTTATCTCTCGAAGAGGTGATCACATCACAGGATTTGAGTAAATAAAATTACGATGTAAAAATATCCAATGCTCTCTTTTTAATCATTCAATGAGAGGAGGTTTCTGTGAAGGACTATAGAAACCAAATTTTCGGAAAAATCTAATTTTCGGTGCTGTACAAAAGTTATCGACCGATTGGCGTGGAATTTAGATATTTTCTAATGGTTACTGCGAAGGTTTATACACAGAAGAGGTGAGCAAGACGCCTTTGCAGAGAAAAAAGAAAGACGACGAAATGTGTGAGTATAAAGAGCTTGAGAAGCTGGCCGTCAAAGGTAATGCTCGAAAATTCTACGAAAAGATACGCTGACGTACCGCAGATATAGTGACGGATACCCAGAGAATACTTCTGCAGCCTGTGAAAATGAAACACATGGAGTTGGTGAAGCCGAAACCCCAATCAATGACGATAGAAAATACGTTCCATTACCTGACAATGACGAGGTTTGAATAACGATTACCCGACTTGAAAAACTACAAAGTGTCTGGAGTTGACGGCCTACATGCGGAGCTATTCAAATATGGCGATGAAGAGCTGACAAGGTGAATGCATCAGCTACTTTGCAGAATATAGTCGGACGAAAGCATGCCCGACGATAGAAATTTAAGTATGCTCTGCTCAAGCCATCAAAAAAGGGACCCAACAATGCGCCAATTACCGTGGAATAAACTTTCTTAATATCGAATATAAGGTCTTATCAAGCCCTACACCGTCAACAAACTGATTGCACTTTATCAGTGTGGCTTTAGACCTGGTAAGTCAACCATTGGCCAGATACTCACCACACGCCAAATCTTGGAAAAGACTCGTGAAAAGAGGATTGACACACAACATCTCTTCGTTGATTTTAAAGTATGAAACGGAGCTGCTTCTACGCCGCTATGTCTGAATTCAGTATCCCCACAAAACTTATACGGCTATGTAAGCTGACGTTAAGCAACATTTGGAGCTCCGTCGGGATTGGTTGAAGAGGTTCCAGATATAAATACGAGCTGCAGAGCTGAATAGAGATGGCACAATCTTCTTCTCCTGTCATCAAACAAACAGTCGGCCCCATCATCATTGTTGACAGTCATAACTTTGAAGTCGTAGATAAATTCATCATTTCAATGGCGAATACGGCAGCCGATGGAACGATGAGCTGTACGAGCTATACGGCGACAATGACATAGTTCAGCGAATCATGTGGTCCGGATGGATAAGAATAGTTCAGTTTTGGAAGTAGTACCCGCTGGAGGTAGCAAAGGAAGAGAAGGTTCTCCACTCCATTGGAACTTCCAGGTAGAGAAGGACCTGCCTGTACAGGATATTTTCAATTGATGCCAAACAGCGAAAAGTGGAAATGAATGGCGCAATGTAGTTAACTCGGCTATAATCGCGAGAGTGGTGTCTACGCCAGTATAAAATAATAATAAAAATAATAAGAATAATAATAATAAAAATAATAATAATAATAATAATAATATTAATAATAATAATAATAATAATGGCGGCCGCGATAGCCGTGTGGTTAGCATTGCGTACTGACATTCGGAAGACTCTGGTTCATATCCTAGTGCCTCCCTCCATTTGTTGGAAAAATATCAACACGCAAAACCACAAATTGGAGGAGGAGCTCGGCTGAAAATCGCTTCAGCGAGCGCCAATTATATATAAAAAAAAAAAAATAAAAAAAATAAAAATAATAATAATAATAATAATAATAATAATAATAATAATAATAATAATAATATAATAATAATAATAATAAGAAGAAGAAGAAGAAGAAGAAAAAGAAGAAGCCTTGGCGTTAGCCTTCGTAACAAGTAAAACCCGCTTTAAGAGAAGAAACAATCCAACACTCTAAAGAATAGCTCATTGCATTCCTCACTGGCAAGAAGAACAAAACACGCCAATATTTTAGAAAACAAAAATTCGAAATTATTTGCATTTGCATGGCAAAAGAGTTGTTTGATACAACTTTCCTTTCACCATAGAAACCTCCATAAATGCAAATTTATAACGATTGAAGAAATAAAAATTATAAAAGACAACAACACACCTACTCATTTCCACACAACACTATCGGCAATTTGAACGCAATATTTGATAGTCTCCAACTTTGTGTTGCCAAAGCAAAATTTTCCACAACTTTGAAGTTTCGTTCACACAAATTAAATCGCTGAAGGTGATAATTATACGGAATGAGACCGTGTAAACAGGGGTGAAACTTTAATTAATCACCTGAGTGTCGAAGTTGCACGCCGCACAATTATCAGTCGTAAAACTTGATACTTCGCCGCTTCATTTTCAAAGTTATTTTATGCGCTGTAACTGTAACTATTAACGCCCGCTTTTTTCCTGCCGCTTAATACACGTTATATATTACCTATATGTATGTACATACACTTATTCGGTGATTTATTACCAATAAAATAACGGTATATAATCAACTAACCAGGATTTTGCAAAACTTTTCGCTCAAATTGTTAAAAGAGTTGCTGAAAAGCTTTGAGGGGAACGAGTACGAAATGTGGATTGGAAGAATATATATGTATATATGTATATAGCATGGCTGCATACATATAAATATATCTCAATTAACTTCCAACTTTTTTGGGACGTCGGAAGGAAGATTTAGAGAAAGTGGCGAATATTTAAGATACTTTTTTAAGAATTGAAAGACCTTACAATTTTATAGAGAGAGTTAGCGCCATTTTCCACTCATCGCATCAAGCTATGGATTAATTGAGAGGACACTTCGATGAGCAGATAATTTCACGTTTTGGGCCGGTCGATTAGCTACCAAGATCGTATGATATATCACACCGTAAGACTATCTACTGTGGGGATATAGGTAAAATCTGAATTTTATGTGGATAATCGCGGCTCGATACAGGCCTTGGAGCAAAACCTCGTGCGAAATGTTCGAAAGAGTCAGCGAAAATTGTGCTCAACGGTTGAGCCGTCTGAGACGTAGCCGCGGATAAGATTTGAAAGAGATAACCTTCAAAAACTAAATGACAAAGAATGTTCTTTCGATTGATAATAAACATTCTCATGCTAGAAATATACTCGAAGGGGTTAACATTCTCTGCCAAGGGGCGATTGCAATTAGAAAATGTAATTTAATTTTTTATTTAAATTAACTTTCTATAATTTTTTAATGTTGGTCGAACCAGCACTCGAACCCTGGCCTTCCGAGTGGCAGAACCAGTATATAACTTTGTTAATTAGAGGGTTATGAGCTCAACTTTCATCTTCATATCAATACCACAGTTTTAAAAGCTAAAAATGCTTTTCTCTTTGCTAAAAGATGGTCAAAAGAATTTAAAGACCCTTATGAAACGAAAGTACTTTAAACGAGTTTGGTTAGACCAATATTAGAATATGGTTCACTGATATTTAACCGCAATTATCAAGTTCAATCCGATAAGTTATAGTCTGATCAAAAACAATTTTTACTTTTTGCATTAAGACATTATCGATGGTACTCTACTATACAGATTAATTCCTATACCAAACGTTTTAAGCTTCTAAGTCTGTCTTCTATTGCAAGTTGTAGAGAATATTCGTAGTCAAACCTCTTAACGGACCAATCTATAGTGCCTGCCTCTTGTCTGAGGTAAACTTCAATCTTCCAACTCGTGGGACTAGGTAGTATAGGGCTTTACTATTAAAATCATGTAAAACAAATTATGAACTGAATGAACCTTTCACCGTTTGTGTCACGATTTTAATTTTCGTTCCAGTACCTTCAACCTCTCCGACTCCCCTTTTAGCACAAAACATACTATTCTTGCTTCTCTCAACAATATTATTTTCAATAAAATTCTTCACTTACATATAAAAAATACAACAGTTTTAGAGACGCAGGGAAGCATTGGAAGAATTAAGTCTCCCATCAATACGAAATTTTAGTCAAAAAATTTTAATCAACAACCATGTTAACTTATACGTGTATATAAATAGCTTGGAGCGTCACTCAATCTTAAGAAAAGAGCAATTAATTAGCATAGAATTGATTTTAAGCATCCCAGGTCTACTGATCTACTAATTGAAGGAATTTAAACTCATTTACTCACCACTCAAATCTATACGAAATATCGGTATATCCGCATAAGTGCTCGACGTATTCAAACGCAATTTCTTCGTTTTAGAATCGTAAGCTTCCAGAAAGAATTGCTGCTGCAGACCACCATCATAACCGGGCATACATTCCAATTCCATTGTTGAATAAATAATATTATCATAATTTTCGAGATTTATTGTGCCGCCACCGCCGCCACCAACACCAACATTATCAAGACCACCGAAGCCAACGCCATGTCCATTACCATTACCGCCAATCAGACTGTGCGTCGCAATGCCATTACTGAAACTATATTCCATGCGTGAATAATCAAAGTGTGGTTCATCTGCCGTATCGACCGTTAAATGCAGTGCACTTTGCAAAGCGTTCATTGTGGGTGGCAATAATTCTTCATCCAACTCAATAACGCCATTTAAATCCGCATCATCAACATCAATGTCATCAGCTTCATCGGCACCGCCCACCAATTCCGCATCCAGTTCAGCCTCTGCATCTGCGTCTGCGTCTGCCTCTGTATCTGTATCGGCATCCACTTCATCGGCCGTCATGTCAATATCAGCGCCAACATCATCATCGTCATAAACAAATTTGTTGCCAAAAATCTCTGTTGCCCGACCACTTTCATCCGAGCTCGAGGCGAGATCATTAATTGCGCGTTGCATGCCAATAACATCGATGTTGCGATTAGTGTTTGTTATGCTTTGTTGTTGTTGCTCTCGTTCTTGTCCTTTTTGGGTCTTTTGTTCATGCTGTTGCTGTTGTTGCTGTTGTTGCTGTTGATGGTGAAAAGCAACAGCGTGATTGCTTATTTGGGGCGCGCTGGGCGGTGCGTTGTGAGCTTTGTTGACTTTGACGCTTTGCACATTAGCTTTGTTATTCGGCTTGTTGTAGTTGTTGTTGTTAGCGCTAGTGAAGTTGGTGTTGCTAGTAATGTAATGACTGCCTTTAGGATGCTGCTGCAAATAGTGGCGTTCACTTTTACCACCAACAACATTTGCCTTGGCGTCACCAACAGACGGCATTTCGCCAGCGTTTTTGGCTGTCAAAGATTTGCGTATGCGCACCTTTTCCAAAGAGCCTTCGCCAACAGTAGCAGCCGCTAAATCACCTGGTGCGCTGCCTGTGTTGGCCATTGTTGATGGCCTTTGTTGTTGCAGCTGTTTATTTTTCGCTGAGTTAATGGAATCGCTGGGTGGCGAGGAGAAGTTACCGTTACCATCGACACTGGTGCCACTACGATTGGTGTTGGTTGCTTTGTTTATCCTCGTAGCTGTTGCCGGAGCTATTACTGCTGCTAAATCTTCACTTATCTTGCCGCTGCTTGCGTTGGATGTTTCTGCTGTTGCTTGTGTTGTCTGTGTTGTCTGTGTTGCAGTTGCAATTTCTCTTTTTGCTCGCCTCATCTTTGCTGACATTATAACAGATGCATCATTTACGCTTGCTGCCGTTGTTTCCTCTTCCGCTTCCTTTGAAATATCATCTGTTGTTGTTGTTGCTGTTGCCATTACCGTTGAGTGATGAATTACTTCGTTCAGCTTCTGTGCCACCTCACGCTTATGTGTATTCTTTCGACGCCGATTGTAGTATTTTGTTGCTAGTGTTTGCTTATTGTTGTTGCTTTTGTTACTCATCATCGTATTGTTGCGATTGATGAGAAGGGTTGCCGAGCCAGTAACTGTTGGCAATGATAAATTTGATTTCTGCCTTTTACTCGCATTCATCTTCTTCTGCGTCTGTTTTGAGTTGAGCTTTCTTGACTGCTGCTGTTGATGGCGGCGCAGCTCCTTTGCTGCCAATGACTGCTTGTGCGCCTTCATCTTTTGCTTATACTTGGACAGACTATTGCTATTGTTTTTGTTCTTGGTGTTGTGGTTGTTGTTGTATTGTGTTGCCGTTGTTGCATGCTCATCAGTAGCACGTTTAACTCGATGCTTGTTGTTGCTGCTGTTGTTGTCCATTCGCATCTTCGTCGGTAATCCATCAGTTTTGTTATTGATATACGCCATTGTAGCCAAGTTGCCTGCAGCATCAGCATCAGCATCAACACCAGCAACAGCATCAGCGCCAACACCGGCACCTCTACTAACGCCAGCTGCGCCCGCACGCCGCACACCGATGCCTTCTTCGAGCTTTGGCGTGCGTGTTGCAGCTGCTACAAACTTTTTGCTATTGCCAGCTGTAGCCTTGTCTGACGACTCGTTGCTTGTGGCAGCCTTATTGTGCTGCTGTTGTTGTTGTTGTTGTTGTTGTTGTTGTCGTTGTACTTGTTGTTGCCGCTTGATTGCCGCCAGCGTTTGAGATGGCGTAAAAGATGTACGTTTTTTCAGGTGTTGCAATTGTTGTTGTCGCTGTTGTTCACTTAATGGCGTGCGTCGTTGTTGGTGCTGTTGTTGTTTTTGTTGGTGCTGCAGATATTGCAGTTTCTTTAGCTGTGCATTTGCAATTTTTTTGCTCTCCTCCTCCTGTTGCTTATTAACAACATTGTTGATTTTATTATTGCCTTTACTATTGTTGTTGTTGTTGTTGCTGCTGCTGCTGCTGCTGCTGTCAAAGCCTGCCTTACTGCCATTACCATTGTGCTTCATATTGCCATTGTTATTGTTACTCTTGTTGTTGTTGTTCTTGTAGTTTTTGCTGTCATTGTCATTGTTATTATTTCGCTCACGTACATATTCCGTATGCGGAAAATTTGATTCGTGCCTTCCATATTGTGCCGGCATCAACTGATTACTATGCATTGTTGTCTGATTCGATGAATTTAGCGACGCAGAGGTTACCACATATGGACGCAGTGTACAGTTACGCAGTGCGCCCGGTTTGGCTATGATGCATACACAATTGCATAGAAAAATTAATAGAAAAATGGGGGAGAGAGAGAAAGTGAGAGTTATAGAGTTAAATTACGGCTAATTGGATTTGTTGAAAAAAAAAAAAACATTGTAATATTAGTCATATTTACAAGCTTAAATCTATCGCATGCAATACTATAAATACATCACCATCAATTTACAATGTATTTATTGATATGGAAAATTATTGTCCACTTTTATAAATATTCATTTGCAGGTTCGAAAATAAACGTATGAAAATAAAATATTTCAAAATTAGTTTTTCATGAAACTCCGTCTTTATTTTGAAGTTTGAATTTTGACATTAAATCACTCAAATCTCACCTCGCCAAATTTTGCAAACTTCAATCCGTGTGATAGAATTTTCGACCACTTCTTAGTATACCATATATTGGGCGTTATTTTAGTGACAACTTAACGAATATTAGATTTCAATTGCTCACGAGCTAAAAGATTCATCCCATACCCATACCCATTCAACTGTGTAAAATCGTTCGATCTTAATGGCCAATTGACGGGGCCAAGACGAAAGATTACGCCGCCGGGAAATTTCTTTCGCAATAAAGCTATATTCGTCCAAGTCGTGTTATTCAATTGCAGGCTAAAAAAATGAGTTATCTTACGACCATAAGGTTCCGAATCAACAGTGACAATCTTGCCGTTGTTGTTTAAATAGAAGTAAATTCCAATAACACCTCCGAAAAAAAGAACGAACCATAAAGTAGATTATTATGGGTGAAATGGCCTCTTTTCCCAGAGCTCCAATTACGAGAATTTTTCTTACTAACGTCTCTCCCGAGTGAGAAATGTACTTCGTCGCTTATTGGGTGCTTGAACCCAATACAAAATGTGCCATAAGAAAGTCCCAGCTCTTGAAATGATGACGCACAATCCTTAAACGATCAATTTTCATAACTGCTTTAATTTTGACTAAAACTAACACGTTTGATTTGAATGTTAAGTTAGGCAGATGCCAAAATTCAGTTCTGTACTTTTAAAATCACGAACTGGTTAAACCTATAGTACCTTTCATATGACAATGGCATACTAAACAATGCTTCAATTACGAGTACTATGTTTATAGATGACAATCTAGTGAGGTATTGGAGCAAATAAATATATAATAATGGACATACATACTTATATCAAAACTTATATGGCTATGTAAACTGACCTTAAGCAACACTAAAATCTCCGTCAGTTTCGGGAAGGACCTCTCCGAGCCGTTCGATACCAGGCGAGGTTTCAGACCGGGTAATTCCTTATCGCCCAGCATTAACACCAATAATAATGTTGGTCCTGAAATCCAACACAGAATCACTCTTGCCAACAGGTGCTACTTTGGACTGAGTAGGCAATTGAAAAGAAAAGTTTTCTCTCTACAAACAAAAACCAGACTCTTTCTCGTCCTACTATAGGTATGGTGCGGAAGCATGGGCAATATCGGTTGAGGCGACGTTAGAAGCTTTCAGCCAATGAAATGATGAGCTGTATGAGATACATGGTGACATTGACATAGTTAAGCGAATAAAGAAACAGTGCTTGCGCTGGCTAGGTCATGTAGTCCGCATGGATACGAATACACAGGAAGAGAAGTATCTCCACTCCGTTGGAAAGACCAGGTAGAGAAGGACCTGACTGTACTTGGTATTTACAACTGGCACCAAACAGCGAAAAGAAGGAATGAATGGAAAACCTCCACTCAGCTGGAAGGACTAGATTGAGAAGGACCTGGCTGAACTTTGAATCTCCGTTCGGTACCAAACTACGCTTTAGAAATTTTTTTGTAAAATAGTACAGCAGCTGGCGTATGCCGATGACACTGTTATCATTCCACTCAGCACTCGCGTCGTTAGTTATGACTTATTTAGGTAAGGAAGTAAGGGGAATGGATATGGTAGTGAATGAGGACAAGACGATCAGACCCATCAAACAAACAGTTAGAGCATTTTATTCTTTACCCAGTGTCACATTTGATAATCACAACTTTGAAGGTGTCGACAATTTCATCTATATATATATAGGAACCAGTAATGATAATAATACCCACAACCATATCAGCTTTGAAATCCAACGCAAAATCATCACTTTTCAGCAGAATAATTATTTAGCGAATTAAGAGCAGCCTGCTAGCCAGCGTAGGTCATGTCGACCGGATGATGAAAAGATTGCGAAAAAAGAGGAGGAAGAATTCAGTTACTGTTATAAAAATTTTTGGTTACATTTATGAAAGAAACTGCCCACTCTTCACTCCTCGAGGAGTCCACTGCAATGGGAATGTAAACTTCGCTCCTTATAATAATAATAAGTTTCTACCTTGAATAACTCGTATACGGTTCTCTCTGCCACAGAACTTTACAAGTTAACATCTCCAGGAAAGGTAATCCACACGGCGGATACTTGCCACTAACCACGATAACCACTAACTTTATTTGCAAGGATGTATACATTTCCTTAGACGTACTTGTTATACTGGAGTATACTGAATTTTCAATTCCCACAGCTAAAGTAATGAAGTAGTAAGTAAGCTCTATGAAGAAAGCAACAGTGAAGTGCGAAAGTGCTACTGTGAAAACTGCATTGAAGTTTAGAGAAGCTGGGCGACGTTTGAACATGCGAGAGTTCGACAGGCTCTCAACTTCATTCCCGAGTGAATTGGCTCTTAACAAACACCCTGTCAACTTCATATCTTTCAGGAGTAGTTGGGCGAGGATTATTTAACTATTGCAGAGATGATTGAAGGCTATTTAGTTGCATATGTTGGGTAGAAAGTTTTCTGCCGCGAGTTCGCAATCGGCTCTGGAATCACACTTACTGGCCAGTTAAGTGTGGAAGTGGCAGCAACGAAAGAAGTGATATACCTAAAAGCCTTATCTCAATAGGGGACGTCCTTATATATTTTGACAGCCAGATGACTATCCTCATATCCCTGGCCTGGCTAATGCCAGCAAATGTGCAACTGCAAGGTTCTTTGGGCTTGCGAAATAATTTTGGTTTTTTCTCTATGACTGCAAGTGTTCGAAGATAGTCACATTTCTGCCATTTTTACGCTGCTGTGGAAAGTTTTGTGGGTAAAAATAGTATATATATAACGGAATATAGTTTTTGAATTATCGCGTTGCAAATAACCTTTTTTTTGTATAGGTACATAGAATACCTTCAATGTTGACTTAGAAAAAGGCTTTTTATATACCTGTTTATGGCTTTTAAGTAGTGTGTGTTCTATACAAGTAGCTGCATTATGGCTAGATCTGCGGGACTCCTTAACGGTCATATCTTCTTCTTCTTCTTTATTGGCGTTGACACCGCCAAGTGAGGTCAGGTCACTCTCCACCTGATCCTTCCAACAGTCGGTCTTCCTTTTCCTCTGCTTCCACCAGCGGGCACTGCATCGAATCCTTTCAAAGCTGGAATGCTTTCATCCATTCGAACGACATGACCTAGCCAGCGTAGCCGCTGTTTCTTCATTCGCTGAACTTTGTCAATGTCAATGTATAGCTCGTACAGCTCATCGTTCCATCGTCTGAGGTATTCGCCGTTATCAACGCGTAAAGGATCATAAATCGTTCGCAAAACTTTTCTCTCGAAGACACCTAGAGCCGACTCATCAGATGTTGAGAGCGTCCATAGTAGGACCGGTATGGTGAGCGACTTGTAGAGTTTGGTTTTCGTTCGCCGAGAGAGGATTTTACTTTTCAATTGCCTACTCCTTCCAAGGTAGCACGTGTTGGCAAGAGTGATCCTGTAGTGGTTTTCTAGGCTGACATTGTTGTTAATGCTGGTCCCTAGGTATATAAAATTATCTACGACCTCGAAGTTATGACTGTCAACAGTGACTTGGGAGCCGAGCACACTTAAATTGCAATCGTCGGGCATGCTTTCATCCGACCATATTTTGCAAAGAAGCTGATGCATGCACCTGATCAGTTCTTCACAGCCGTATTTGAATAGATCGGCCGGTAATCCATCGGTCCTCGCTGCTTTGTTGTTTTTTAGGCGTGCGATTGCTATTCGGACTTAACATTGCTATTCGGACTTCCTCATAGTCGGGTAACGGTAAAACTTTTCCATCGTCATCAATCGAAGTTTCAGGTTCACCATCTCCGCGTGTTTCCTCTTCACTACCATTCAGCAGGCTGGAGAAGTGATCCAGTATACTCTGGGCATCTGTCACTAGCTCACCTCCCTGGGTCCTACAAGTGTTTTCTCCGATCTTTAAACCTTCTGTAAGTCGCCGTATCTCTTCAAGAATTTTCAAGCATTACCCTTGTTGGCCAGCTTCTCAAGCTCTTCATACTCACGCATGTTGTGTTGTCTGCAGATACGTCTTGCGCCCCTCTTTAGTTCTCCGTATCTACCCCACCCCGTATGTGTTGTAGTCGATCGCAAGGTTGCGAAGTAGGCAGTCTGTTTTCTCTGTTTTTGTGCTGAAATCTAGTGCTACAGACAACCATATTTCGGGCCCTGGCGAAGTCGATCAGCCTCAGCCCATTTGTGGATCTTTCGTCGTCGAGGCTGAATTTTCCGACTGTTGTTCCAAAAATACTTTCTTTGCTCACCCTGGCGTTGAAGTCGCCAAGCACAATTTTGACGTTGTGGTGGGGGCAGCGCTCATAAGTGCGTTCGAGGGGTTCGTAAAAGGCATCCTTGGTCACATCGTCCTCCTCTTCCGTTGGAGCGTTGGCACAAATTAGTGTGGTGTTGAAAAATTTCGTTTTGATGCGAATTGTGACGAGATGTTCATCCACCGGAGTGAATGCCAGTACGCGGCGACAGAGTCTCTCTCCCACCACGAATCCGACACCAAATTTGCGCTCCTTTATATGGCCGCTATAGTAAATTTCACAAGGGCCCACCTGCTTCCGCCATGGTCTCGTCCATCGCATCTCTTGGACGGCGGTGATGTCAGCCTTTATTTTTCTGAGGACATCAACCAGTTGGGCAGCGGCACCTTCCCAATTAAGGGACCGGACATTTATGATTTGGTACATATTAATTGCGTTTAAGATGCATATCACAAGTATTGAAGCGGCTTGTTAAATGAATTTCTTTCAAATATCACGTTTTTTTCCAGTCCAAGACGTCGTTTATGATTATGAATGGTTGATTTTGGTATACTTAACTCTGGAATCTCACGCTCACATGACGATCCGCTTCGATTAAAGCCGTGATATCGTCATCAACAACTTCACTTGGCTGACCTGAGCGTGGCTTATCTTTTGAAAAATCTCCCGAACGGAATTTGACAAACCAACTTCGACACTGTGTTGCTTTTAATGGCCTTATCACTATACAAATTATGCAACTTTTTAGCAATATGCGCTGTTAAAAGAAAAAATTACAATTAAATAGTCACAAAAATCGGGGGTTTCTTTGGAGGCAACCCAATAATTTAAGGGACCTTTGTGGTATCAAACTTTTATTTTCTTCTTTCAAGACACTTCATAAGAATTTTTTCGGTTTATTATTGACGTTAATATTTATAAGTCTCCAGGAACTTATGAGTTTCTAACGAAGTTATAAATAATTTGTTGAATACGAAAGCTTGACGGTAACTAGTCCAATTGAAATAATATGGAAAATCTGGGAAAAATATGGAAAATCTTTTTTTAATTAAAAAATTAATTCCCCCTTCACTACAAAAGAGCATTTTAAAGAAATAAATTAATTACATATCACAGAAATTTACTTTTCTAATTCTCACAAAGCTTTTCAATTAGTTTGCACAATCCTATCTTATAAATTACATCAAGCAAATGCCATTCTTGCTGTCACAAGCAACACACGAGTATACTGACTATTAGATTAAAAATATATATAGGTACATATGTAGCTATATTTTTATATTCATTGTTCCCACACAATTGTATTTATTCTATTCAATTTAGTTATTTATTTTCACTTAATTCCCACAATACAAAAACACTGCAGCAGTTGAATTCACAACAATTGTCCATTCGACTTCATCATTTCAACAAGAAAGCTATTACTCTTATTTATATCACATATACACGTATGTAAGTGAACAATACAAGCATGTGCGTACTATCGTATATGCATACATACATATAAATACGTGTATGTTGCATAAAATATGTTTCATCGAATCTTACCTGCTGGTACCACCTGAAATAAACAAGGCTCTGATTGTTTGCCAATTGAATTTTGGCCCCAGCATGCCAATGTCCCATAGTCTCTTTCGCCCTTCGGTGTATATATTAATTCGCTTACGGTTTCTACTGTAAAGAGCGCAAACAATAGAGAATGTGTGAGTAAATTGAATAAATAAACATACAATATGAATATTTATAATTGACATTTGTATGTGTCTTACACTATGTAAGATATATTGCCAAATACATATTTTAAAAAAATATATACAATTTTAACGAAAAATATAAACAAGAGCAATTTGATACATATACATATATGCGTATATTTAATTTGACAAACTACTTTCAATATAAGTTATTTTTATAAAAATTTTGCTTCAATTCAAATATGTCTAGGTCAGTAAAATAGGCGAGACACTAACAACTGAATATACATACATAAATATTAACAAATATATTTATATACATATACATGTACTTATATATATATATTTACATTATATAAAAAATAAATGAATCAAAGAAATATAAACTTTTTTATTTATTTTTTATTGTAAATAAAATATTTTACTCCTTTAATCTACGCCCATTCAGTATTCTGCAGTCCTTAAGTTGAAACTTTGTGAATAATTTCAAAATATAGAAAACATATTTATTTAAAAAATATCGAATCAAAGGAGTAGATATGTTTGACTAAAAAAATCCGACCCATAATGTACTTACTAAATTTATAAATCTCCAAAAATAATTAAGAAAAATTGTGCACTTAGTTCATTTCATTCAAAAACATCTTATGAAATTATTTAAAAAATACAAATAAAAATTTTGCTTAATATTTAAATGCAAAAACATATCTGCTGTTTAATTTAATTTAATAGAATTTATATGAAAAAAAAAACAATAATTGAAAATTTTACTTTAATATGTACATACATACACAACATGTACATAACATTACCATATGTTTCAAAATGTGTATCGTTCGCTTCAATTATAGTACGATGTACATCGCCAGTGGTGGTCGCTTCCTGTATTGTCGCATAATGGCCAGATGGCACTTCAAAATGTTCGCCGCTTGTTGAAAAAGTCCATTCAAAATCAATTTCCGGTGGATCAGAATTAACGCGACATGGAATGGGTACCGCCTCTTCGAGTGAGGCGCCAATCACAACCATTGTGCTTGTGCTGCAAACGGGAGCGTCTAAAAAACCAGAAAAAGAGAAGAGAAAAATGATGATGGCAAGTTTTATGAAAAATTTAAATTAAATTGTTTTTATCTTATAAAGTGGATCTGTGAGTAATAAATAAAAGATACTCTAAATTAATTTAATGAAGGCAACAGCGAGATATAGGTAATTTCAACATTTACTGTATATCAGGTAAAAAGTTACAGTTGGACAACGAATAGGTATTTGAAATTTTAGTTTTAGTTGAACATAACTTTTCGCTGTTTGCAGCCAATTATCTTGTCTTTTCAATGGAGTAAAAGTCTTCCTCTTATAGTGCTTCAACTTTCAGAGCTGGAGTATTCTTATGCATTCGGACCACATGACCAACGTAGCCGCTTTCCCTTGATTCGCTGAACTACAATATATCAATGTTACCGTAGATCCCATACAGCTCATTATTCCATCGACTACGGAATTTGCCGTTGCCGATGTTGCCATTGTCATGCATCTAAACCATACCGGGGGATCAAAGTAGGACCTTTTGACCTAAATGGGATTAGGTCGCCGAAAGGCTGACAGCCCTTGGTCGGATAAAATCCAGGTCAACTCCAGTGCGTAGAACCGGCTATGCTGCACCGATTTGATCGGCGGGGATGAACGAGATGCAGATGAAGAAGTTACAGGCTCGCCAGAACATTGCCCTCAGGACCGAGGCAGGAAACCTCCTGATGTCGCCGGAGTATCACTTGCACGGCAAAGCATCTAAGCTACGAGTTAAGAAGCATAATGCATTGCTGTGCAATCAATTCTTATTGGAATACTATTATTGGGAGCACCTCAATAGGCATCTCGTTGAAGCCGAACCTCCACCCAGGCACATCAGAAAGGGAGTACTCGATATGAAGGACACCATCCAGCAAAACGTACAACAACAAAGCTCGAGCTGCCTTGAGAGTCCCGCGTGACACTGGCACAACTTAGGTCTGGCTACTGTAGCCGGTGAAACTTCTACTTATCCAGACTCGACTGCAATATACCCAACTTATGCCCTACATGTGGAGAATCTCCAAACGACACTAACCCCCTTAAAGGCGACACCTCTAACCCCCCTCTCCCTTTGATCCGATCCCGTCGAAACAGCTCGATTTCCTGGACCTCACGTTAAATGACCTCGGTGACTTAGGTTGATTAACCTATCCCTAATCGGGATTAATGAAGCCTCTACAACAGCAAAAACAAAAACAACCAAAGTAGGATCTGTTGGCAAGAGTGATCTTGTGCTGGATTTCAAGGCTGACATTATTATCTAAATTACCAGACGAGTTGAAATTTGCGGGTTTTTTCGATAAATAAAACACTTAATTTTCAGAGGAATCTGAAAATTTTTTTATTCAAAGTATTGACCATTGGTTTCTACACATTTCGCCCATCTCTCAGGCAAATTATGGATACCATTCCAAGAAACCTTTTTCTCTTTCGAGGCAAACCATTCGACGAGCCACGAAGCACTGCTCTGCAAGGGAGTATCCCATCGATGCGGAAAGGTGATAGTCGGACGGGGCGAGGTCTGGAGAATACGGCCGGTGTGATAATATTTCCCAATTAAGTGTTTTTAATGTGTCTTTCAACAGTTTAGCGGTATGAGACGGCGCGTTGTCATGTTGCAAGATAACTTTACCATGTGTTCGGGCCCATTCCAACCGTTTTTCGATCAACGCATGATTCAAATTGATCATTTGTTGTCGCTAGCGATCCGTGTGCACCGTTTCACCAGGTTTTAACAACTCGTAGTACACCACACCACACTGGTCCCACCAAACACAGAGCATTGTCTTACGGCCAAATCGATTTGGCCTTGCAGTCGATGGGCCAGCTTCACCAGGGGAAATCCATGATTTTTTTCGCATCGGGTTCTCAAAATAATTCCATTTTTCGCCCCCCGTGATAATTCGATGCAGAAAAGATTTCCTTTCGAATAGTTGAAGCAGCATTTCAGAAACGGTTTTTCGATTTTCCATTTGTCTATCGTTCAGCTGATGTGGCACCCATTTTCCATACTTCTGGATCTTTCCCATGGCTTTTAAACGTTGGCAAATTGCTCCTCGAGTCAAGTTTCTACCAGCAACCGGTGAGCTTCAGCTGTTTTTTTCTTTTGATGAAATGCCGCAAATGCGATTTACTTGGAACGAAACTCGACATATTCACTGAGGTAAAGAAATATGACGCTATTATTTTGGCGGAATGTGACTTGCGTATTTTTGTAGGTTAATGTCAGTAGAAAAAAATTACCTACATGCCAAATCATAGAAATTAATACATATTGCTAGCGACATCTACTAGTACAACCGGCAAACTTCAACTTGGTATCTATAACTTCAAAGTTATGAGCGTCTACAGTGATGTGGGAGCCGAGTTGGGAATGCGATGACCGTTTATTTCATGACAGATGAACTTCTTTTTGTTCTACCAGATCCAAACATTTCGCTTCCTTATACAGTCTGGAGGAATCAGAACTCACGGCACCTAGTCACCTTGTCTGAAACCTCATGTGGTATCGAGCGGCTCGAGAAGGTCTTTCCCGTTACTAACGTAGTTTTTAATGTTGTTTAACGTCACTTACAGAGCCGTATTTTACGGGGATACCCGTAGTCAACTGTAGATTTTCGAGGACAAAGTCATGCTGATAAGGTCGAATCAAACAATGGACGATGTTGATATCAGCCTTTAGTTTAGCGAGGATATCAATCAGCTGGGTAAATATTTACTTACATTTTTTTTTCCATTTTTAAAATACAGTTGTAATAAATAAAAGAAAATAATTAATTTTTTCCTTTTCCCCGGTTTTTATCAGGTAACATTTAGTTGATGGGCAAAACCGCACACATCATGTCATTCAGCACCCTACTCCTATTGACAAAATTTATATATTCATCTACTACGTTGTCACAATATCGTTGATAACACTTTACACAAACAAATATTTGCACGCATAATTAGTTGATATTAATATGTCAACAGTACATGTGTGTTTAAAAGGAAGAAGAAGAAAAAACACAGAAAAAAATGCTGATGCTAAATACAAATATTTGTTGTTGTTGTCGTAATATCGCACACTATTCATCAAAATTGTTATGACGTTGAACGGATCAATGCGTGTGCTTGCACAAGTAGCTGTGTAGCTGTGCAATGTATGGTTGGGGTTCCTCTGAAGCTCACTCGTGCATGGAAAGGAAAGAATCAAGAAACAAATTTTTCATACAAACATTTTAAGTGTAAGCAATATTTCCGACAACAAATTTTATGTGCATACATAAATATCCATGCACAACGCTTGTACTCGTATGTATGTATGTAGTAGTTCATGATGATGCTTGTGGATACACAAAATAGTATGCTTTCCATCAACACTTGAAAACAAGAAATTCATAAGTTGATATATTCATATATTACATATATACATACATACATATGTATGTATGTATATATTTGAAGTATTTCTTTCCACATATCCTTAATTCATTCATTTTCATTCCAAACGATTGAGTTTGAAATTTTATTGCAGTTGCTCAGAAACTCACATTGTATGTATAATACATACACCCACACAAGGAAATAAACAAAGAAACAATGGTATTTTTTAGCTCAGACTATCATACATATATAAATAATACATATATTAGGTTTAGTAAAAATAAATCCATTTTTTAGCAATAAATCGAAAGCGTTATTTGCCATAGTTAGAATGATCCGATTTAGGTCAAATATGCGCCGTTTCGTTCAATAAGTTGTTGCCATTTTAAATGTATGTTAATTTCATTATGCCTCTCTCATTGAACCCTAGTTGATATTGGCAAAAACTTGAGGCAGTCAATTTTTCCAAGTCCCTCTGGTAGCGAATTTTTCACCAGGAAAATTGTTCGCCATGGGCAGAACCAGATGTTAAACACTTGGTGCCAGGTCTGGATTATAAGGTGGATGTATAAAAACTTTCTAACCAAGCTCCCGCAGCTTCTGACGAGTCACTAACTATGTATGTGGTCTGGCGTTGCCCTGATGGAACACAATTCCTTTCCTATTGGAAAGGAAAATTGGAAATTTGGCCCAGGGTCTTTTTGCGTTAACTCGTGTTGCACCCATACATCGAGCTTCTTTCGTATCCGGCCTTATTCAAATAGTTCCAAACGGTTTTTTGTGGAATATTTAGCTCTTGGGCAATCGAAACAGTGCTTACATGACATTACAGTATCAAGACCTTAAACGTTATTCACATGTTCAGCCGCCCTCATCGAAGAAAAACTGTAAAATATATTGAATTTTCTCTTTGTTGCTGTCCATCTTCTTCGCCATCTAGCCAACGCGAGATACAGATAAATAAATGGATTATAAATAATGGATTTCTTTTTACTATACCTAATATAGATATTATATATATTTTTTTTGCTTAAAGTTTACATTTTCTGCACAATAATAAACATATTTATGTTTGCTTAAAAGTATGTATTTACAAGTTGTGCATGTGTCCTTTGAATTTGAAAATACAATGTAAAAAACGAGTAAATAACAAAAAATGACAAACAAAGTAAAACACAAACAACAAGTACTACAATAAGTAACCACAGTTGATACGCACTCACGAAAATATGTGAAATGAGTTAAGATAAATATATATGAATTTATAAGTTATTCATGTAAGAACTTTGGCAGCATTTCACAAGCACGCGTGTGTATTTTTTTGTAAGATTTCATATACTGTCGAAGGATATACATACATACACAATTTCTACTTGAAACAAAATTGTTTGCGTATCACCATATAGATTCTTTCGAATTTACACTATATACATACGTACTACTACGTATACAAATATATCAGTTTGTAACCGTATGTACTGAAACATACTTTTTTTCATCACATTTTACATTTCTGGTAATATTATATTTTTAGCATTATTTTGGCACTTCCATAAGTACATTTTATGCATGAAACTGACTACGTGGAGATGCGCTTGTTGTATGGTGTAGTAGACATATTACTTATAACCTTAATTATATACGATTTAATATTAGATAAAAAAATTGTTATTTTAAGTTTGTGTTTATGATGATTTTTGATACTTTTATGGTGAATCAAATCGCCAAAATTATCAAAAAAAAACCAAAAAAATTAATTAAATCTAGTTTATTCAAAAATGTAGAAAGTAGAGTTGGTTTTGTTGGACCGATAAGTCAAGCTATGTTCTATACGTTCTTTATATTCTATAAGAGCGTAGTAGGTAAGAGTGAAGTGTCATTTAAAATGAATCATGTCGAACCATCTAACAAACTTAGTACCTTAAGGCATACATATGTATTACACAACATTATCCAATCTGCGGTATCGAAAATAAACGTAGATAAAATGTATGTAAAATATTTTTTTTATGAAATTCTTTTTTTATTCTAACGTTTGAACCTGGGTATTATATGTCAAGTACTACTTCATTAAAATGACCGCCTCGCGAATATTTGCAAACTTCACTTCGTTGCGTTGGGTGACATTTATTGGGTGCTATATCCTTCATAACTTTTCGAATGTTTACCCATTTGAACGCGGTATTTCGCGCAGCCTCACAAAGGAATGGAAGCCTACGTCAAATCGATAAGACGGGAGATTACGTGAGCGGATAATTTTTCTCACAATAAAGCTATACTTGCTCGTGTTATTTATTGTCCAATCGTGCTCTACAATTGTATGGTAGAAAAGTCGGTTATCATACGACCATAATGCTTGAATCAATAGCGACAGTCTCGACGTTGTCGTGTGCGAAGAAGTAAGGTGCAATCACACCTCCGCATCAAAGAGCCTACCAAATAGTAACTTGTTTTAATGGTCTCTCTTCAATTATTGGAGGAATCTCGGAACCAAAAATGTGACAATTTTGGTTATTTACGTATCCTTCGAGTGAGAATTGCGCCTCGTCTCTGAAGAAAATTTTTTTCAAGCGTCCAATCGACGTAATAAATTGTCAGCTAGCTACAGTTGTAGTGTGAGCTGGTCTCAATATGGATGTAGGTGTCAGTTCAAGTGCAAACTATGTCATAATATGACGTAAGGAAATCCCAACTCTTGAGGACGGCGAGATATAGAATTATTTGAGTCTTCGGCAACACTTTTACCTATGGTAGAGATATTTGAGGTGGAACGAGCAAAACGAAGTTGCAAAGGCTTTACAGTGTCTATAACCGATGCAGTCTCCCCAATTTTCTTTACAATTTCACCAATTGCTTGAGTTAGATTATTATGTGCACCATTACATTAAAGCACGAAAGTGCTCCCGTCAGTATTATAATTTGGAATGAAAGTTATGAGAGAAAAGTTCAATGTCACAAATCGGACTACGGTTTTTTACCTAAGTAATAAGACCAGTAATAAGATATTGCGACTGTGATAGCCAAGTGGTTAGCACTGTATATTTACATTCGGAGGGCCAGGATTTGAGCCTTGATCTGATCAACCATACAAAAATATAGAAAATTATTATTACCAATTGCGGTTGCCCAAAAATATTCGGCGGTCATTCGTAGGAAACTCAGAAAAAACCATAGATTTCGCCAATAGGTGAAAAAGTATAAAAATTCACATCACAAATTAAAGCAGGAGATCGGCTGAAAATATCTTTAGCGGTTACAAAGCGCCAATTATATATAATTAGCAATAATTAAAAAAAAATCCCGTTGCGAAGCTATAAATACATATATATATTCAACAATATAATTATTTTTTCCACTAGTTGCTGTGTGTTGAATTCATAAATACGAATATTGCTAAAAAAAATGTTGTTGTTTATTATCCCTCTAGGAAAAGCCTAGTGTTAGTTGTGAAATAGAATATAACTAGTTAACTATTTAATTCAAACGAAGTATAGTCTCTCGTCCATTATTATATTTTGTTCGCGCTTTTTAAAACAGAGAATTTCAACCAGTATAGCATGTGATGAAAGCATACTAGTAAAATACTAGTCCT
This sequence comes from Ceratitis rosa, assembly GCA_037013455.1. Lineage (NCBI taxonomy): Eukaryota > Metazoa > Arthropoda > Insecta > Diptera > Tephritidae > Ceratitis > Ceratitis rosa. Next base: position 7,118,230 of record JAWMAG010000020.1, on the reverse strand, counting down.
TTTATGCATGTTGAAGTATCACTTTACAGAATTAAAAAAGTTGCCTACCATGCAATGGTAAAATATTTTACCCCACCAACAGTATTATGCTTACATATACTCGTATGTACACGTATATACAATATATGCCGCTGTTGGTTATTTGTTTGCACTCTGTGTTGCAGCGAGTGCGATGAATTGAATTAGAATGTATCGTCACATGTGCATTGTTTGTTTTCAATTACGCTAATTATGCAAGAGCGCTAGTAATGAGAACCTTTACAACCAATAAACGTATGCATACGTGTATGTACATGTGTATACACATGTCGATGTATATGTACATATGTATGTACATAACAAGAAATATAATGAAACATGCGCATGCATACATTTATCTATCTATAAAATTTGATGTGTTGATTGCTTGCCACGTACACATATATGGCTTTGCAGGTAAGTATGCATGTGTGTATGCGCCACCAGGCACCACTACCAACACCATGCGTACACGTATGTAATGCTTTCACGCAGCGCATTAATTAGTCCGCAACACACTTTAAGTAATTTGTCGTGCATTCTGATTTGCACATCAATTAACAGCTAAAATAGGAAAAGAAAAACTCATAAAAATATCGTTCAATCATTTCATAATTATGATGACCGGGCGGTCATGTAACCTAAATGATACACCAGTGCGTATGAGTAATAGCTCAATTCATTAAAGAATGAAACTTCACATTAACACCTTTTGTTTCTTTCACGATTGCCCTAATTTATCAACACTATTTTTGGAACATCATCAGAGGAAGAGGGAATTAGTTGTATTGAGTTTAATACTTTTCTCTTCTTTCTTGCTTAGAAAGGAGTCAGAAAAATTTTTTTAAGAAAAATATAGATTTTTATGGAAATAAATTCATTATTCGTTCTCATTTCTTTTCCTTTCAATATTTACGCAATACACTTGTTTAGGTAGTTGCACTTTAATGTTTATATTTATATTGTTTAAAATTTTATTTTAGGTTGGCTATGCAAACGCACTCGTTAACAAATATCCACTTAAATGGATTTGTATTTATTAAATGGTTAAATAATTTTTATCCATGCTGCTCAGGTGTAATTTTATTAACATTTTTCATAATAATCAATAAATATTAGTATATTTAGCTACCCAACTAATTACGCGTTGAAATGGTAATTTTTTATTTACTGCAAAATATTGCTCTAAATATTTTATATATAATATTAAATGTTAGCATTTGCACACTTTTGCCTCCCATTCATAAATTTCACGCTTTTGTTTATTCAAAGGATTTGTAGTAATTTTGTTTAAATATGAAAATTCTAATTAGTTTAGTTTTTGAAATCAGTCAGAATGTGCACAAAATTAATCCATTTATTAATTGGTTTAACTGTGATGTTTAGAAAAATTGATAATAACGTAATTGTGTATATTTTGAGCTATTTAAAATATTCAGTAATACGAGTAATTGGGTTAAATTTAAAAGCGGCTTAATACCACTTGGTCCTAATAAATATTTTACTTTAATTTTTTAATTTTATTTTTTAATTTTTATTTTTATTTTTCGGCTTTATCTTAATTTACTCTTTATTTTATATCATACTTATTATATTTTGTTTATATTTTTATGTTTTTATATTGCTTTCTTAATTATTATTTTCTTTTGATTTAATTTTGTTTTGATTTAATTTTTTGTCCATTTTTTTATAATAGATATTTTAAAACATTTTAATTTATTTATTATCATCTATGATTTTTATTTGATTATGTTTTTATTTAATTTTATTTTATTTAACTTAGTCTATGATTTTATATTTAATTTAATTTCATTTCAATTTATTTTTTTTTATTATTATTTTAATTTAAATTTTATATTTTATTCAACTTAACTAAACTTAATAAAAAAAATTTATTTTATATTTTATTTTATTTATTTTTACATTATTTCATTTACTTTATTTTATTTAGTTTTATTTAATTTTGTTTTTTATTTTATTTTACCTATATAATTTTATTTCATTTTGTTTTATTTTATTTTATTTTAGTTTATTTCATTTTACTATTTTTATTTCATTTTAATAATTTAATTTATATCTTTTTTAATTTCATTTTATTTTTGTTTATTTTATTTTATTATATTTTATTTTATTTATTTTTACATTATTTCATTTACTTTATTTTATTTTCTTTAATTTTCTTTTATTTAATTTAATTTTATTTTATTTTATTTTATTTTATTTTATTTTATTTCATTTTATTTTATTTATTTTTTCATTTTATTTTATTTTATTATTTTTATTTCGTTTTAATAACTAATTTTTATTTGTTTTATTTTATTTAATTTTTGTTTATTTATTTGATTATATGTTATTTTATTTTATTTTAGTTTATTTATTTTATTTCATTTTTTTATTTCATTTTATTTTGATATATTTTATTATTTTTATTTTATGTGTTTATTTTAATGTGTTTTATTTTATTTTAGTTTCTTTTATTTTATTTTATTTCAATTTATTTTATTTTACATTATTTTATTTTATTTTCGTTTTAGTTTTATTTTATTTTATATTAAATTATTTAATTTAATTTTATTTATTTTATATAAATTTTTTTTAGTTTATATTATTTTATGTTATTTAATTTAAATTAATTTAGTTTAATTTATTTTATTTTATTTTATTTACTTTGTTTTGTTTTTATAATTTATTTTATATTATGTCATTTAATTATATTTTATTTTATGTTATTTTGTTTAACTTTATTTTATATTATTTTATTTTCTTATTTCGTTTTTTTTTAATTTTTTTGTTTTATATTATTTTATTTTATATTATTTTATTTTATTTTACTAAATTTTATTAAATTTAATTTTATTCTTTTTTATTTATATTAATGTATTTAAATTGTATATTTGTGTTTTATTTAATTTAATTTTATTATATTCTATTTTAGGTTATATCCTTTAATTTATGAAATTTTATTTATTTTTATTTTACGACATGATTGCCGAGAATTTTCTACAGGTCATTGTAAACCATACAGTGGCATTAGCCCATATATGTAGATGTATAATTCACATTGATATTCAAATGAAAATTTACAAATTTAGATGTTCATATGCAAATGGATTGAACAAATTCAGTTATATTTGATATATTTCAGGACATTCCATACATGAACATGTATATAAGCGTACACATATACATGCATATATATATATGTGTTTTAATCAATATATTTATCGCTAAACTGGTTTGAATTTTAGTGATCTATAATATTAACGCTGTCATTTTATGCCATCCGTTTTACGGTCACGAAGGCACATTATTGCCACATCCGTTATTTTGTAGCAACATAGTATTTAAACTTGTGTTGGTGAAAATTAATGTAATTTTATTTTATTGCGAAGAGTAGAAATAGATCTATGTATAATTTGGTATATTCTAATGTAATTTCTTGTTGATAAATATGTTCGTATAATATGATTCCATGGTTAAGCCTAACTTGTCTCTTTAATCAACGAATAGAATGACAGACAGATCGATTTTATTTTATGTTTCACAAAAAGTAAAAAAAACGATAAATTCAATTTCATAAAGATTTTTAATTTTATAATTTTTTTAATTTTATAAATTTGCTTAGCTCTGGTCTAAGCGAGGGACACTGCCTGTTCAATATCTAATTAATAATTTAAGTACAAATATTAGAGGTAACAAAAAATGCTGAATTTATGTTCCATAGCCTTCGATGTGATTGAAAATCGGCATGTGGTTTCTTCTTCTTCTCCAGTGACGTAGACAGTGCTTACGCGATTATAGTCGAATCAATAATAGCGTACCTTCGCTCTTTCGCACCAGTTCCTCAGACCAAGTTCGAAACTCAGATGCCAACGCCTCACTTTCTAATGTGTTTAAGCTCACCTTACCAGGCATTACATTTGTAATGTAGACTACCCGAGATCTCTTTGACACACGCAAAAAAGAAGAAAGTCAAATTGGTCAAATACTGCCATCATGATATTGAGAAACTTAAACTCATCTGATGCTGTGTTTCATAAGCATTTTCCTGCTTTCCATAGTTCGCTATCAAGTGGTGTTGTCAGCTCTTCGTTCAAGCTTCCTTGTAGCTGTTTGGCGTTTGAAATAAAAGACCAAAGCTGAATCCTGGTTTTGAATCCATATAAACGGCTGCTCTGTAAATGCGATTGCTCTTGAAGCCTGCCACAATATAGTCAACATAAAAGCTTTTGACGATGACTATAACTCCTTCTGGATGCTGTTAACGAAAACCATTGGTAGTCTTATTTTTGAGCGGCGATCATACGGCCTCCATAACCATTGACTGCATTAAGTAGAGTTCTGGCTGATTAATCTTGATCTGGCTCTTTCGCAACCACCTTAGAGAACATCACGCGAATGTCTGCTGAAACCGCAACTGTGCCATCACTAAATTTAAACAAGATTTTGAATTATGGCTTGGCATGCTCAGGCTTTTGAGCAATGTGGAGTTTAATCCTACAACATTAACTTTGGCTGCCAGTGGGTATAAATGGCAACGTAGTTTTGTACATAAGTTGTGTTACCAAACCATATTCAACCATACCAATGAATTCTTACCTTTATTCTTCGGTTGTACACTTCAAAACATAACATTGTAGCGTAATTGACTGTTTCCTATCATTGACACCTGAGCGGTTTGCCACGTTCTCTTGGATCTACGATATGGTAGATCCTTCATCTATCATAAATTCCTAACTTTTGCCTCTTTTGGACCTCAACATCGCAAAAATATTATTTTTGAAGGTATTTTATTTCGGCTTTTGTTGAATATGGTTGGTCACACAATTTTTGGGGAACATGAAACGTATTTTTTCAATATAGAAAACAAATTATTTAAAAAAATTTTTTAAATTTCATGTCACAGATACTATGTAGCCCGATTTATTACACTTCTTGTGATTCTAAATTTATCGGATTTTCCCACGCCCACAACTCCTAGGAAGCAAGTTTTAAAAATGTTTCAAGTCGATTTCTATCAGTTTTGATTGAATCTAAGTCATAGGTCGAGTTTCAGCCAAAGTGTTATGATTAATGTGAAATTACCATATAAGCATATATTTATATTTATGACTATATACGCTGCCCACATTTAATGGTTAAAAGCGAGCCAAATGTTGATATAAAATTATAAAGAAGAAGTTGAAAGGTTTCCAAAAAACTTAATTATTCTCTGAAGTATTTTGTAAATGAAGACGATTCAGAAAACGATATTTTTTTTAGAAAGACAAGTAGTCCTTAAGATGATCGTGCAAGCAACAATGCAAGATGAGTACCGAGATTGCTCACGCCTCCGCAAAGTCAACCGCCGCGTTGCGTTGGCTGTTCTGCATACGTGTAAGATGGGCATCGATATTTTGAATTACCGACCCTGCAGGTCAAACCTGGCTCCGAGGGATTATTACTTGTTTTCAAAAGTGAAAAAGAGCTGAGGCGTAAAAAATGGTTCACCGATTTAGCGTATTGTGCAGATAAAGAGAAAACCTTTTCTTATGAGGATATAAATATTAGGTAAAGTAAAAAGTTCGTTCGTTTTGTTTTTTTTTTTGCAAATGGTTCCAAACGGTTTTCTGGCTTATCCTTAGTTCCTCAGCAATTAAATAAATGCTCACGTGACGGTCTGTTTTCACTATTTCCATGATTTTATCGCAATTTTCGACGACAGGCCTCCCGACGCGTGGTGCATCTTTGACATCGAAATTACATGGAACGGAACCTAGCATACCACTTTTGTGCTACATGTTCTTTTACAGTATCGGGCCCATAAACTAAATTAATTTTCTCAGCCGCTTTGGCTGCTTTTTCGGCTTGATCGAAGAAAAATTGTAAAATTTAGCGAATTTTCTCTTTGCTGGTGTCCATCTTTGACGAGCGCTCACAACGTACTGAGTCAATCAATCGAAAAACTGTCAAAGACAAACTTTTAGCGCGAATAAACAAGTTTTCAGTGCCGTATAATATGACGTGAGGCGACACGTAACACTAGTACTATGGACAATAACGCCATCTCTTAGATAAAAACCGAACGAAATTTTTACTTTACCTAATATAAATTGAGGGATCTGAAGAATGTATTCGTCTCGCATATATCTATTTAGGACTATTCGAATCTAATCAAAAGAAGAAAAAGAAGAGAGGATATATTTTCGAAATCAGCTGCTTTGAGCAGCAGCGGCGATATTACCAGAGGAGAAGAAAAATGCAGAAGATAATTATGTGGCAAGATTTGAGAGCAGAAGTTTGGGAGGCGAAATTGAATAGAGTCGTAAGCTTCGAAGATTGATCGAAATGGAACAAAACGCCGAATACCAAATCTGTCGAACGGAGAAAATTGCTTTTCGAGGCGAGTTGTAAAATAGGGCTGATTGAAAAGGAAAAATATATATTGTGGTGTTTCTTTTTACACCCCTTGTCCCTCATTCCGCGAGCGCTCGCTCGAATACGTACACTTTAATACAAAAGTATTGCCTACGTTGAGTTCAATGACCTTTGATGTATCTCTTGTAGTAACGCTATTCTATTTTCAGTGCATAAACAGAACTAACATCCGGTGACAATTGTTGATTTCGATTAATTTATTGCTGTTATTATGCAAATGTACATACAACTGCGATCAAAATAATAGCAGTGCTAAGCCCTAAAAAATACAAGTAAAAAATAGAAATATTTCTCTAACAAATAATAACGAGTATTTGATTTAAAAATTAACTTAATTTATTGCAGAATACAATACTAAAATGCAAAATAAATAAATATTAAAATATTATTTACAATTCTTAGTGAGCAACCAAAAGAAAAGCAATAGGATATGAGGAACAAGTTCAAATAGCATTTATATTAAGAAAACTTTAAACCTTATTCAAATAAAGTACATATATAATTATATAATAATTATTAAATTCTAAATGTAGTTAGTATTTTGTGTAGAATCCTCTATAGGCCATAACCGCATCAAAAGGCAATACATTGGTTTTTCAAAATTTGTAATTTTTCAACTGGTATGGCATACCACGTTCAACCAAGCGCCAAATATTGTTGTTGTTGGTCGGCTTTGCATGCTAATCTGCTTGTTTAATGCCTGGCAGTTTATGCTAGTTAATCGATGAGGTCCACAGATTGTGCTAGTCAACAACTGTTCCTCCAATTCTCTGGTATGTTTCGGGTGGTTGTCTTGCTGGTAGACCCACCTCATTTTCCATTACCTAATCGCTAAGTGTCCTCTAAATAGCTTTGCAAATTCCATCACTTTGCTTGTTGGTGTAGTCCTTATCTTTCACGTGATCCCAAAGGACGTAGTCGCAAGGAGTGAAATCAGGAGATGATTGGCCTCTCTTCAAGACATAACACGGTCCGGAAACTTTTCTCTTAAAAGAGCGATGGTTTCGTTGCTATACCTAACGCCGTCTTGTTGAAAGTAAACGTTGCCCAGAACAATACCATCCAACTCCAGCCGAAAAAAGCATTAATCAACTCTCGATAGTGCAATCTATTCATCGTAACATTTGCTCTTGTCTCATCTTCGAAAAAGAAAAATCTAATAACCACGCTGCACCATAAACCGTACCAAACAGTTACACGTTCAGGATGGAGCAGCTTTTCAACAATAAATTTTAAATTTTCCGATCCCTAGATGTGACAGTTTTGCTGACTGGCGTACCATCGATGTGGAAATGGATCTTATCAGTCAAAATGATTTTTCTATGAAATTCCAAATCATTTTCATGCATTTCGATCAATCACAATGTTGCTGATGATCGGCCGGTTTGAGTTCTTGTGTTAGCTGAACTTTATAAGCCTTACGTCTCAAGTTTTTATGCAAAATACGGTGTAATGACGTTTGTGGAATTCCCAATTCCACGGAACGACGAGGAATAGGCAAACCTGAGTTTTCTTCAACACTTTGGGCTACAACAGCAATGTTCCCAGTTATTTCGTTTCATTCTACACATCACCAACTTGTTCCAACAGCTTCATTTTGTCCACTAATTTCTGTGTTTTAGTTTTACGAATCGTCTCTGTTAGGTTTTCACCATTTTTAAAGTGAATTTTAATCATATCAAGACGTTGTTGAAGCGTATATTGTTCCATTTTTATTACTGGCGTAGTTTTTACTTGTCAAGTGTCAAAAAATTACAGCCACTGACATCAACTGACATCTACCGAAATAACAGGCTATCATTGTTATTTTGAACACTTTAAAGTTTCTTGCTTGTTATTCCGCATATTTTCACATTTATGCTATAGTACTTAACACTGCTATTATTTTAACCGCAGTATACATACTTATACATATATACATATGTGTAATAGAGCGATGAATGCAAATCCAATCGAACGCATCATCAGCGCCATGTTCATTTAGGAATATTTACATTATGAGCAATAGCGTATTTTGCATTTTAATTTGTGACATTTTGCCACCCAGTTTTACAATGAAACATGAAATACTATAGCAAAGTGTTAACTACTTTCGTACATACTACACACTATAGAACTTTATATACTTATATATGTACGTACTCGTATGTACCATGTATAATTTGGTGCTAATTTCATGTCGAACTGACATTTACCACCCTTCAGTGCATTTAAATTATTCATGGATTTGAGGGTAAAAACAGTTCGTATTGTAAAATACTGTTAAATAATTGAATGCACACTTACATCGTATACGCAAATTCACCAGTGAACTTTGTGTCTCGCCGCGATCGTTGGCAGCCGCACACGCATAGAAGCCAGCATGTACGCGTGCAACACGTTGCAGCACCAGTGAACGTGTGGAAATGATGACGCCCCACGAGACATTCTGCGTGACTGGGATACCCTAGAAAATGTTAAATGAAAGAAATTGATTTGATATTAGTTAGATTTGAATATTATGATTTGGTATATTGAAAAATGTGATATAAAAGAATAAGAGAATTTAGTTTTTATACTCTGTTAACAAAGTTTTGAAACGTGAATATGCAGTAGCACACAAAAATACGATCTCTAAAATGTATACTATTGCCTCCAGAAAGATTTAACAGAACAAATTTTTAGGTGCGTATAATGGTCATGCTTCAGGTGAGAAACCCTTGTGTAGCCTTGGGTAACGGCTAACAGAGAGGAAGCTTCAAGGAAACCACTTCAACATATTCGGTATAAAAGTTTGCTGAAGTCTAATTGCAGCGGCTCGCTATATAAATGTGTCTAAAATCTAAATCTACTCATCTAGCGAGGATGTGTACTGATTTATGAACCTGTTATATAGAAGCTTAGAACGAAATATGCTAATTTCGATGACGACTACTGCAAACGTATTAAGGACTATGAATGAAGGGCATGCGTATTGAATTTCCGGTCGTCTCGGATTACTAACTTGTCTGTGTTGCAAAGAATAAAACTCCGTAATAATCTGCGCCAAATATCGGGAAATAAGACTCCTTAATATTGTGTATAAGATTCTATCGAGTGTATTGTGTGATAGATCGAAGCCCACCGTTAATGAACTGATTAGACCATGACCAGATATTCACCAGGCGCAAAATACTGCAAAAGATCCGTAGGAAACGATTTGGCATGCACCGATTTAAAACAGTCTTTGATAGCACAAAAAGGAGCTGGCTCTATGCCGCTATGTGAGAGTTTGGTACCCGCGAAAATTTTATGACGTTATGCAAACTGACTCCGAGTAACGCCAAAAGCTTTGTCCGCATTGAGAAGAGCTTTCCCGAGCATATTAATACTGGACGGGGTAACTTTCTTTCGTGTAACTCATTCAACCTAATGCTAGACCGCGCCGTATGTTCTTCTTTCCCAGACTGGAAAAGGAAGCGAAGTATTCGGAAGTAGTCTGGTTGTAGTTAACGTAAACACCAATAACAATGTCAGTCAGGAAATCCAACGTGCAATCTAACTTGTTAATAGGTGTTACATAGACAATCCTCCTACTTTATGATTCAGAAGCGTTGACGTTGACAACATCCAATGATTTGGTTTTTGGAGTCATTTTAGAGCAAGATTTTGCGGAAAATTTATGGTAGCCTACGTTTGTGTGGCCAGAAATACAGAAGGTGAATAGAAAAACGTATGAGATGTATAACGAATATTCGTATACTCCAGCTCTGAACACTCCATGCGGTACTCATTGATGAAAGTACAGGAAGAGGAAGGATTAAGTGGTTAAGGAACTGGTAACTATTGATAGCTGAGGACAACTTTCAGCCTTTAAATGAATCACTTTTCTCTCTAGCTTTTTACTATACATAAGTCTCGTTAAAAATAATTTAATCAAAATATGTTTTATTGTCCGGAATTCGTAGGCTTCCAGGTAATCAACGGAAAGTTAATTATAAAATTTTCGCAATTTCGTAATTTCCATTAAATTCTAATAATAAATTATTTTAATTAAAAAGCCAGTTATTTTAACAACTATTTATTGAATTAAAAATACACATTTTAGTGTTTCTGGCACACATATATATACGTACTAGTATATACGTCTAAATATATTATATACTCGTATAAGTTATTTTAAAATGAAAAACTAAATTTTTCTTCCTTAACAACATGCAAGCACAGATAGTGTTCCACGAAAGCAAAAATTCTCTAAATAAACAAAGCGCCAGCTCGAATAAGCAATATTTGTTGAAATTCGTATTTCCGCACGAAAATTGTACATTATCGCTGGTGTCAAAAATATGCAATATTTATATTTTGCCATAGAGTCAAATGTGCCCCACCATGGTGAGCGGTTGAGTGAGCTTGTGGCTGTATGTATGTACGTGTATGTGATTTTATTGTATTATTTGTGATTGTGTGCAAGTGCATTTTCGTTTAGCAGATTTTACACAATACAGCATCTACATGCAGACACACACACACACATGAACACACATGAACAGAAAACAACGTAAAAATGGAAAATATACACTGTGTAAATAAATACCGGAAAAATAAAAGAGCGCAGTAAATTGTATCATAACAAACAGCGAAAATACAACAATGCAAATTTTTACACAAAAATACATATATTTATGTGTACACGTATGTGCGAAGAAACGTATACAAGATATGCATGCGAAGCCCATCAAGCAAAATATGTGGATTTCGTAGAAGAAACTGTACAAAATTTTTGGAAGAAAGCTCCATACCACTTTTGCAATGCAAATATCATTATTAATAAGGTAGTTGCATTATCAAACACGGCATATTTTTTGAGTGATGCTAAGAGCGGGTCACTCTGCTATACGTACTGTTTTTAGGAAAGAAGGTATAATAGATAATTTTGTAATAAAATAAGTTATTTTAAATAGCCTGCTATTCTGGTAGATGTCACTTTCAAAGCTTTAATTTTTTAACATTTGACAAGTAAAAACTAGGCCAGTAATAAAAATGGAACGATATACCCTTCAAAAACGTCTTGATATGATTAAAATTCACTTTAAAATGGTGAAAACCTAACAGAGACGGTTCGTAAAACTAAAACATAGAAATTAGTGGATAAAATGAAGCTGTTGGGACAAGTTGGTGATGTGAAGAATTAATCATTTGCAGGTCGCTCAAGAACAATAGTAAATATTGCTGTTGTCGCCGAAAGTGTTGAAGAAAACTCAGGATTGTCCATTCCTCGTCGTTCTTTGGAATTGGGCATGGCACAAACGTCTTTTCGCCGTATTTTGCTTAAAGACTTCAGTCTTAAGGCTTATAAAGTTTAGTTTAGATAAGTTTTCAATTCCTCCGATCATAAAAAACGACGTGTTTTTGCTGATTGCGTCCTTGAATTGCATGAAAGTGAACCGGAATTTCATCGAAAAATCATCCCATTTCCACCACGATGTCTACGTCAACAAGTGGCATCTGGGGCTCGAAAAAACCATGATTTATTGTTGAAAAGCCTCTTCATCCTCAAGGTGCAACTTTTTGTGGCGGTTTATGGTCCGGCGAGGTCATTGGACCTTACTTTTTCGGAACTGAGGTTGCAGCAATAGTTACGGTGAATGGATTGCACTATTGAGAAAAGATTGTTAATTTGTGATGGCTAGAATTGGATGGTATTGATCTGTACAATGTTTACTTTCAACAAGTCGGCGCTTCGTGCCACACAAGCAACGAAAGCATCGATCTTTTAAGGTAAACGTTTCCGGACCGCGAGATCTTATGATTTGACATCTTGGGTCCACGTGAAAGATAAGGTCTACGCCAAAAGTTCACCATCGATTCAAGACCTCAAAGATGGAATTCGTTAAGTTGGTGAGGACTTACATCGGCCACTTTGCGAGTTGGTAATGGAAAATTTCATAAAAAGATACGATATTGTAAACATAGCCGTAATGGCCATATGGCTAATATTTTTTCTCATTATTAGTGGCATATTTTCCTCTTTACACTGAAATAAACATCTGATCATTTATCTCAAAAAATTTTATTTTTCTTAGAATATCAAAGTAACACTTCTTATTGGAAATCCCTGTATTAAATGCAAAATTTATAAGGTTTTCTAAAATCTTACAGGACTTGCTTAGAGTTGTGTGTGTACACAAAATTTATGGTGGGGAAAAGAAGGGCACGAAAGTAGGAAGTGTTTTGTTTGATTGGCGATGCTGTGGAAAAAAATGCATACAAAGCTGCCACGAGTGATTTTTCGCAATTTGTGTCCGAAAATAACACCATAAGGGATTGTCCATAAATTTCGTAAGTATTATTTTGACAAGCATTAGTAAGATTTTAAATTGATAATCCCCACCCTCCTTTAAAATCTTACGTAAGATACACCAGATTTTTATGGTTCAAATATTTTACAAAATATTTTTAATTTAATATTTTCATTAATTTTTTTTTCATAACTCTGGCTTAAATAATAATTGCTTCGTTTGATGATTCTTTATCTGTAATGGCTTCGTTTCTCTATTTCACACGGTCGAGCTTTAGGCGATATTCTAGCAAATTAATTTAAAATGGTAATACCATGCAAACTGAAATGAAATAAAAACTACTGGACATGCCCGTTTATGTAAGACTTTCTATAAAGATGGACAATAAATATTGTACGGTATTTCTCGACTTTTAAAAGGGATTGGAATTTTCAAAGCTTAGTGTACAAGAAGATCACAAAATTCAGTACTTTTTGTAGATCATCAGTAGGAACAGCTGCTTTTAATGAATTTTGCATTATTTTCAAATTAAAATATGTGGAGGAAGAATTCGAAATCACTCAGTAATTTATATCACCACACATAATCACTTGAATTAGATATTGAGATTCACAAACATGAATCACATACAAGTCTTGAGGAATAGGTGGAGCAGTTATCTCCTCCAACATAGTTGGATGGCTAAATGTTGACACAACTTCTGCGCCATCAGTGGTTGGAGAACTACATATGGATTCTAAAACTGTGAGTCGGGATGGGATCCAAATGGGTCATGTGGCAATACTAGTCCGAATGACTGACTGAGTGGAGCCATTCGGCGGTTAAATGCGCTTCGTACTACTTTTACCATGTCGAGGATGGATTCTCGTCAGGCCAACCATCGACAGTAAAGACAAAACTAATATTCACTGTACCTTCAGAATTTTGAGTCAAGTCGTCATTTGCATAAATGTCTAATAAACGTGTTAAATCAACAGCAGGCGAAGAAGCAGTGCAATGTTTGGATATAAGTTCTAATTTAACTTATGGACAACCTCTAATCAGATATCAGCCAACGTCTCTCTGCCTTAGCTCACCTTGACGTGTTTTCAGGACCGAAGAGATCCCTGAAAAAGCGGTGTTATTCGTATATAGGCATCTTATAACCACTGAAGTGATTTTCTACCGAGCTCCTCCTTTAGTTGGTGGTACGAGAGAATATTAGAATATGTATATTCACCTTATATTTGGAAAACACCGCGAACCTTTTCCTATAGTTTCTATATTTTTTTATGTTTTCTTTTTCATTGGTGTGGTTTGCGCATGCAATTTTTACATATGAACAGCGCCACAAAAAAAAATCAGTAAAATTAATACAACAATATAAATGCATGCATATGTACATTTGTATGTACATATGTATGTGTGAAAATTTAAAAGATAGTGGATATGTTGGAATATATTTTACATACATGTACATATGTATGTATGTGCATACGTGAAAAAAAAATAAAAGAAAAACCAAATATAAATATCGTAAAATGAGTAATCGTACCCCTTTCACTCTTCTATATATCCTACGTATGCATGCACATATGTTTCTGTATGTGTCATAAAACGAGTAAACTACATGCATTCGTGAAATATATACTCCATGTGTATAATAGAGTGCTCCAAAACTAACCACAAACCATACATAAAATACGGTCTTATTAACATGTCCTACGGCCTAAACTCCTAAAATCAACTCATTGCATGTCGTCAACGGCAAGGCTTCGCCACAATAAATAAATTTTAATTTATTTTATTTCGTATCAATCAAATAAAACAAGAAATTAAGTTCAAAACTAGGCTGCTAGGTAATTTGTTGCCCATTCGTAACTATTATGAGACTAGTTATATGTCATTGATGATTGCCATCCTCTAAAATAACATTTCTGTGCTAAAAAAAAATATGTCACTTTTACCGGAAAAGCATATTTGGTTAATTAGTTGAGCTTTCTTGGCATACTAGTTACGATTTAGTTTCAAACTAGTTTTTTAACCGTTGGGTAACAAAGTATAAGAGTGTGTCTATGTATGAGTATGTATGTGCTTTCATGCTTTTTAGCCTGACAGTGTTAGCAAAAGACTTTCAGTGACAACATACACGTGCATACATGTAAACATCCGCTACTATCTTGCTACATACAGTTGCACACACAAAAATATATAATACACACCCGTATAGGTATGGCAGAACGTACCAGCGCCGGGATAGCATACGCTCACTCTGGTTTTCTTTTCTTTTCATAAAAATGCACTGGAAATTTGTCATAAAATGAATAATAACTGCATTTATATGAGCTGTTTTACCCGTAAGCAAAATGTGAGTAGTTATTTTGCAACAGCGGAGAAACAAAAAAAAATAACGCAAAATTCAGTAACAAATAGGAAGCAGCGAAAACGCATGAAATGTGAGCAGCTTACCCAGCTCGTTGGTGAGTGTTGGTTAAATCGTATTCGACGGTGGTATTTGCGCCTTTTTATTATGCAGTTTTTTCACTGCAATTATTTTCGTAATATTTTGTTTGTATTTTTGAGGTTTTATATTTGGTGTACGTATGGGAATTGCAATGATTCGCTGTTGCTGCCCACACACACACATACATGTGCTTTTTATGCTCACATTTTTCTCATACCTTTTGAAATATCCTTTTAAATCCACTATGTTATGTTAGTGCAGAAGCAATTGTGTTGCCGTAAATTTTCCGAGTTTGAGTTATTTCGGTTTGCACATATGTATATACCACATACATACATGCATATGCACATGCATGTATACACACATATAGGTATATGAACGTATGTGTGATGTTATGTGGGTGTATTTATGAAATGTAAGTGCGTTAAAAGCTTTTTATCTGTGAGTGGTTTGCCATGTTCTTGGTGATTTATTGCTGATTGAGTTTTAAGAAAATAGTGGTATTTATAAAGATTAACAAATATTTTCGAAAGTGTATTTTTTAACTACCTTTCTTTGATAAACTTCTTCATACAGATAAGCACTGCATAGCTAATTGCTTGGGTTAGTTTGATTTTTTTTATAATATTAACACATTATTGTTTTAAAAATGATATAAAAAAGGAAGGTAGTTTCACTCAATATAAAATTGACAGAAAAGTAATCCATTAGATTTTAGAAATTACAATGGAAAGCCTTCGAGTTTTTTATGAGAACGTTTTATTTTTCTTTAACATTAAAAAGCTTTGCATTTTTTGTAACTATTATTGTAATTTATTTCTTGAATTTTAGAAAGTTTAAAATTTACTTTTTAAAAAATAAAATTGATAGCATAAAAATAAAGCAAAAGTCAAAAAATGTCTTTATGTCAGATGGGTAATATTTTTGAAAAAAAAATTTTGGGTGAAACTATTTTGTTTTTTGTATCATGGTTGCATTTATTATTAGCAATTATTTAAAAATTTAAATTTTTACCATACTAAAGCAAAAATATATATTTTTTGAATGGACCTAACCCAATTTTCTTTGATAAAAAAACAGATTAAACATGACATATCATATTTATGGCATTTCATTTTAAGTATTTTGACGGCTTTTTGAACAAAAGCTCTAAATCTCTTCAAATCGGTAGTATAGAAGCTATATGATATAATCCTCCAATTCCGAATTTCACGCTCTTAATTTTTTTTTGACAAATTTATAACTCAAAATCTTAAATCCCAAAAAAGCGCTCGTATATACGGGGGGACTAACAAAAGTTCGGTTGGTTGGTGACTTCCAATTGGTTTTTGTCAAATCTAAAAATACCCAATCCTTTGCAATTACTTTATTAGTCTTCCTTTCAGATTTTGGAACCATCGGCTAAAATGGAGACGAGAAAACGCAAGATAACTTAGGATAGGTCAGATGAAATTCCACCACCAACGCAAACAGTAATTCGCCATGTGAATCTCTTCGGGTTTTACAGCCAATACAAATAATCAGTTAATGCCAAATTGTATATGGAACGATTGCACCGTCTTTAAAGAGTATTTCCAAGTGTTTCCGAAGATTCCAGACCGGACATTTTTCTGTAGAGGACGATCCCAAAGAAGGGCAATCAAAATCTTCCAGGAAGAAAGAGGATTTGCGGCTCTACTTTTCACGTCATGACAGCGCATTATCCCACACTGCTGAAATAATGAGTAATTTTATTGCCATCTTTGGGATCAAAGAAATATGTCCAGCACCATATTCCCCGGATGTAGGACCTTTGTGATTTCCAAAAATTAAATAATAAATTTAAAAGAAAAGGTCTTTAATAGCAACGAGAAGATAATTTTGAAGACTGTTTTCAGAAGTGGATCTATAGGCTCATGAAATGCATTGAAGTCAATGTAGAGAAGATGAAAAGGACAAAGATTACGAATAAATACAAATCGATTTTTTTTCTGTTCAACAATATAGGTATTATTGTTTAAGCTAGCATCTCAGGTCACCACCTGATCCTTATATTGATGTCACCCGGATTCTATTGGATCAAGCTCTGTCACTTTTTAGGCCCTAGTAAGCCGCACGTGTTGGCAAGCACAATATGAGGCTGGCGGTATTAGTGATTTAGTTAGACTGAATGCGCTGACTTTTTATGATAGAAGCTTATGATAGAAGCTATTTTATCTTGTCCTTGTTCATTAACGTGCTTATTTTTCCAATCTGAAGAAAGCAGAGGTAATATCGATTGACATACGGCAGTTCTATTAGAAGATTGCACCATCATTATTTAGCTCAGCAGCTCGGACAATCTTAAAGAAGTCGCACAATGAAGAGAACAGTCGATATTCGAACTTCATCATTGTCGGTCAAGGGAACGTTTTTTTATATCATTATCTCGTGTTAGTGCAGATTTTACAGGCTGGAGAAGTGTTCCTTCCTCAAACTCAGTTTGCCCTAGTCATTTGGTCAAACGATCATCTCTTTGGGTCATAAACGAGCCTTGAAGGCTCTTGTATATTGACGCATATTTTCATAGATTTTTTGAGCAGAACCCATATCGACTTCTCGAGCTCATAAATGCGTCACGTCTGCTTTTTGGATTCACAACAATTATCCATTACAGCACTCAGTACAGTTGATTTCCCTCACTGTAGCGTACTACATTTAATTGTTTTGTGTTAGAAGCCTCAGCCAAACTAGATCAATGTAAAACTATGTGGGAACATTTCATTATGTTGTACCGAAGGTGCTTTCTTTTCCGTACTACCGGCGGTAGCGCTTACAGATGCGTTCCTTGAGCATTTTATGAGCACGTTTTTCTCTTCCGACAGTAAATTTGCACTACTTTATATTTCTGCTTTCGCCATTGTCCTGCACATTTGTCCATTTCTTAGATGACGAAAATATAAACATTTATTTATTCGATCAGCAACGGCATGGCCTTAAATGCTGAACATAAGCCCGCTTTCAGTGACTCTTATCAAAATTGGGGTTCATTTACCCTTCCCTTCCTTTACTTTGCTTCTATTTTCATTTGGCAAAGTCACAAACCCTACGCATAGCCATACTTTCTTAAAAGTCATAAAATCCACTCACTAATCCAACAATAGGTGCGCTTGATTAGTAATTGGCGGTTTAAACTAAGGCTTCAGCTGTCAAAAGGACATCCGTGCTCTCGAAAATCTACAAATAAGATGACAGCCAAAAAACATTGAGCCAATTGGTTAGCATTGCGTAGTGTCATTCGGAAGGCCAGGATACGAGTACTGGTTCGACCAACGTTCAAATTATTCCAACATTATAAATAAATTATTTTTCTAATTGTGGTCGCCTCTAGGATCGAAACGCCAAGCTTTTTGCGTGCATTTTTGACATGAAATCATAAAAATCCATCTACCGTACGTAGGCGGCTGAAAATAAACTGTAAGTCCTTCCATTTGTTGGAAATGCATCAAAACGCATTCCACTCATGATTAATAAAGTAAAAAAATTTAAAACCAAAATTTTTATTCATTAATTTACTTCAAATATAAACCGGAATGGATCCACGCAATTTGGTTTCCTTTTGTCAATTCTAGACTCAGTTAAGAAGCCACGGCTATTGTGGAAATGAAAGGGTGGAAGACATGGAAAATCTACCGTATTGTTAATAAGAGTACTTTACAGATCGTATTTCGAAATAGTATGGCTAGAACTAATAGAAAACTTCAACCAGAATTAAAAAATTGTAAGCGAAGAAAAGGATTTTATTAATTGAGTTACTGCTCTAAATTTGTGTTTAATATAATATCTTATAAAATACATTGTATACGAGGTCAGTATAAGAAAAACATAAATACACAATTATTTGCAGATTTATATACTTACATCATGCGACCACGTTATGCGATGCTCCTTAGGATTGGCCTTTATGTGACACTCAAAGTAAACATCATCGCCTTCTTTAATTTCATCCGGTTTGAGTGTTGAACCCAACGACAGTGTGACTTGTGGTGGATCTGTTGACGTTAATAGTATCGTTTCCAGTGTCAGCAGTTATTATTGGTAGCCAGTAGTAGTTGTAATTTATTTTGATGTTATTGAATACAACAGTAACCATAATTGTAATGAATCACAACAAAGTAGTGTTAAAAGTTGTTGTTTTACGCATGTAAAGAAGAAGAAAAGGAATAATAGATGAGGGAAGAAAAATTTTATATTACGAACTAAGGTGGTCATAATACATATAAAAAAATTAAGGATATACATATATATATATACGAGAGTTGCCTCTTATATATCGGGATTACGCAACCCTAGTGCTACTATCTGGCAACTAACAACTTTATTGTAAAGTTTGATATTTTTAATGTTATATATATTCAGAACATTTTGATATTCGAGCGCTATTTGCGTTATTTGCAATAGACTTAAATACTCATATTGGCAAAAAATGGAATTAAATAGCGAAAATGTTTGACCGATTTTTTTTTACAACTCAATGAACTTAATTCATTTTTTGACCATGAAGTTCTATCAAGGCCCAAGGTTTAATGGATGATATGATGGTGATCTGCACTCCAAATGAATTTCATGTTGGTCATCAATTGTTGTTCCTGAAACTATTGAGGCTGCGCGCAAACTGATATTGTACAATAATCATGTGACCTATCGTGAGATTGAGACAACTATAGTCATCACTGGCACCGGCATACTAGGAGATTAACAAAAGTTCAGTCAGTTGGTGACTTTAAATTAGTTTTTGTTAAATCTAAAAATACAAAATCCTTTGCAATTACTTCCTTTCAAATTATAGAATAATAGTCTTAAATGAAGACGAGAAAACGCAAGATAGCTTAGAATAGGTTAGACGAAATTCCACCACCAACGCTAACAGAAATTCGCCGTGTGGTTCTCTCCGGCGTTCGGCTTAATTTACTGCCACTACAAATATTCACTGAGCAACAAATTGCATATGGAACGATTACACCGTCTTTAAAAACTATTTCTAAGTGGTTCCGAAGATTCTAGACCGGATATTTTTCCGTAGAGGACGAGCCCCGAGAAGGTCTAGCAAAATCTCCCACTGATGACTACACTACACTGACCAAGACCAACGGTTGATACAAGAAATAATTGCTAATGAATTGGGCTTGTATGCCATGGCTGTTTCGCGAATATCAGGTAATCATCTCGGATACACGAGAAATCTGCTCGATGGGTACCACGAATTTTAAATGAGGCCCAAAGAGAGGCTCGTGTGCGTTTTGCTAAATTTTTCCTAAACAAATTCGAAAATAGTCAGTCTAGCAACTTTAGTAAAGTCGTTACTGGTGACGAATCTTGGTTCTATAAGTGCGATCCAGAAACCAAACAGCAGTGCATGGTATGGAACCCAACAGGAGCAAACCCAGCCGTTAAATCTAAGGAACAAAAATCAGCAGCAAAAGTAATGATGTCAGTTTACTTAATCCGATTTCTGGTTATTTCCAAAAACTAAAAAAAAAATAAAAGAAAAGGTCCTAAATAGCAACGAAGAGATAATTAATACGGTTAAAGTAGAACTTGTTAAGCTTAAAAAGCAAGATTTTGAAGACTGTTTTCAGAAGTGGATCTATATGCCTAAGAAATACATTGAAATCAATGGCGATTATGTAAAAATGATAAAAAAGGACATCGCTACATTTGATGAATCGTGGATTTATGCGTAAGCGCCCGAAAGTAAACAGCAGTCGAACCAACAAAACTTATTTACTCACGAAGCACTTCCAAACAAATGCATGCCTGTTTCTTGTAAAAACCGGATATGTCACAATCGCATCACTAGAACAATGCAGTACACTAAAGTCTGAGTAATTTATGTATAATTAATTCATTGCCAGTTGTCTATCAAAAAATCGTCGAAGCCGGATCACTCTTCACCTCTCACCCATCGACTGAAACAACTGACTTGATTTGATGAATCATATAGTTTTGACTTGGGACCGATTTTTTTTTAAACGGAATTCATTTATTACTGAATCTTATAAATCTAAGGTAAACCCGAGTTAACTCTGGCGCTCCAATTAACAGGCGGGAACATCTCTTCGCCTCCGTCGGAAATTTCTGACTGAGTTGCACAAAGCGTTAGGTGGTGGTTTGAAATGATTTTTCAGTATTGTAAGTTACTTCGTTCTGCTCGTTTCAACTTGAGGTTTAATCAGTAGGATATAGTTGTACAGGTCATGCCGCATCCGAATCGGCTTTGTGAACGAGTACTTTGTTTTCCAGTTGTGTTGTGCGTTTTTCAAGTGAGCCTTTATCGAAGTGTTTGCCGAGATATGATCCACCGTTGGCTTGGGGAATAGTTATATCATCTAATCTATCTTCAGTTTGTAAGTTATTCTTCGGAGAGAAATAAGTGGTCCCCAATCGTTTTAAATACTTTTATATGACATTTATCACGGCATAATATGAGTTTTCGGTTTACTGAATGAAGTGTATGCAATGTATAATAAAGGCCCAAAAGCGCTGCATTGAGGAACGCGCACGTCAACTGAAAACCCCATCTGAAATATGCTCTGATATTTTTTACGGTAAGCCGCCGATTAGACATATAAAACTCAAATATATTGTAGATTGTATAAGAAGTGTTTCATAAATTCTGTGTAAGAGACATTTATGACAAACGCTGTAGAAAGCTTGTGCTGCTTCATGAAATTGGTGTTCGGGTATTACTTTTTACGATGGAGGAAAGCAGATATCTTAGTTAACAGAATTATTTAAAGTAATTTGGAAAGACAGGGTAGTAGGGTTATTGACCTACAAGAAGACGCCGGTGAGTAGTCTCCGATTTTATCCACACATTTGGAAAGTAACTTGGTTTTAGAATGACATTACAAAGTTCAGAGTGCAGCGATCGTGCAATTCTTGGCAGCTCCTTTATCATTTTTGGTGTAGTATTAGGTGAAGTAAAAAGTTCGTTCGGTTTTTTATTTTTTTTTATGCAAATGGTTCCAAATGGTTTTCTGGCTTATCTTTAGTTTCTCAGCAGTTAAATAATTGCTCACGTGACGGTCTGTTTCCACTATTTCCATGATTTTATCGCAATTTTCGATGACAGGCCTCTCGACGCGTGGTGCATCTTTGACATCGAAATTCCCGGAATGGAACCTAACAAACCAGTTTTGTGCTACACGTTCGTTTACATTATCGGGCCCATAAACTAAATTAATTTTTTCAGCCGCTTTGGCTGCTTTTTCGCCTTGATCGAGGAAAAATTATAAAATATAGCGAATTTTCTCTTTGCTGGTGTCCATCTTTGATGAGCGCTCACAACATACTAAGCCAATCAATCGAAAAACTGTCAAAGACAAACTTTTAGCGCGAATAAACACATTTTCAGCGCCATTTGGTATGACATGATGCGAAACGTAACACTAGTACTATGGACAATAACGCTATCTCTGTTATATAAAAACCGAACGAAATTTTTACTTTACCTAATAATATCACAGCATAGAGATTTTTTGAGGTCCAATTGCTTAGTCGCTTTTACAACTTCCTGGGTTGATGTTTTAATCAACGCCTGAGTTTTACGGCCGATATCGGTTGATTTTGGCAACATAAAATTATTAGTTGCAATATTTGGCTGGAACGCCTTGTTTAAATGGCTTGCAAAGCCATTTTGCCTTTTCTTAGTTGCTACGCGTCCAGTTAACATTTGTGTTTCTGATTTAACTGGAGTTTTAAATGAATGACTTATATTTATTTCCATATGTAAAAAATATACTGCGGAGCACACGTTTTTTGACACCTGAAGAGGCGGTTGATGCGTTCAGGATTCATGCTTTGGAGATATCTCAATCAGTGTGGCAAAAGTGCTTCGACAATTGGTTCAAGCGCCGGCAAAGCTATATAGATCTATAAAGCGAATTCGATTACTAAAATTTTTAATTTATTTATTTGTATGAAAAATAAATATGAATATACTAATATTTTTGTTTGCTTTCTTATCTCGTACTCGTAAAATCGTTTAATATCTGTTTGACATACTCGTATTCCCTGAAATCTTTAATGTGCTTTACCGCTTCTTTTCGGCTCACTCGCTGCTTTGCTATCTTTTACTTTACTTCAATTGAAAAAAAACAATAAAAAAAATATAATTTTTATAATTAAGCGCCGAAACGAAGCACAAGCGAAAAAAGAAAAAAAAAAAAGAAAATGCCAGTAGTTAATGCTTGAAAATTTTAATTAGCTAAATGACAAGAAAAATTATTTTCTGTTTGCATGCTTGATAACTGCTTTGGCTTTTATTTTTGGTTTAACATTTTTTTCTGCATTTTTAAGAGTACACTTCTCTCCGTTTTTTTGCAATGTTTTGTTTTTTTTTTTAGTTTTCAGCTGAGGCTGTCGTGCAAGTTTTTGCTGTCACAAAACTTTTACTGCAGCGCGCAATTTTCACCAGCCCCAAAACTTTATTTTTCGCTTTCAAATCTGCAATTTTTTTCAAAAAACTTCTTTTTATATGTTTTTTTATATAAATAGTATGTATAGTAACTTGGTTGGATGATGTTTTTAAATTTAATTATCTTTACGATTGTAGTTGTAATAAATTTTGTATGTAATGTAATTAATTCTGCAAATGAAATTGCATTGCTAATGTGTTGCAAAAAAATATTTAAAAGTTCTTTAGTAAATGCGTGAATCTATTCATTTGCAAAGTACAGGGTGTGCCGAATTAAAGCAAGATTTAAATTCGCCGAAATTTCTGTTGGTAAAGTGTTTATAAGCCTGGACAAAAAAAAATAGAAACACATTGTCAACTGACAGCTTAAGCTTAGTAAAAAGGGCGCGCTGCACGATAGAGCAATTCGTCTTCATTATTGAACTATATTTCAAAAATAATGAAAGCTTGGCGGCCGCAGTTCGTAAATTTACAAAATATGGTCACAGTAATATTTTAACATCCTTAACTGTGAAAAGATTAATAGAAAATATTCGTAAGACAGGAGCCGTTGAAGATGTCAAATACACTGTTCGTCCTAAAACAAGTGATTCTAATGGCAATAAAGAAGCAGTGCGTGACAGTGTCGTTGACCATCCAGGGAGCTCAATTACAAATTTCAAGAAGCTCTCTATACCTTGAACTCGCGAAAGATCTGTGTCAAAATTCAGTTAACAGAGTAACTTAATCCTGATAACGTGATGATCCATAGCACAGAAAGTTCGTTGACAGGATTATTGGGCATCAAGAAATGGATGCTGCTTATCCGAGAAAAATCATCCTAACCGATGAAACACAACACTTTGAAGAGTTCGTTAATCGCCAAAAATGCCGCTTTTGAGGTTCTGAGAACCCACAACGTGTCAATGTTAGGTGTTGATTTTGGGCTGAAGGCATAATTTGAAAACATCTTTTTGAGGCTGGTCAAGCAGTGACTATTACTGCTGCTCGATAACGCGACATGATAACCTAGATCTTTTTGTTGAAATCGGATAACCAATATGTGGTTTCAACAAGACGGTGTCACATGTCATAGAGACAGTAAAACACTTTCAGGTCGTGTACTCTCTCGTTTCGCTGATCCGAATTGTCTCCTTTATCATGTTATTTAAAAGCACAGTGCTATTGAAGCAAGCCAAAAATCACGCGTGCTTTAAAGTATGAGCTTAAGTATATTGAATGAAGGAAATTTTTCCACTTTATGCATAATATTGGATGAGTGCATAAGTTCGTGCCCGATTTCAAGTGCAAACTAAAATTGAAATTTTTTGAAGAAAGCGCTTTTATTAATCAATTATGTATTCGCCATCATGTTCGGCAATCTACTCCCAACGTTCAACCAATTTACGGATGCCTGATTCATAGAAATCGCGCGGTTTCTCGTTGAAAAAGGTGTCAAGGTGGTTTTTGACGTCTTCCACATTTTTAAATTTTTTTCCATTCAAATTGTTCTGCAGCGATCGAAACAAATGATAATCAGAAGGTGCAATGTCGGGTGAATATGGGGGATGCGGCATGATTTCCCAATTCATCTCCTTCAGTTTGGCCAGGGTCGGTTTTGCAACATGTGGCCTGGCGTTGTCATGATGGAAAAGAACTCCTTTGCGATTGGCCAAAATCGGACGTTTTTCATCAATTGCTTTCTTCAATTCGACCAATTGCTGACAATACTTGTTGGCAGTGATCGTTTCTCTAGCTGGCAAGAGCTCAAAATAGATCACGCCTCGGATATCCCACCAAATGCACAGCAGTACCTTCATCGGATGCAATCCACCTTTCGACATCGGTTCCGCCCCTTCGTGTGCCTGTTTCCATGTTCTTTTGCGTTGAACATTGTTGTACAGGACCCATTTTTCATCACCAGTCACGAGCCGATCCAAAAAAGGTTCGTTTTTGATCCGTCGAAGCAAAGAAATTGCTGTTGACATACGGTCCACTTTGTTCTTTTCACTCAACTGATGTGGCACCCATGTATCGAGCTTCAAAGTGTACCCAACCTTTTTTAAAAGACGAAACGCAGTTGATTTGTTGACGTTCAATTCACTGGCAACCTCTTCCGTCGAAATACGTGAGTTATTCGCAACTAAAGTCCTTAGAACATCGTCATCAAGCTCAGAAGGCCGTCCACTGCGCGGTTGATCTTCGAGGTTAAAATCTCCAGAACGAAATTTCGCGAACCATTTCTTTACTGTGCGGAGTGCTGGAACACGGTCCAAATAAACTTCGCGAATATCTTTAGTTGCAGCGCCCACTGTTTTTCCTTTGCGGAATTCGTATAACATAATATGACGCATATGATCTTTTCGTTGTTCATCTTCCATGCGTCTTTTCACTAAGCAACTCAAATCAAAATGAAGTTATTTTATGCTTGATTTACAGTTCGGACTGTCACCTTTCCAACGATATATAATATGTATATATTTCTTTCACGAGCGCCACTCTCAAACGATTAGTACGGCATCCAGCGGAATCGGGCACGAACTTATGCACTCATCCAATAGTTATGGAAAATTTCGACAAACGAGTGCGTATGTGTACGAAAAGCAGTGAAGGCCATTTGCTTGATGTTTTTATTCCATAAACACCTTCATCCTATATACTTTATGATTAAATATAAACATTTCAATCAAAGGACTAAAAACTGTATTTCCAAATAAAATTTCAATCTTGCATTAATTTTGGAACACCCTTTAATTAAACTGATTTCCATTTGAATAAGTGTTCATGAAATAGAAATTAAATTTTTGTTTTAATCCTAAATTCTATATTTCACGAATATTAGGATAATAATAATCACAAAGTTCAGTAATTGAGGTTGATAGAACCACGCGCATACATTTTATTTATTAAGAAATAAATTCAAAACTTTACTTCCATCTTCTTTTCTTTCTTCTTTCTGTATGAACTCCCATACATTTTGATCAATTTATGTGCGTAAAAAAAGTTTTAGAATTTTTGTATTTATGTACACGTATGTATATATAAAATTGTAATTTGCGGATATATGTATGAAAAAAAAAAAATATTTGCTACGATAAAATATGCCTCGTCTCCGGGTTTCTATTAACTCTATTTTACCTGTGGGCGTCAGCTTGTTTCTTGTTGTTGTTTATTTGGAGTTTTAGTTGCTAACTTTTCAAATTTGACACACATTTTACAATGCGCATACATGCCCACACTCATATATCTATTTACCACACATTTGAAAAATTATTTATTGAATGTGTAGAAGAACAAGAAAATCAGGAAACTTTTTTGTCAAATAAATTTGCTCAACTTTATGAGGCTGTAGAACGTTGTTTGGGTACATTAGCATTCATGCACATCTACATTTATACGTAGGTATGTATGTTGATTGAGTAAATTTAGTAACAAATGCAAGGTGAACAATTGCTTTTAAGCAGAGCGAAATGTACAAAAGTAATCTATAATATACAATCAAGTGTATGTTGGCGGATTTACATGTTGTTGCGAGGAGTATTTATTAAAATAGTGCTGAAGTTATATATATGTACATATGTATGTAAATGATGGCATTTCAAAATCCAAAATTTCCGTAGGTTCAAAAGATGAGTTGCTATAATGGAGATTGTCTTATCGTAGGGGAGCGAAGAAAGCCTGCATATCTCGCAAAGTTACGTATATGTTTGACCGCAACACGAGCGATATGGAAAAAGTATCGCAATTTGAATATGGAATCGAAACGCATTTGCAGACGGTGAAAATAAAGATATCCAAACACATGAGAAAGAAGATCTTTGAGAAGTAGGCCGAATTGCTCGAGACGTCTATGAAAAAATATGGTGACTTATAAGGGTGTCTCAAAATTAACGCAAGATTAACATTAAATTGAAAATCCAGTTTTTGATAATTTTTGAATCATAATATACATGTTTATGGGTAAATGGCCTCCACCACTTTCCGTACTTATAAGCACTCGTTTGTTGAAATTTTCCACGACTATTCAGCATAAATATGGGTGAATTTGATGCAACATTTAATCTAGTTCTAGTGTGGTTTTAGGCTTGTGGCAAGAGACCTGTGTTTTAAGATAGTTTCATAAATAAAAGGCAAATGGTGTTAAATCACACGATCTAGTGGGCCCATTCTGATCAGCGAAACGAGGGAGTACACTGAAATGTGTTATGCATTAATTGAGGTGTTTTACGGTCTCTATGACATGACACACTGTCTTGTTGAAACCACATATTGGGTACACCAATATCATCCAATTTCAGTAAAAAGATCCAGGTTATCATGACGCGTTATCGAGCAGCAGTAATAGTCGCTACTTGACCAGCCTCATTTTCAGAAGGTATGTACCAATTTTGCCTCTAGCAATAACACGTTGTGAGTTCTTAGAACCTCAAAAGCGGTATTTTTGGCGATTAAAAAACCCATCAAGGTGGAAATGTACATACTTCATCGTTTAGGATGATTTTGCTCGAAAAAGCAGCATCCATTTGTTGATGCTCAATAATCCATACAGCAAACTCTCTTCAACAGACGTATCCGACTATGAAAAAGTCAAAATAGCAGTTACACATCTGAAGAACAATAAAAAGGCATATACCTAAATATGGCGGCCAAGAAATGAAAAGATGGATATACCAGCTTTTTTCCAGTAGATAGTTGGACGAAAACGTGTTCGACGATTGTTACCTTACAGTGGTCTACAGAATGTATAAAAAGAAGAACTTCAACATTTGCAGCAATTACCGTTGGATAAGCCTTCGGTGGCCGCGGTAGCGAGTGGTTAGCATTTCGTACTGTCATTCAGAAGACTCGGGCCAAATTTTGTAAATGACCTTTGAGAAAAGGTTCGACACATATCAACTCTTTCGACAGCTTGTTCCAATTTGGTATTCCCGCACAACAAAAAAAAAGCTTGACAATACCATAAGTGCAATTCGAAATGGAAAGGGCTTTCCCAAGCCATTAAATGCCAAACGGGATTTTAGACAAGGCAAATTTTTATCGTGTGACTTCTTCAGAACGAAACAGAGTAGGTGCAATCCTCCACAAAATCACATCATAGACCTCAGCAACCGCAGAGTAAGTTTTGCTTTTTCCGGCTTGGAAAAGGAAGCGAATGGACCTGGCAGTGAACAAAGACAAAATGAAATATCTGCTGGCATCTAACAAACAGTTCACGTATGCACTGTTGGTAGCCATGACTTTTAACCAGCCAACCAAGCTATCGGATCCTCTGGCAAGATTGCTTCCTTCAGTCAAAAATTTGACTATAATGGAGCAGTTTGTACAATCAAACACACAAAAGGGAAACTTCCTGGCCGTCAATCCTCGCTTGGAGATCGTTCTTACCGTTTCACTGTCCTTCGACCAGTTTTACGTTGCTCTAAGTTATTAGTTTTTCAGCACCAGTCAGTTTCTGCCTTAATATGTCGAAGTTATTACGATAGGTACAGCAGCGGTTCGCAGTTGGAATTTTGGCTTAAGGGATTTCGTGTCATTAACTCATGTGGCATTCATACATCGAACTTTTTTATGTAACCCGCATTATTCAAGTAGTTTAAAACTATTTTTAGAGCAATCTTAAGCTCCGGGGCAATCGAAACGGTGCTCGCGTGATGGTCATATTCGACGATTTCCACTATTTCAACGACTTTTTTGGCAATTAGTCTTCCACACCATGAAGCATCAAAATTATAACAACGAAGTCGGCGAAAGCAAAATTTTGTTGGACTGTTACATTATCGGAGTCATAAACTGTATTCACATTTTCAGCTACCTGATTTGCGATTTTGCTTTTTTCGTAGAAAACTTGTAGAATATAGCGTATTTTCTCTTTGTTGGCAACCATCTTGTGCAAGCGCTCAAACACTACTGGGTTAAGTGATCAAAACTTCTCTCAGTATATTTTTTTAGTACGAAATTCATATCTATCGTACTCCAATCACACTTATAGAATAACGGTTATAGCTCACTAAACCCATATTTTGCTAAAATAATGGATTACTTCTTACTATATCCAATCTTATACGCTACTCCTTGTTGCTGGTGCCCTTGCATACCGTGATTAAAGTTGAGCCATCTTCATCTATTGTACATACACATATCTAAGCAAATACTTTTTTCTACCTCCAGCCTCAACAATAATATATTGTATTTGTTTTCGCACTCTAGGGAAAATACAATAACACATGACTCTAATGATAATAATATGCAAAATAAACGTTGAAAATGTTGAAAACTTAAAATTATTTTTTCACATAACAACCTAAGGGAGGGAAATTTTGAAAAAATACACGTACAATGAAATAATAAAAAAAAAAATGTGAGGTTATTGAAACTCATGGACTCCTACATAATACTTATGTATATATAACGTAGAGGGGTATGGGAGAAATTGTGTGAAATTAAAATTAGAAAAAAATACATGCAAGCTTTGCATTCATTTGTCAAACATTGTTTGAATACAAGCTGTGGTCACACTTAATGCTCAATAGCGGCTCGAGGAGGATGGGGAGAATGTGAAGCATTGATTACTTTTAAGAAGCGCTTTCTATTGTTGTTTTTCCCCTACACTTACGAGTACATATACAAAATAATAAATATCATTTTCACCCGAACTCGCCACAACCATACCTACCCCTCTTCCCGCAACAGTCATGAAAGTCTGCGCATTTTTTTTCACTGCCTGCTTGTTTATTTATTTTTATTTTTTGTCTATTTGTCTCAGCATACAATTCATTATTTATAACCGTTTGCAAAGAAATAAAACATTCATAGCTTTCAACATGCCATGTTGTGCCCGGTTTGTTGCCCAGCTGCCGCTGCTCGGGAGTTGGTAGTTGCATAGGTGACTTTTCGCACGCCTTACAGACATACTGTTCGCTATATACACAAACACAAATGCGTATACATATAAATACCTACATATATGGTATGTATATTTTATGAAAATGAGTGGAAAGTTAGAAATCGTAGAGAAGTACTTTGGCCTTGCCGTATACCTCGCCGCTCCCCCTCCGCAACGTGGCTTGTAATGCTCTCGCGTGTCGCATTTGCTTTTACTGTTGTGCTCGTAAATTTTCTATTTAAGTCTGTATTTCAATAAATTTATGATTATGTTTGAAGAAACCTACATACATATATTTTTACATTCACATACACACATATATGTATGTATGTATGTATTTGAGTGTGATAATGTGTGGGTGAAACAATAAAACAAGCGCTGACAACTTTATTGAAAATCATATGAAAATTTGTGTAATAAATATAAAATAATAAAAATTCATACAATTATATATTACACTTCATACAAACATGCGCACATACTTACATATTTAGGAGTATTTATACATATGTAAATTTATTTATGTATGAATTTCTAAACATGCTGAGCGCAGTTAAGTTCTTTTTCGTTGTTGTGTTTAGCATTGGATTTTTAGCCTTCGACTGTCGGCGAGTTAGAATTTTGACATGTTTGCGGTTTAGATAATCGAAAAGTGAAATTTATTGCGGCATTATTATGTCAGCAGGTAAAGTAAATTGTTAGTGCATAGCGAGTTTTGTAGGGCAAATAATTTAGATTTATTGTCGAAATTTTTTCGTTCAGTTTATTTTGATTGAAATTTTTGCTATAAACTGAACTTTTATATTAAGTATTTTTATTATGTTTTTCACTTTTCGAAATTTACTTTTTTTAATTATGGTAATTTAATTTTGTACTTGTAAGACACCAAGACAAAACAAAGCTGTTTTTAAAAGGGATTCACCTAAAATTTGCAGAAATTAATACCCGTACATTTTCTTATTTAAGTTTAAAGCAGAGATAGTCAACAAACACAATGTTTAAGCGTTTGCTTAACCACCATAAATCTTTTATATAACTGCCGTGTGCGTGGAATTCCCCGTCTTTTCACACAATTTCTGTCTGTCCCATCACGCGCCAATCTTTATATCCTTTTTGGCCTAAATTCCGTTTGTCGATCGACTGCTTAGCGGCGACTGTTCGAGCTAACGACAATTCAATCTAAAAGCAACAGTCCTCGCTCGCGTACGGCAGCATTCTGACCTGCGAATCCTATATCTTATGTTAACATATCCACCTATTTGAAATATTTTGTTAAGACTGACAAATTTTGAAATTTCTTAATTAAAAACATTGTGAAATAATTAAAAAAAAACCGCCAGCCCTTTACTTCCACCAAGCTCTTAGCGACTTGATCACACAATGATATCATTTTGTTTCGCTAACAAAAAGATTAACCCAACGAAATGAAATCGTTAACACTAATTTCAAAATAATTTCGGCTATGATTTAACAGCAGACTTCAATATTTACGTTTAACATTATCTGTTAAAGATTTAACATAAACGAAATTTCTTCGCTTCGGGTAAAAGCTGCTTTAAAGTTAATATTTCTAAATGTTTAAACCGAAACGATATACATTTTTCGATTAACGTGAGATTTATCGTTACGATGCAGCCTTCGTCGAAAGATAACCATTTCGTGCCATCAAAAATACAGGTCTGTATTTTGCCATCCGTCAAACCAAACATCTTTTTTGGGTTTTAGTTTTTACACGCTTTTTATTAGCTTCACTTGTATGTCAGTCAGTATGTCAGTATGTCAGTATGTCTGTCTGTCAGTTTGTAACTTTTTAGCGGTGACGCGATCCTAATTTAAAATGCGAATCGTTGCATACATCATGGCGTTCCAATTAACAAAATTAATTTAGAGAAAATCAAAAAATAAATAAAATCGTAAATATAGTTTAAAAAAACTAAAAAAACACGCTTTTAAAGAATATTGTACTAAAAAGTTGAAAATAATTTTGAAAATATACTTAAGACAATAGTATACAAAAAATACTTGTATAATTAAGCGTGGGGCGCTCGATATATGGAAATTATGGTACAAAGCTCCCCACGCTTTTCTCTTAATTATACAAGTATTTTTTATATACTATTGTCTTAAGTTTATTTTCAAAATTATTTTCGACTTTTTAGTACAATATTCTTTAAAAGCGTGTTTTTTTAGTTTTTTTAAACTATATTTATTATGGAACTGTTTCAGACTATATGTTCTTTGGAAGTAGTGAAAAAACTACAACAATAGTTTTGGACGGTAGAAGTCATCATAGAACATGTTTTGTTTTAGCCAAAAGTCAGCATTTATGAAAATGGATCGCGTAATAATCGTAGAACACGTTAAAATTGTTAAAACCTACTTCAAAAATGGTGAGTCAAACGTGGCTAAGTTTTGTGCTTTAAGAGGAGTTTACGGTTACAATTACTCAAGCCATTGACAAAATTTTAAAGAGATTTGTCTCTGATTATAGGTATTGTAAGGTCCGTGCATCATCATTTTGCTCGGCCACCTCCAATATCGCTCCAGCAATTGATAGTGTAGCCGAAGACACGAAAGTCTGAGCGTTTTCGACGTTCTGAAGAGCTTGGCACTTCCTTACGGCACATTATGGCATATTGTGTATTGTAAAGTCCGACTTACATAACAATTGAAGCCAGCTGACGTTTCACAGCGCCATACATACGTCGATTTTTCGAATAAAATTTTCTTCAGCGCATATTTCCCACTCGGGGGATACATAAATAAGCATTTGAAGATCCGGGAATCTTTTAAGATAATTGAAGAGAAGCCGTTATACCTATAAATACTTATTGTCTGGTGCGCACTTAGGTATAATTGGACATTACTTCTTTGGAAAGGAGAATGGCGAGGCTGTCAAAGTCAATCCGTAGCGTTATGGTCGTATGATAACCGACTCTTTCTTTTAATAACAGAACTTGAACAATATGTGGTTTCAACAAGAAAGGGAAAGAAATTTTCTGGCTACGGAATCTCTCACCTTGGCGATGCCAATTGGCCACCGAGATCGTGGGATTTGACAAACTAGGATTTTTTTTGTGAAGCTACGCGAAAGGCCGTCTTTAAGCTAATAAACTTTTTTCTGTTGAGCACATAAAAACCAACATTCGCTAAGTTATGTATCTCAGCCATACCTATATGTGCCAAGAATTGGTCGAAAATTACTTCAAACGGGTCAAAGTTTGCAAAAACTCGCGAGGTAGGCATTTGATTGATGTGATCTTTCACTTCTAATGAAATGAGGAAGAATGAAATTTTATAATAAAAAACCACAAAATGAATAACCCTGTTTGTATAATCTTTAAAAATTCTCTTGTAAACTTATTTCTTATGGTTTTTTTTAATTAAAGCAATTACCAAACCAACCCATTCCAGCCATAGATTGCAGTCCAGTACTTAGCTTGCCTGGATCATATTACTTTTCCAAGATTTTTGAATTCTAAAGTTTAAATGTTTAAAGATTTTCCAAACAAGATTTCCAATTGTTTTTTTAAATAAACTTGGTTTCAAATAATAAATTACTCCCCTTCAGCTTTGGCTAATTTTATCATTATTTTAAATAATTTTGAGTTTTAGTGAAAAACTTAAAAGAAAAAATTAAAAAAGAACAATTTTCTTTTAAAAAACGACCAATCATAAATAAATATTAGAAAAACCAGTAATCTCTTTAAATTTAAGGCTAAAAATCTCAAATAAAATAACCAGACCCAAGAAAATAATAATAAATCATGACTTTCGAAGTATATGACCACCTTTAGTTTTTATCAAAATTATTTCCATAAATAACTAAATCATTTTACTTACACATCACATTTAGTAATAGTGAATCTTCCATTGCTGAGATTGGCAAACGTGGATTTGAACCTGCACATTTCAGCAGTGTGCCGTCATCTTCGGGTTGTGGGTGGAAGGATAAGGTTGAGAAGACTTTGCCGTTACTTTGTGTTGTCGTTAGCTGTAAAAAGAGAAGAGAAGTTACAAAAAAAAGAGCATATATAAATTAGTAAAAAATATTGCAGACCATATCTGAAAATCTTTATACTGACCCTTTAGTCACTTCTAAAAAATTTTGCAGAAAAAAAAGTTATTCCAAATCTAGAAAATAAGGCAACACCTTAGAATAATGATAAAATCTGATAAAAGATTATTCCAATATCATTCTTTTACGTATATTTTTTACAATTTGTCTGAGAAATAAGTAAACCTCAAGCAAAGAGCTAGGCTAGAGTTTAGAGTGGTTATAAACGATCACCGAGACGCAAGTAGAAAAGCCGCTGATCATGTTGGCATATCGATTAGATCATGTCATAACATTTTTGCCAATGCTCGTTTTTTGTTTCGATTTCGCAAAAAAAAAGCAGCGGTGAATAAAAAGTTGCTGTGATACGCCGCTGAAATTAAGGCTCAATCATAGCAGTGAAAGCACTCTGGCTCGCCAAGACCATATAAGATTCGACAAGTGCCTTCGAAGGTGAAGATTACCTCATTATATTTTTTGATTTCAATAACATAGTGCATCATAAATTCCTTTTGCTATGTCAAAAGGTCAGTAAAAATGAAGCGATCAAGAAAAACTCCTTGATTTGGGAAAAAACAGTTCATGGCCTCGCTTTACGATAGAGCATTTGCTCACAATTCATTGAATATATGTTTAAATATACATATATTTATTTACATAGATAACTTTTTCAAAATCACTGTGGATCATTTTTGCATTAGATAACGACTAATATCTCAGGCAGATATTTTTTTAAAAGCTAATTTGGTTTTTGTATAAAAAATCAGTTTAAAAATATTTTCAATTTGTATGTATCCTTAAAAATTGAAGAAAATTAAAGAAAATTGTTGTTAGCTTGTTGCTATAAACATAAGCCTTAATACAGCCCCACAAAAATGGTATAGGGGCCATTTTGACTGCCAATGGACCGACCCAAACGTGAAATAAACTGCGCACGAGGCGAGCTTCAACTGGGCTATTGTTTCGCGTGATGTGTGGCATGTGGCTCCGCATTGACGAAAGCACTATTTAGCCATGTCCAACTCTTCAATTTTGGGCAAAAAAACTTTATAATCATCACATGGTAGCGTTGTCCAATCTTTTATTTCGTCTTTGAAAAGGTGCCATCCACTGATGCTGCCTGCCCATAACGTAATGGAGTAACTGAGGCACAACTGCTGCTATGAACGGCGGCAAATCGATAATTCACGGTCATTGTTAATACTCGCGGAAGCAAATGCAATATTTTCTTCTGTGCGAACCCTATGTGTGCATGTTGAGGATTTAATTTACAATAATGAAAATATGGTCCGAAATTAGGCACAAGATTCGGAATAGCGACAGCAGAAGGTCGACCAAAATTGAGGTAATCCCTACCAAACTGAAAACTGACACAAGGCACGAAACCAACGAAAGCTGTAAAACCAGCGTTGCCAAAAACAAAAAAAAAAAAAAATTGCTAAAAAGTCACTCTTCACATATCCCTTAATTTTCATCCCTGAAGCCCCTGAAACATGTTCAGGTTTTATACCAAACAATTGACATCGTGCTGAAAAAATTGTGTTCATGATTTTTAGTACTTTCTTGAATGATTTAAAAATGGCAACATACTCTTATATAGATCTGAAAGTTGCAGTGTCGAACTATATACCTATTTTATTAGAACCAATATTTCCTAAAATGATGACTCAGATACTCTATTGAGGTAAATTTACTATGTTTTCTACATTTTTATTTTTAACATACCGTTCCTCTTTTGAAGGGCCGATTATTTTGCGTCCACCGTATCTCTGTATCGGGCACTGACCCAGCGACCACACATGTTAAATTATATTGATTGCCAGATGAGAAGACTTTCAGTTTATTTGTGAGATTCACAGATGTGGGGCTTACTGCAAAAATTATGAAAAACCAATAGAGTATTTAGTGGGTATATTTCAAAATGTTTTTGGGTTAATAAATTAACTATTAACATTTTAAAATTTGACATGTAATTTTTATAAAAAAAGTTGTAAAAGAAAACTATTAGTCGTAGCTGTATTTTAAAGGAAAATTAATTAAATTAAGAAAAA
Organism: Ceratitis rosa; assembly: GCA_037013455.1. Lineage (NCBI taxonomy): Eukaryota > Metazoa > Arthropoda > Insecta > Diptera > Tephritidae > Ceratitis > Ceratitis rosa. The sequence goes on along the minus strand of JAWMAG010000020.1, from coordinate 7,081,688 downwards.
TTATAAAAATTTCAGATTTTTAAAACAAGTCTTATTATTTTAATTAGGTAGACCTTTAGAATTTTTTTTTGTGGCAATAAACACCAAAGCTGCGTTTCTTATACGAATTTTATAACCAAAAAAAAAATTAATAAAAATAAATAAAGAAAAAATTGTTTCTCCAAGCACTTAACATAATCTTCATCTAGTTCTACCTTAAGTGCTTGACAATATTTGTATGTTACTATTAATTTGCTATATGCAGCTTCACATCAATACATTCTAAATTTTTCAATAAATTCCAACTTACACAACATTTCGATGCGTATACTACGTTCCACTGGCGGCACCAATTTCGTATTTGACGCCTGACAACGGTATGTATTGTTCAGAGCCGAACGCGAGATGTTCGGCACCTCCAGGCGATTAACTGTTACATGACGACCCATCGATACGCCATTGCCAGACTCCAATTGTCGCGTGCCATTTATCCAGGTGACGACAGGTTCAGGGCGGCCTGAAAATAATTGCAAAAAAATAAATGGAAAGTATTTTTAAAAGGAATTTCCACGTAAAATGGAGGATAGAGAAAGAGAGAGAGAGATGATATGGAACAATATATACTTCTATAAGTAAAAACTTTGGCTTAAATAATAAATATTATTAAAAAAAAGAACAAACTCAGCATTGCTTGTTAGAAGTGCTTTTATTTTATTTTATTTTATTTTATTTCACTAACCTAGATATTTGCACATTTGCCAACTGTAAAGTGCAATGACTGCCATAACAAGATTCTAATTTTCTTTCAAATATCTACTATGAGTACACTGCAAACTTTCAGCACAGTCATAATAGTAAAACAGATTGTGACCAAGATGGTCGTAATAATCGCGTATGCATTAGGGTGATATAAAGAAAATTAAAAAAGGTTGGTAATTGAATTTTTGGAATTTTCTTCACAGCTTTCTTTGTAAATTTTGTTGTACATAAAAAGTAAAATTACAAATATTAAAAAAAAAAAATAATTTTTTAATTTAATTTAATTTTTTTTAAATTATTTAGTGAAAAAAATCAACTTAATTTAACAAAAATATTTAAGAAAAAATTGAAGTTTATATTAAAAAACTGAAAATATTGAGCCATAAGGTTCATTGTTGAATGAACAGCAGGCCATACAAAAGATGTTAAGGCAGTAGAAAGCAAAATTTTAGCTTAAACAAGTAACCGTGGTTTGATATCTGCTGAAAGAATTCTAATCCTCTTTTCTGTTGTTTAAATTTAATTAAATCTATTATACAGTTTGCTTGAAGAAGCAGAAAAAAATTTCTAACAATAGAGACCAAAAAATTTTCTTTTAATAATTTTTGTTTAGTATTACATGGCTGCTGTGGGATGTTTTATTTATTTTTTCTTCAAAACTAGTGGTTTTTTCTTATGCTGGGAAAATTAAGGATAATTAAAAATTTGCGCATTTTTGTATCACCCTAATGTGCATATGCGTATGTATGAATATGCTTGAATATGGGTCTCAATATGCTCATAAATGCAAACAGATCTACAATGTAAGTCAGTCCTGCTTGGTAGCGACTCCCTTTACACTCCAAACCCCGCCAACTCGCCAACACGCAACATATTGCACTCATCGTCTGCAATATAGTTTTCGATGGCATATTTTTCTTACTTACTTCTTCTATGGCACTTGTATAAGAAAATGTAATAATTCTGCTGCACTCAATGCGCACGAAACGAACGCTGAGCTGTTGGTTGAATGCTTGGTTGGTTGGATGGTTGGGTCAGTACAGGAAATGAAAACCACAGAATTATTATTATTTTAAGTAATGTAAAGTGCAAAGTTCCCGAACCACCAACGCATACATACATACATACATACATACATACATACATACTACCACATTTACATTCATACACAGACATACATAGTTGGTTGTTAGATGTGCGAGTACAGTGTTAGAGCGATTTTGGAGCTTGAACGGCTCAAACTTGGGCTTGAACATTGCTTTGCAGTGCTGGCTATATGCACGAAGGACTGCAATAATAGAACACACACCACATACTTATATAATACTATAATAAAACACATTTTTGTTGGTGTTTCACAACTATGTTAGTTGTTATTAACGCCAATGTTGTTGTTGCTGTGTGCCATGGTTGGTGGTTTGTACAACTGATGCCGGTATTGCATTGCATTGTAGCCGCAAGACAGTCACCACAAGCTTACTTGATTACTTTTACCATCACCGTTCGTGTTATGGGTCGTTTGTTGGCTTGGCCTACGTCAACTGTTTACGTCATGCCCACTGCACCACAATTATTTCTTCAACACCACACCAAAATGTATGTGTGTGTGTGGGTGTGAGTTGATCATTGCAATGTGTTAGAGACTACATGGCAATGGTGATTGGGCGGTTCGAGTACCGGTTATGCAGGCAAGCGAAAAAATATTGTTTTAATGTCATAAATGTAATTGAGCCAAAATCTTTCTTCTATTTTAGTAGACTAAAATATTAGCAGAGAAGTGTGCGAAAGAGTTGCCATAGTGAAGAATACAACTTAGATAGCTGGAGGTCGAAAGCTTAAGTGCATTTGGTTGGCTGGTGTTACTTGTTGGGAGTCTGTGTGTGAAAGTTTTTGTTTTCAGTAATTTTCCAGAAGAAGGTATTAAATTTTTCACCAAACAAAAAAGTTATTTCTCTACCACTGGCACACCATTTTAACTCTGGTGTTATTTTGCTACATTATTTATTTTGATGGTGGGAGTGTCTGGGTTTGGCGAGCAGTAGCCTCAGTAGGTAATTTGCTCTTTATTGAAGGAAATACGATAATTTGAAATATAAAACTATACTGAAAAATAATATGGAGCCATCTGTAGGCAAACAATGACTTGGCACAAGTTGGATCTTCCAACAGGGAAATGATCCTAAGCACACAATGTAAATAGTGAAGGATTGGCTGCAGCTTTATGCCTCGCGGCAGTTGTATTCACCACCGTAAAACGCGGACTTGAACATTATTGAGCATATATGAGAAATATTAGAGTGAAAAAGTTGAAAACTTTCTACATGTAAATAATACTCCAATGCTTAAAGAGAAAAGTCAAGAAAAGTGTCAAGAAATAATAAGATTCACTTTTGTATCTGTAAAAGGTATGGGATGGATTAAATTCCAAACAACAGGGGTCTTATATAGATTTTAGTCCGCCAATGTTTTAATTAATTTAAATACAAAAGAATGCATTCTCTATACTATAGGCTTAGATTTTTCACTTTAAACACAATTTTGCAGCAAACATCAGCTAAAACATACTGATATAACCCATCAAAAAATGCTACCTCTCTTAGAATTGATTTATTTAAAATATTTTATAGACATCTGGTGAGTTATAATACAAGAGTTTCTTTAGGTATGTATTTCAACTGTATAAAAATTATTTTTATTAAATTCACATACTGGAATCATATATCTATTGTTTAAAACTGAGCTTTTTATCACATCTCTCATTTTAAAATCACCGGAGAAGTAACGCTGTGAAATGTTTTTCTTCGGCTATTAATTACTCTTTTACTGGTTATCCTCATGCAAAGCAAAAATTATGTTGAAGGTTGTGACATATTCTGTGCTATATCCCATAAAGTTGTATGACTACTCGGTAATTTAAGTCATATCTTGTCGTAATAATGACGTCAGCTGCATTTGACACCATCCTATATTTTTAAACTAATTCTGTCTTTCTGTGTTACAATGTTCTGTTGAAAAAGTATCAGAAATTTTGTTAAACTTTAAATTCATAGTACAGCCATCAAAGTAGACTTCTTCAGAAATAATACAATACATTTATGTGAACGAAAGTAGTAATTTTGGTTTTGGAAAGAGCAAAAAAAAAAAACAAAAAGTCGTTCGAAGCCATATCATGAATATATAGTAATTCTAAAGTGCTTGTTGAATTTTCAGTCAGAAACTCGTTTACAATGATTGTTCTGTCAGATGGTGGTTTATTTTGGTGCAAAATTTATGAGTGTTTCTATCCATAAATATGACCGTTTTGAACACATTTGAACTGGTTTCGTACCACATTTGCTCTAGTGGATAATGCTCATACTCAGAGTCACCGTACAATGCGTACCAAATGCGATAGTGCTGCTGTGGAGCAGAGTATGAAGAAGACCCAAATTAACCCATCCGACATCGCGCGCAACAATTGGAGCTGAGCCCATACACTTTAAGGAAGAGTTTGCGGAAGAATTTTGGTTTGCGTACTTACAAAATCCTGCACATGTAAAAATTGAAGCCAGAGAACCATCAAGCGCCTCGCTCGTTTGACGAATATGTATAGATGGCTACCGCTCCATGTTTATACAACGAAGTTTTGTCGATGAATATCACTTTTGGTTGAATGGGTACGTTGATGAACACAATTATTGTATTTGTGGTGATGATAATCCACAAGTCTTTATTGAAATGCCTTTCTCTATGGGCATAGAGTATCTTTGGGCCATATTTGTTCAATAAAGCCGACCATAAAATGTTACAGTCAATGGGGAACATTATAAAGCCATGGTTAATGACTTTTTCATGCTTAAATTGAAAGGTGTTGGAGTGGACGACCTTTGCTTCCAACGAAACGGAACCATCAGTTTATTGAAGGAAACTTATGGTAAACGTATTGTCTTGCATTGTGGACCAAGATCGTGTGATTTAACACTGCTGAACTCTTCTTTTTGAGGTTATGTGAAATCGTTTGATTGTTTGTCTAAGCAGATGAGCCCAGACGGTTGACGCCTGGTAGAGAAGATTTGCTGCAAAAAGCGTTCGAAAATTTTGGTTCATTCGTACCAAATACGGCGTTCACTTGCTTGAATTGATTTTTGAAATATAATGGCAAAGCTTTATCTCTATAACAAAACTAAGTTCTTGGTCATCTTCTTGAAAACCAGCTGTCTAAAAAAACATTCCTTATACTATAATAAAGTATTAATTATTTTGTAATAAGTAAACACTGCTTCGCCTGTGTACTGAAATTCATAATTTTCATTTAAAATATCCAGTGATCGAAGTCGAAGGACAGACTTGAGAACACATCATGGTTAATTTACAAACTTCTTTCATTAGGTGGTAATGAAGTGCTTCCCTGAAATTAAAATTTTTTGGCAACCTAAAATTCTGTTAATTTTTATTGGGCTTCTTTAAAGCACTTAGCCACCAAAAAATTTATATGCAAACGAAAAAGTTTACTAATTTTACCGCTGAGCTTTTAACAATCACTTTCGACATTTTTTAAATACCTACATACCGTTAAACAAATTGTAATATGAAAAAAGTCAATGAGCTTCAAAACTTGTTGTGGTTAAATTAGCCATAATGAACAATGGTTGTGTTGGTAAATACAGTATAAAAACAACAACAACAATAAGCAAACACATGTGTGCAAAATGTGCTGTAAAATGTTGGTGCAGGGGAAATACAGTGCGTATGAGTTACCACAAAACCCATTTTTGTTTATTTTTTGCATTTGGCGTTATGAAAACACTTTTTCCATTGAAAAAAAGTTTAAGCTAAAAATTTTAATTATGTTGTACGTTTATGAAATTTTGGAAATTAATTTAACATTTTCAACTGACTGCCAAGGCCAACACATTTGCACTTTGACTTCATAAATTTTTTCAATTTTTTTATTTCTTTTAAATACATATTGCATGTATATTTATTATCAAGCCAAAACGAATATATATACATATGTATATTATACATTCATGTTATACCTAACAAAATTAAATGTATATTAAAATTTAATTAATTAGTATTTTTAATAGTATATCGTAAGTATTTCAATTGTATAGTACTCAAATTTATGTAAAAATAATTAAAACTATGTTGAAGTACTTTTACAGATAAGAAAAGATATTTTAATTTCTTTTTACCTCTATTAAAGTTATTATTAATATTTTCTTTTATTTTCGTTCGTTCCTCTACAATCATTCTGTTAAACTCTGATATATAAATATGTATGGTATATGTAAGTGACATATTTTGATAAAGCTCAGTCAATGAGAGATTGCAAGCAAAATTCAAAATAAAATGGGCGACGTCAGCAAATGCCTTGATTAACTTTTAACATTTTGTGGCACGAAAGTTGGGTGGAGACGAAACTTCTTGAAAAGCCCCAAAGTACAAATGTTTTTATTATACATACATATAAAGGTTTATATATGCAAAAAAAAAAAAAAAAAATAAAAAATAGATTTAACAACACTCTTTTGGATACAAATGTTTGCATAAAAAATGAGCAACTTCTCTATGCAAGCAAAATAAAATGTGTGAGTGTCCTCAGTGTGACTGACTTACTGGTTACTACTTAGCTGCTACGTTGGCTTTTGGCTGGCTGGTTGTGTTAGTGGTAAAAAGGGGACTTATAGACTGACACTACAACCTCACTTCACACCTACCGTTAGGCATTGAAAATAGCAAATATTTCTTTCTCATTCAACTTCAAACTCGTCTTTTGTTTGAGAATTCTACGAAAAGGATATTGTACTGAATATGAAAGTTAAATAAGCAAAAGCATAGGAGATTGTGTAGAGCTTCCAGCTATTTTTTCGCATTTAAAAATATGCAAATATGCACATAGTAAAGCTGCTGAGAACAATATAACAACAAAACAAGGGGGAAAATAACAAAAAAAAAAAAGAAAAAAAAAAACAAGTTAAGAAGGGCTGTCTTCGGTCATGTCGTAGTCGGTACACCTTTCACGAGCAAATCAAACTTATTGTAATGCATTTTAGTATGAAAAATAAAATTAATATCGGCCGTAATAGTCGAGTGTTTAACATTGCGTATTGCCATTCTGAAAACCAGGGTTCAAATTTTGGTACGACCAATATCCAAAATGATCGAAAATTAATTTTTCTAATTGCGGTCGTTCCTTGGCAGGGAATGTTAAGTCCACCGACTCAATCAGCTGTTTTTAGGGGGCTGAAAATAAACCGTAGATCTTTAATGTTACCTGCTGATTTAACCGAGGGTAGGTCGCATAATGCTTTGTTGTGCAAGCGTTTGCTACTTGGGTGCTACCGTAAAGAACACCCTAACAGGCACTTAGGGACTGCATTTAGCACCACCTACAACAACTGCTGGACAGTGCGGCTTACCAACAGGCATTAAACGCCCATCACCGAGAGTCAGTCAACATCTTTCTGAACTCACTTACAGTGAAGGGCGTTTATGGATTCAAACCACCAACTATGGCAGACGAAAGGCTGGAGCTGCATCGAGAGTCCCACTTTGTACTGGCACAATTTATATCTGGATATTGTAGTAGAGTCCCTCACGACACTAATCCCCTTTCCGTGGGATCGTGGGATTAGAATTCCGCTACAACAACATCAAACTGTAGATCTCTCCATTTTCTGAAAAACATCAGTACGCATACCACGTCTTGATGTTTTTCCAACAAATGAACGGACCTATAGTTTATACTAAGCCGCCTCCGAACGGCTGATGGTTTTTTATGAGGAGCTTTTATTTCATGACCATGACATAAATTCACTAGGAGGTGTTGACATTCCCTGCCGAGGGGCGACCACAATTAGAAAATTTAACTTAATTTTTTATTTAAATTAATTTTCCATAACTTTTGGATGTTGCTGGCACTGGGATATGAAACCGAGTCTTCCGAATGTCAGTACGCAATGCTAACCACTCCTCCGAATTTGATGATTTTCAGTGCCAAAATTTACTTTAGAAGCTTTTTCGCCAATTTTTCTTTAACCAAAATCTCATATCTGATACTTTTTCGCTAAATTTCTGAACCAAACCAAAAAATTAGTTATATGGAGTCTATTTTATATAGTTTTCTTATATCGATAATTTTCAATACATTATATGTGTGAAAAAGAAAATAATTTCATGGATTCCTTAGATGCCTTATTAGAGTATTATTGAACCTAAATCACATTTTTGAACAAATTAGTTATACCAGAGGAACTTGTTATAGTGGTCCGATCTGGTTGTTTACGACAAATTGTCAATAGATATACATATATACCTATACATACACCCATAAACTAAGTTTTGGTCAAAAGAACTAAAAAAATTAGGGATTATTTTGCTTTCAAACTGACTGACGTACAGACAGACATGTCTACATCAACTCAACTCTTCATTTTGAGCTGATGGATATATGGTAAGTTTGATCAGTCTGTTGCTACTCCTTCTGGTACTTATGTACATACCTTGAACCAGAGTTAAAGTACCATTCCATGTACATGAAAGGTATAAAAATATCAATAAATAAAAATAAAACATTGAGAAGAGAAAGTCACAAACAAACAAATAGAACTACCTATAGAAAAACATGGAAAGGGGCAACGAAATGAATTCATATTGAGGCAACAGTCGAAATTGTATATTCAGGCGAGTTTTGTAGGCAAACAAACTCTGCACTTACAATGTAAATGAATACGAAAGAGGCTTTTGCAAATGAAACAAAGCTATAAACACACACAAACAAACGCAAATACCAGCAGTAGTTATTTAAAAAATAAATAAAAAGAGAAAAAAATAATACATTAGTCAACTTTAAGTCGATAAGGATATATGTACGTGTATGTATATCTGTATGTAAATATGTAAGAATAAAACATGCATAACAAAAATCGCTTTACTACAACAGAACAAATAACCGCAACAAGAACAACATGTACAAATAAAGGAACTACGTAACGGAAAAGCAAACGGAAAACAAACGGCAATGCAACAAAAGAGCGAGTGAGCGAACGAACAGCCAGTCATTTGAAGAAAAGGGTTTAGGGCCAGCCAACCCAAATGTGTAGTACGACCGAGTATTCCGTCCGAGTTGTAAGTTGTATGGGTAGGCAACGTTAATGCCGGAAACGAAATGTAAATTTTTACCTAAGCGCATCCAAAAGGCCATCGAGTGCTGTGCAATACAAGGGCAAGGGATTGGAGTGTGTTGTATGGCTTAGGTGTTCTGCATAATTTCGGCGCCGTAGCATGGGAGGTACCACAAAATTTAATGGTTTACAAGTTGAAATTTAGTTAAAAGAATATTTTTTGAAGGAGTTGACTTGCATGCATTTTGTGTTGTATTTATTTATTCGAGCGCGCGCCTCTAATGGTAATTGGAGCATTGCCAGGGAAGTGTCAGAGCGGTTTGTTCGCAATTGAATAGCTATTGAAGGTGTTCAGCTGAAAATTGGCTTGATTGCATAGTTGTTGTTTTTGTTGAAATATACAGCAATAAATTTATTATTTCTTAGTGGGTTTATACAAATAAAAAACACTACAGTGGTAATGTTGCCTAAATACGTGTATATAATAAAATTTTTATTAAATATATTTATGCCCACACAATTCATAAAACTATACATGATTTTGTAAGATTTGCTTTTGTTTTTAATATTTATTCTGATTTTATATCACAAAAACTCCATAATATAGTACTTTAGAGACAGTTTCATACTCCCTTCGCAGTCGGCTACATGGCTGACTGACCAGATTGTCTTTCGTCTTTTTCGTGCTACCTTCTACTCTTACAAAAATCGACGACTATCAAAAAGAAATCGTTCAAATGCCAATATTGAAGTAGTGCGTGAGAATGTCGATTAACGGCCAAAAATGCCACTTTTGGGGTTGTGAGAACTCACGAGTGATTGTTGAAAAGCGAATTGGTGTAGATTTTGGGCTGGAGGCATAATTGGACCATACTGTTTTGAAACTGAGGCTGGTCAAGCAGTGACTGTTACTGCTGCTCGACATCGGGACATTATAACCCAGTGATGTGGCCAATATGTGGTTTCAACAAGACATGTAAAGCAGCCCGTAAAATACCCTTCAATTACTACATGAGATATTTCCAGGTCGTGTACTCTGGCGTGATTTAACACCATTCGATTTCTTTTGATGGGGTTATTTAAAATCACTGGGATGTAAAAACAAACCCAAAACCACGTGTGCTTTAACGGAGGACATTCAACGTTGCATCAATAAAATTCAGCTACATTGATACAGAATTGTCATGGAAATTTTCGAACGAGTGCGTTGGTGTATTGAAATCCGTGGAGGCTGTTGGCCCAATGTGTTATTCCATATATAATCTTATCCTGTGTACTTTCTTATTCAATTTTAATCTTGCGATAATTTTGGGACACCCTATATATTGAGATTTTGAAAATCTAGTCAGTTAGTTGATTAAATAGATTGCTCGATAACGGAACTTTTTGATACGTTGTGATACCTATGTTGATGCTGTGAAGGAGATCTATGTATTTTATGAAGTTCAGGAGACTAATGATACCTACAAATGCAAGATCTGCAAGCCAATCGAAGAAAAATTCGCCCGGAAAACTATAACGGACCGCACGAGGAGCCACAGAGTGATAGAGGTTGGCAGGACTGTTATATGTTTACATATCAAATTTGAGCGCGATCTGTCACATAGTTTTTTTTACGGCACTATAAACAAGTCAACTTCGAGTGTGTTTTTCGAATTTTACTATGGAAATTAACGTTGAGCAAAAGAGTTTGTTTGAAATTTTGTTATTCCAATGGAATAAGTGCGACGGACGCAATGAAAATGTTGCAGAAGGCATATGGGGAGTCTTGCCTATCACGTGCACGTATTTTTGATTGGTATAAGTCGTTCAAGGACGGCCGATCATCGCTGGAGAACTTGCCCCATGATCGTCGTCCAGCAACGTCAATAAACGAAGAAAACGTCGAAAAAGTAAAGAAAATTGTGTTGGAAAATCGTCGTGTGACTGAAAGAGAGATAGCTAGTGAGCTCAACATATCAAATGGATCCGCTCATAGCATTATTCACGATGTTTTGGGCATGAGATGTGTGTCTGCTCGACTTGTTTCAAAATTGTTGCTCATACGCCTCGTATTGTACGCGATTATTTGACCAAAAACAACGTAAATATTGTTCCGCAAGCACTGTATTCACCCGAAATGGCACCGTGCGACTTTTTTCTTTTCCCTAAACTCAAATTGCCGCTTCGTGGAAAGCATTTTCAGTCGATTGAAGTCATAAAAGAGAATTCGAAGAAGGAACTGAAAGCCATACCTAAAGCGGCCTACCAGAAGTGTTATGAAGATTGGAAAAAAAGGTGGCATATGTGTATCGGCTCTAATGGTGACTATTTTGAAGGGGATAATATAAATATTGAAGAATAATTAACCGTTTTTGTTTTATTGAGCCAGTCTCGTTTATATTTGAGATATTTCACGAATTCCTCGTCGTATGTGTCCCTGCAGCTGTGGCAAAAGTCGTTTAAGAAATGAGTCATCCTTCTACCGTCAGTTTGAATCGCTGGCCACGCAGTTCCTGTAAAGTTCTGTGTAGTGCAGCTGAGCATAAAATTATTGTTTATCACGGAGAGTTTCATGGAAGAGTGCGACCCATACACCAACATTTTCGAGGCATATCCAGAAAGAAAGTGTATTGAACTTTTGTAGGTTTTGTACAATAGGTTTTAAGTTTTTTTATTTAAACAAACAAGTTACATAATACTTCAGTACATAATGTCAGCTATTTTTCGATACATCTCCATTCCTAATGTTTTTACAGCCTGCCTCGTAGTAATTTCTCGCCAAACTCTTCGCTCGTTTCTACATCTACTTTTTAATCTTTTCGTCACCCATGTGCAGCTTCAAGGAGGTAGAGAGATAGAAATTTGAACGTGGGAGATCAGAGCACTGCACCGAAAGGTTCAGGATATCCTATTTAAGCGAGACAAGCATTTTTTTCGTGGTATCGGCCATGTGTAGTCCGACATTGTCGTGCAGCAGGCAGACTCTTTTGTCGACATGCCTCTCCACTTTTTCCGAGTCGCCATTTCGTTCTGTTAATATGAAAAAATAAACTTTTTGTTCCGTTTCGGCGGTTTGTTATCGCAAATAAAAATTATTAATGTTCAAACCGCGTAAACTCATCGTTAATGCTAATTTTAAAATAGCTGCTTGCCATGATATTAACAGCACACCTAAATGTAAACGTTTAACACTATCTGTTAACGACTTAACATTTTCTGTTAACGATTTAACATTAACGATAGTATTTCATTTCGGATAAAAACGGCGAAATAAAATTTATGAAGCAAAAAGAACCACCTTCAAAAAATAAAAATAAAAATAAAAAATTCTTCTCGAAAAATTATTCCAGCATTCGCCCCTGACTGGTAAAATCTAAACAAAGAACCCAAACCAATAGGCGGTCAATCGACAAGATAACTGCAACAATAAGAAAAGCAACATCGCGTTTGATAAATTCAGCAGCAACAACGATGAATGCATAAACTCGATTTAGACGTGAGCCAAGACAATTTGTCTATATTGGTTTCGTTAGTTGCCTAGTTACCACCGATGGCTGCCTGCATGTCCGTACGTCTGTCTGACTGACTGTTTTCTTGTTGGCTTAATCCTGGATTTTTCTTCATTTAATATCTAGCCAAAATAGCCAAAAGCTTGAATAAAGGAATGAATAATGATTAAATGAGTGAGTGAGTGGGTGATAGAGAGAGTGAATACGTGTAGGTGTATGTGTGTGTGTTTGTGTATAAGGATAAAAGATGTTGCATGAAATGATGTCAAAGTGAAAGCCATGTTCCGTAGGTATGTCAACGAAGATTGTGTCTTTTTGGGCAATTTCAGTCGGTCAGACAGGCCTTGTTGCATGGCCTTGGCTATTTGCGCTCTTGTTAGAGAATGATCTCCTTCACTTTCATACATATACATATTGTTTATGTTTACATATAAACGTACACATTTTTATATATAAATTCATTTATTTGGTTATTTTTGAAAATTTGTTGTTTTTTTGCAATTTTTTGTTATTTATTTGTATTGTACTCCAAGTTTGGTTTAAGTTGCGACAGTGATGCTGGACTAAAAGCTACAGACCTTAGCCAAATTACAGCTGTGGCAACAAGGTTGAATACAATTGAAATAAGAAAATATAAAAAGGGGTTTGAGTAGCAAATGTTGCCATTCAACGAGATAGTCAAGTTTCATTTAGCATTTACTTAATCTGCATGTTTTTATACTTTTTTTCATATCAGACAACCTATAGAAATACAAACAGAAAGTGGACAGGAAAAGTTTATGTAGTAAAAAATGTCTGACATCGAGCAGAGAGAACCTTTTCAGATGTTTTTTATTTTTTTTTGTTTTTTCATTTAATTTTATTAATATAATTCTTTTTTTTTTTAATTTTCATTTTTTGGTTAGCACAATAATTTGGCTTGACTGAAGATTTGTCAGCCAACAAATGGCTATGCTATTGCATGGTGTAAATAGCCTTTAGAGGTGAGAAACGAAAATAGCGATAGTAACAACATAACACAAATTATTATCTAAGACACAGATACAGACACTATGAGTAGTGGATGAGGGTATAAAAGTGACGGTCCGAAGTTTGAGAAAAGTAAAGCCGTTCTTTTTTAACCTTTTCAAATGAGAGAAATAATGAACAGCCTGCAAGGAGAGGTTGAAAATTATATTCCACAAAAAAATTTCAAATCGAAAATTCAACCGGCATATTTTTCTGAAAAGAAAAAAAAATATTCATAAATAAATTTTTTTTTGAAGATTCTAATTTTGAATTTTATTTGAATTTTTTTTTATTTTAACATAATTATTTTCATGAAACTCCTGTTTCATTATAAAGTTTGAAGCTTTTCATTATCATCATTCAGATGACCACCACGGGAAAAACTATTGATCCGCTTGAGATAATTTTCGAACACACTGTGGCACTTATTGGGCGGTACCTCAGCCATAACTTGACGAATGGTGCCCTACAAAACGCAGCCATGGCCTTTTGAAACCACGAATAACCTTACAACCTAAACGGCTAAGCAAATTTAAATAGAATTTGTATGCGTTCAAGAGAACCCAAGAAAAGTCAATTTATAGTTCAACAGTGTTGCCACCTATTTTGAAATTATTTATATACAATTTAAAATTTCCCGTAAGTGTATTTACGACTGAACTTTAGCTAAATGGCTGAATCGAGTTTGAGTTCAAGTGTGATCCAGAATGATTTAGATTTATAATTCACAGAGTTACTACCTATTCTGTAGTTAAAAATTTAAACTAGTAAAGGAAGCTTAAGGAAGAAAACAATTTGGTCAGTCATCTTGCAATTTTAAATACAATTAAGTTGTTAAAAAATACCTTATTCGAAAACTTGGTGAAACCTGTTTGAAAGTTTTATAAAAATAGTAAAATATTGATTTTACAAATTACCAGAGGTGTAGGTTGAAGCTTGCCGGTTTTACTAGTAGATTTCGCTAGCAATATGTATAAATTTCTATGATTTGGAATGTATGTATTTTTTTTCTATTGACATTAACCTATAAAAATACGCAAGTCACATTCCGCCAAAATAATGGCGTCATATTTGTTTACCTCAGTGAATATGCCGAGTTTCGATCCAAGTAAATCGCATTTGCGGCATTCGTTGCTTTTCTTATTTCATCAAAAGAAAAAAGCAGCTGAAGCTGGTAGAAACTTATAGTGAACATGGTCCAGTGATTAGAACATGTGAGACATGGTTTCGTCAATTTGAAAGTAGAGATTTCGATTTGACAGACAATGAACATCCTGGTGCAGCGAAAAAGTTCGAAGACGAGGAATTGCAGGCGTTATTGGATGTTGATCTAACCCAATCGCAACAAAAATTGGCAGAAACACTACATGTGACTCGAGGAGCAATTTTCCAACGTTTAAAAGTCATGGGAAAGGTCCAGAAGTATGGAAAATGGGTACCACACCAGCTGAACGATAGACAAATGGAAAATCGGAAAACCGTTTGTGAAATGCTCCTTCAACGATTCGAAAGGAAATCTTTTAATCTTTTCTGCATCGAATTGTCACGGGGGACGAAAAAATGATTTATTTTGAGAACCCGAAGCAAAAAAAATCATGGCATTCCCTGGTGAAGCTGGCCCATCGACTGCAAGGCCAAATCGCTTTGGCCGTAAGACAATGATCTGTGTTTGGTGGGACCAGTGTGGTGTGGTGTACTACGAGTTGTTAAAACCTGGAGAAACGGTGAACACGGATCGCTACCGACAACAAATGATCAATTTGAATCATGCGTTGATCGAAAAACGGTCGGAATGGGCCCGAAGACATGACAACGCGCCGTCTCATACCGCTAAACTGGTGAAAGAAACATTAAAAACACTTAATTGTGAAATATTATCGCACCCGCCGTACTCTCCAGACCTCGCCCCGTCCGACTATCACCTTTTCGCATCGATGGCATATTCCCTTGCAGAGCAGTGCTTCGCTAATTTTGAAGAAGTCGAAAAATGGCTCGTCGAATGGTTTGCCTCGAAAGAGAAAAAGTTTTTTTGGGATGGTATCCATAATTTGCCTGAGAGATAAGCGAAATGTGTAGAAACCAAAGGTCAATGCTTTGAATAAAAAACTTTTGAGATTCCTCTGAAAATTAAGTGTTTTCTTTATCGAAATTTCAACTAACACACCTAAGTACAACAATATGGCAAGCAGGAGTTGTCATGCGTACAGCCTATGCGGGGAACATCTCAGTCATAGTGGGTGGTAAGTGTTTGACAACCCTCGGATCCCTAGCGATTCAAGCACTTAGACCCATTAACAACCAAGCAATTTCAGCAAGGATTAAGATTAATACTGATATATCAGGTGAGATCTTATTTACAAGGAAATATAATATTAAAAGTTGGATCAAGCCACTTTACAGCTAAAACCTAGCACTAAGTATCTGGGAATTGTGTTTGGCAGTAAGTTGTCGTGAGCGGAGCGAGTGAAGAAAGCATCAGCGGCCCTTTACACTTATAAAAGGATGTTGGGCTGCACTTGGGGTTTCTTCTCGGGTTTCCCACTGCAACTTCATCACTGTTGTTAAGCTAATATTTTTCTACGGTGTTTTAATTTGGAGGAAAGCTCTGGACAAAATGACATATCTAGATAGGCTCGAAAGAGTATTCGGACTTTCAATGATCAGCATCACTGAGGCAATCAAAATAATACATCTGCAGCATTACTTAAGTTTTGAGCATTCCACCAGTAAGCCTGGTAGCTAAAAACAGAGCATTCCGAATTTTTGCGAAGATTTATGCTTCCCGGTAGCTGAAAGTCAGGATTTATAGGCACTGTATGCAGAACCGCGGCTGTAACAGAGGCAAATGGATACAGTAAAGATTAGATATATGCAAACAAAGCTTTTCATGGAGGTTTTAGTTTACGGCGCCCAACTAAAGATAAAAAGGTCTTATAAGCTAGCAGTATCTTCAAGCCGAAATATTTGCTATAAAAATGGCGGCAGAGCTATTGCAATGGTCTGGCTTTCAAAAGAAAAGAATACACATTTATGTGGATAGCCAAGCAGCCTTAAATGCCTTAATTTCTTACAGTACCAGGTCAGCTGTGGTCGCACTACGTAAAGAGACGATTCAAGTACAGGCTGAAAATAGAAGAGTGTGTATTTACTGGGTAGAAGGTAATGAGGTAGCTAACGAACTGGCTAAGTATGGTGTCTATTTAGAACAGGACGCCGTATCGAGGCTTCCAGTTTAATTCAAGAAAGTTAAGCAAAAGCAAGAAGTAATACAACTTCGTCAGGCGAACAGACTCTGGGAGAAAGCTAAAGGCTGCAGAATTGCGAAGACTATTTGTAAAGTTGCTTCTATCTGTAAAGAAGCCAGACTGCAGTCTGCTGAGAGGACTATTAACAGGGAATTGTCCTTTGGCGTCTGATGATTTTAATATGGGTCTGACTGGGACAACAAATGTAGGAAATGCAAGGAAAGGGTGTAGAAAGTAGAACAAATAATCTGTGAGTGCCCGGCATTTGGAAGAGAAAGACTATGCTTACTTGGCGCAGAAAGGCTACACAATTTTCAATCGTCAATGAACGACTGCTTCAGTTAGCGATAAGAACAACAATGTTCTTCACACTGGAGACACAAGAGAAGTGTCGCATGTAGTGTGTTTGGTAACACTATGCATGTATTATCGTCTATGTGAGACTCAATGGGTCAGCCAGCTCAACCTAACGGGGATCATAATATAAAGATTTAAAAAAGGTTTTGAAGAATTATGAAAACTTTTTGTAAATTTTAGCAAAGATAGCCCAACTAGTTGGCCATGAAAACATAGTGATTGATATTTAATTTCAATAGTTTTCAAATCGTTCCTTTTAATGAACTTTTAATGATACCGAAAACTTGTTATTTATCGTGCTAACAATTTGAACGTAATTAAGGGAAAATAAAATTGGAATATTCGAATACAAGTGAAAATATCTCAAAACCACTCAATATTAACTTTTTCGGTACCCAAAATTAAACTGACTTCCCCTCGAAATCACATTTTTGGTAAATTAATTTCTCTCGGTACAGAAATAAAAGAATTACATTTGCTCATCTTTGTCATCAAATCAAACGGAACTGAATAGCTGAAAGCCTGGTCACCTCTAACTACCACATTCATGCATGCATACTCGTATATAGGTATACACATACATGCAATCTTCTCCAAAGCAGCGACTATCAATTGCACATTCACTTTCAATTAAATGGTTTCAATTTCAATGGAATTTCAATGAAAAGAGCATTTATTCGTTAAAAGATGCTACCATAAATACATACATACACGTACGTACAAATATGTATAAACAACTATGCAGGAGCATATGCAGCTTGAGTGTACTCGACTTAACATCGAGTACATGGACTGCTGAGCAGCGTAGGTAACATCAAATCATGCAATTTAATCAATTTGAAAGAAGTGTACAACAATAAAAACAAAAAGAAAAAGATACTACTGAAAAAGAGTGTATTGCATTTGTAATTTTCGTTGCCTATTGCTACTACGTGTACATACGTACTCACATACCTGTGTACATAGTGCAGTTGACTATACCTAAAAGTCCTTGCAATCAGTTGTTAAAAATTTCGCCTACGTGTGGCATGTAACATGCGTTTTATACTTGCAACAAAAACAAGAACAGAGGTGGTAGAAAGGTTGTGCTGGTTTTCAGCAGAAGAGAAATTTAGTTTTTGACTGTTTTGTATTTTCTTTTGACTTATTTTTCTTTGATTTTGTTTATGCCTTTTTCATTTCTTACTCTCAAGGAATTTGGTCATTTGGTCATCACTGGCTCCATTGCCGCTATGCAAGATTTTTTCTTATACGCTTACGCTGATAGCAGCACTTTTGTGAAAATCTAAATGCACAACAGTGCCCATGCCACGTGATGCTCCACGCTCTTCACTGCTCAGTGGCAGTGGTGTAGCGCAGCAGGAATGGAACTGAGCGAATAAAAGCTTAACGGATTAAAATGTTTATGTGAATTTGTAGCTAGTATACCGTTAGATAGCATACAGTAAACAAGTGAAGACGACGGACGGAAGGTTTATTTCATTGCTCTGCCAAAGCAAGTCATGCTGGAGCCACACTACTACTGCAGTACTATACGACATTAATCCTGCCACTGGCAACACCGTCGCGGGCATATTTCGTTTTCGTTTTCGTAGCTTTTCTCCTTTTTGCTTCCGCTGAGCTAGCGTTGCTGGCTTTATCTATTTCCAATTGAAATCACGCCATTTAAAGGCAATAAAGCACAATGTACCAATGTATGTATGTACATATACCATATACTCGTATGTAGCTGTGTAAGTGAGCAAGGCGTAGGATTGGTGTTGCACGTTTGTCCAAGTAGTGAAATTGTAGTTAAGTAAGAAAGAATAATTGCAATGAAGGTGAAAAATATAAAATAGTCCTAAATGTAAGTAAAGGAAAAATGCTCTACAACAAAAAAAAAAAAATAATGTATTGAAATCACTTGTGGTATTTCTATCGGATTTCGATTGCTTAATTGCAATTTAATTTACTGATTGCGAACGAAATTGGCAATTATTTCTAAATATACGAGTATCTCTTCAGCACAACTTGAGTTCAGCAGCTGCCAATTCCTGGCGCAGTATGCTTTCTGCTTCTTCGGTGCGAGTATGGGCGTGGGTGTAGACAAACAAACTTATATATGAATGGGTGATCCAAGTAGAGGTACTTTTATCAATAGCCTATTTTGACAGATCACGCGTGAGTCGTATCAAGCTGTCATGTACGTTCAGTGCATTTAAGCATTAATGACGTTTACAAATCGTTCAACTTTATTACGAAAATTCATATTCGGCTTCGCTTCAGGCCTTGGAGAGAAACATCACGCGTGTCCTTCGCCAGTTACCAGTCGAAATGCTCAAACGAGTCAGCGTAAATTGAACTCAACGGATGAACCATCTTAGACGTAGTCGCGGCCAACATTTGCAAGAGATAATCTTCAAAAAATAAATGCCAAAAATGTTCTTTCGAATGATAATAAACTTTCCCCATTAAATTTGAATTTTCTGTAGTTATTTCTTTAAAAAAGTAAGGAGACTCAAAATGGATCACCCTTTATATACGAGTATGCTTTGGGTAACAGTTCAAGTACTATTACCAGCTACTGTTACTAATACCCCATACCCATTTAAGCGCGATAAACGAGTATATTAGGTTTCCCACGTATACATATGTATATACCCACGCATACATATGTATGTACATACATAAAATTAAAGTCACAAATATAGTCAGTCACCAGCGCAACCGAGGCCACATCTACCAAAGTAATAGCATTCCATCCGCACTCTACACAATACGACACACCAGATTTTTTCGCTTGTACGTATATGTACATATGTATGCATGTATGCTGGCATGCTTAGGTATATGCGTACCTGTGATTTAAGTGAGCAAGTGAAAACAGCATCAGCTAATGAAAAGCATTACTCCATTTTAATCTGAACGATTGCCATCCTTGACTACTCACTAACTGTCCTCACTAACATACCCGTACAAACATACACACCACAGCGAAGGAATGGAGTGAAGTAAAGAGTAGCATCTAAATGTCAAGCACATTCGTACGTGCAGCGTAAATGTATGAGCAGCAAAATCATAGCATACATATATGTTACGGGTGTCAAGCACATAACAATATACATACAAACAACTATATTTATATATAGACAATTCTTCTAGTGCTCTTACTAATTCCTTTTTGGGCGTTCTTTGTTATTAATACACATACAAATGTATGTATGTAATCGTATTTATGTATGTTTCAGCTGCCATCAGCAAATCCATCCAACTACCACTGGCAGCCACAATTGAACGTTTCAAATGCCACTCCGCCTAGCAATATGCTACAATCTGTGCTATTGTATTAAGTGTACGAATACATACGTGTACGTGTACATACAATTCATACGCGTGCATACTCATACCTGGTGGTTGTGTCAAAATTAGTCACATTGAATGAATTACCATTGTGTATTGGTACTACTCGAGTATAAGAAGTGTATTAATAGATTCCGTAAATTTATTTAATTAATTAATTTTGATGAAGAGCTAATGAAAAAATAAAGTAGTAAATTATATACATTTATTAAAAAAATTATCAAAAATCTCATTTCATGATTTTTACTTGATTTTGATAATAAAAAAAGTGTTTTCGCCTCACAGTTTAAGTGTTACTTTGTCAGGTTGCAGTAACTAAAAGCTGTCGCATATTCTTCGTGAGCAATAACAGATAAATTTTAAATTCTTTTCATCAATGCAAGCCCACTTCCTAAAATCATATTAAAAAAAATGTATATTTAATTTATAATTAATGATTTTTAATATAATATAATTAGCACTTTGTAACCGCTGACGCGATTTTCGACCGAGCCCCTCCTCCATTTTGTTTTGGTTTTTCGTCTTGATATTTTTCCAACAAATGGAGGGAGCTACAGCTTATACTAAGGTGCCTTCGAACGGCTGATGTCAGAAATACACTCGGAGGAGTTACATTCCCTGCCGAGGGGCGACCGAAATTAGAAAATTTAAATTATTTTCTTATTTAAATTAATTTTCTATAACTGTTGGATGATGATCGTAACAGGATTTGAGTCCGGGCCTCCCAGTGGCAGTACACAATGCTAACCGCTCGACTACCGCAGCCGCCAATTGCCGCTTACAGGACCGTATCCTTTTTTATGAAATTTTCCATCACGAAATTGTAATGTGGTTGATGTATGCCCTCAATAGCTTCACGTATTCCATCTTTGAGGTCTTGAGTCGACTTTGGCCTCTTGATGTAGACCTTATCTTTCACATGACCCCAAAGAAAGAAGTGGTAAGGTGTTGAATAACGAGTTCTAAGTTGTCAATGGCGATCATCTCTCCGAGATTGCCCAAATCAATACCATCCAACTCCAGTAAAAAAGCATTAATCATCTCTGTGTAGCGCAATCTTTTCCTCCTGCCTCATTTTAGAAAAAAGTAGGATCCAATGACCCCGCCGGACCATAACCCGCAGCAAACAATTACACCTAGAGGATAGAGAGGCTTTTCAACAATAAATCTTGGCTTTTCCGAGCCACAAATGCGACAGTTTTGCTTATTGACGTATCGAAAAAATTCCGGATCACTTTCATGCATTTCAAGGACCCAAACAGCAAAGGCACGCCAATGTTGATGACTGGCCGACTTGAGTTTTTATGCTAACTGAGCTTTATAAGCCTTAAGACCCAAGTCTTTATGCAAAATACGGTGAAATTTCCAACTTCAAAGAACGACGGGGGGTGGACAAACCTGGGTCTTATTCAACACTTTTGGCTACAACAGCAATATTCTCAGTTGTTCTTTTATTTTTCAAAACACAAGCTTGTCCCAGCAGCTCAATTTTTCCCACCAATTTCTGTATTACTCTCCGACAAGATGATTCACGGTGACCGAAAAATGTTTTAGTCTTACGGGCCGTCTCTGCTAGGTTTTCACAATTTTTATAGCGAGTTTTAATAATTTCAATGCGTTTCTAAAGCGTGTATCGTTCCACTTTTATTACTGGCGTAGCATTTACTAGTCAAATGTCAAAAAATGGCAGCTTCAAAAGTAACATCTACCGGAATACCCATTCAAAAATACTTCGCATTTTAGAGCGTTTAAATTTCAAATAAGCAACCAATCGGCTGCTCTCTATCGCTCTCTCCTCGAAAAATTTTAGGACGGTATGAAATGAAAGTAATTGATGCACTTCCCGCTGGAGGAAGCAGAGGAAAAATAAGAGCTCCACTCTGTTGGAAGAATCAGGTGGAGTGCGTCCTGGTTGCACGTGGTATTTCCAACTGGCGCCAAACAGCGCAAAAAGGATAAATCATTTGTTGGAGATTCCCGCAACAATATAGCATGTAGACCCCATACAACCGATATGATCAGATATGAGTTTTGTTTCCGCAACAAGACATCCGCAAAAGGGTTGAGGTTGATCGACCTCACCGAGGCGGGAAATATTGTTGAATATAGTACTACTACAGGCTACCTGGGATCGAAAATTCACAACCATACGGATCATGTTGTGATAGAAAGATGACATGTTTTCAGTGTTCTAGAGGTGCGTACGTTCCGAGGTCTTACCATCGCCCATGATCACTGTCGCAGTGAAGATACGCACACTCCGCAAGGAACGTCAGTCAACAAACACAAGGAAGGTTCGACGTCGATAAGCTGCAATTACAACAACCAGCGGTAAGGTTTTCTACTCAACTTGCACACCTGCTTGCTTTCTGAAAACACTCTTCAGCAGCTCGGTTCAAGAAAACTGTGGAACGGCATCTCAAACTGCCTACGTAATACCGCAATGGAAACCATTAGTTTTCGGCAGTGCCAAATGTCGAACTGCACTAGGCAAAAAATAGACTCCCTTGCCTTGCCTTGCTATCTGCCACAACATGTGTCTGACCCGTTTGCAGCCAAAAAAAGAACGAGGTTGATATGCGTGAATACGTCTAGCTTGAGAAGCTGGCCAACAAGGTTAATGCGCGAAGATTCTACGGAAAGATGCAGCGACTTATGAAAGATTTCATATCGGAAGCAAACTCTCATAGGACCCAGAAGGCTGATCTAATGTCAAATACCCGGAAAATACTCAAACTATGGAGGAAACACTTCTCTAGCCTGTTGAATGACAGTGAAAATGTAACAGCAGGAGATGGTGAACTCGATTCTCTAATGAATGGTGATGAAAAAGACGTTCCAATACCTGAATCTGACGAGGTTAGAATAGCGATTGCCCGTTTAAAAAAATGACGGTCGACCAGAAGAGTTTTTCAAACATTGCGATAAAGAGCTGAGAAGGTGCAAGTATTAGCTTTTTGGGGCTTAAGTGTGCTCTGCCGAATCTATAAAAAAAGTCCACTAGTTCAGCTTTCTTCAGACTTGATAAAGAAGCGAAGCCAATGGGTCTGGTAGTGAACAAGGACGAGACGAAATATTTTATGTCATCAAACGAACAGTCATTGCATCCGCAACCCGGCTGCCACATCCCTGCTGACAGCCATGGCTTCGGAGTTGAAGATAATTTCGTTTATTTAGGTACCAACATTAACACCTTGAAATCCAAAACCACACTCTAGACCAAGTTCATCATTCCCTTCTCACTAGATGAGTCTTCAAGAGAAACGCTTTGATATCAAAATGTGTAGAACTTTTCGCCACAGAGGGTCAGCAGGGGGCAAAAACAACAAACGCTGTAAAAAAGTGAGATAAGAAATGTTCGGGCCATGCCCCTATACTAGATCAGTTGCCCGAATGTTTAAGTAAAAATATTGATGAATCCGAAATTCACCTACTAATTCAGAGCGATTTTCTTTTAAAATTATTTTTGAACTTGAATAAACATAAAATGTGAGCGACAACGTATCGAACTGAAACGCGCTTAAGAAAAGAACTTCACGAATAAGTTTTCTTGAAGTTTTCCATCATTTGTTTCTTTTTTTCTTGTTATATTGAAAATTGAAATGGTGAATGAAAATGTGTTTGAAGAAAACATACATAAGTATGTATAAGTTTGAATCCAAATATACATAATTTAGAACATAATTATTTAGTTTAATATGTTATATAGCCGTTGCAATTTTGAATCCCATAAAGTTTCTAACACTCTTTAAATTTAAAGTGCTTAATAAGATTACCATCATTCTCTCATGGTAATTTAGGAACAACTCTTCACTAATTAAATATGATAAACACCTTTGCGTCGTAATCACCGCAACAACAGACATAATACATTTTCACACATATTTACTACATATATATGTGTGTATGTAATGCTTGTACATATATTTGCATGTCGGTATCAACGAACATTCTATGTCTATACGCCTTACCATTATGTTTTTAACACCAGACCAGACATCGCCATGGGACATAGACTCTACCGCAACTGCGGCCTAAAATACTTATTTGGCTAATAAGTCGCTACAACAAAGTAAACTATAAATTAAAATTACTTATATACAAATATAATTTACGATGAGTACAACATTGGTTGTAGGTTGTACAATAAAGGGTGGAAGTGTGAATGTTCTACACGGCATTCAGCAGCTAAGAAGGATATTGCCTTGTACAATTGTATGCACGTTGCTAAAGAATTTAGTAGTTTGTTGTTATTTTGAAGACTTTTGCTAATAATTGGAATTTATTTAAGCTACAGAAAATAAACCGAATTAATTAATATTATTTATTATTTATACATATTATATTAGAGCTCAAGATTTAGTTCGCGTACTTTCGGGCAGCTCCAGCATTTGAGCAACGAGTGTTTGCTAACTCATTCATTGCTTACACTGCGAAGTGACACGGGAAAAGGATGTTTGATCAGTAACCTTTAACAATACCGTGAAAAATATTCTGTGAAGAAATTTTTTTTCGAAATCGTATTAAACTTTTTTTGAGATCTATCCGATTACGGTAAGAAATCTAAATTATTTGTTTATATAGGATTTTTTAGAAGTCGTTCAGCTCTAGCCAACACCACTATCTACTTAACTGAAAGCATATACGGTATAAAAAATTCACAAAAATTTAGAGAAGCACTATAACCTTATATGTGTATGTAAAGCACCTTATAAAATTAAAAAAAAAAAATGTATTAAGCTAAATTATTAATTTAGATTTTTCACGGACTTATTTGCATTAAGTATGAATCACTCATTATTTATAGAAATCAACAGCAATTTTCACTATCCAATTTAATTTACTTATATGTCGACTAGTGTGTGTGTATAATATTCGACAAAATTTATGTACTTTTTTTCAGAGATTACGACTAGTCGCTCATCGGTAATTTAAGTACCATATATATTATTCCCAAAACACTTTGTTACCCTTATACTGTCCTATATGCCACTTCACTGCACTCTCTCCTTAAAGCTATTACGCTTTTCGAATATTCTAAGCCACAATTTCAATGCTTGTCATTGTATTCTTACTAAATATACCCATGGGGCTGCTCAAACGACCTGAAACAAACTGGCTCGCCACAAGATTTGTTACTAAATATACGAACTCACATACAAACATGCATATTTATTAGCTGTGTGGAGTGCACGTGTGTGTGTATGCCAAAATAAATACTTTGTAGACACCTACGTAAGCTGAAGTACATGCAGTTAGAGGATTTTTTTCTACAATAGTAGAGAGGTGGAAGTACTCCCTGCCAAATATTGCAAGTAGTATTTAAGCTTAAGCTAATTACTCACAAACGAGTCTGATATAATCTCAAAGTCATCTCTTAGGCACACAATTGGTTAGAGCAGGTAATTTCGAGTAATATTCTAAGTTTCCTAGGCATTTCAAATAAAAATTTTGGCTAATTTTCTCTATTATTTCACTGCACTTTATTTTATTTAATTTTATTTATTTTATGTTAATAAATAATATAATTTATTTTTATTTTTTATAATAATTTATTAAATATTTTTATTTATTTTACCGAAAAATATTTAATTGTAATTAATTTTGTTAATCAACTATGTTAATTTATTTAAATATATTTCATTATTTCATTTATTTATTTTACGTTATTTACTTCATTTTATTTAATTTTAGTCCGTTTAATTTAATTATTTTAATTTTGTTTTATAATACCTTTATTTCAATTTATTTTAATAGATTAAATTTTATTGATTAACTATTTTATTTTACTTAACTTTATTTTATTCTTTTATTTTTTCATTAATTTTTTTAAGTTATTAAATTTCTTTTATTTTAATTTTTTTTATTTAAGTTATTTAATTTAATTTCTGTTGAAATATATTACTTTAAAATGCAACCCTATGTATGTAACAATGCGTCTGTCATTAACTTTAGCGTCCATATTGTATGTACGATTACTTTGAATTTATTCCCGAATTAAACGTTGAACTGTACACATCGTGTTTTATTTGCTCTGCAAAGAAAGTCCCCGACTTTCATCAGGTTATGGGCGCAGATAGCGCAAGTTCAAGTGTTTGTTTAATTAAAGTGTTTTAAAGTAAAGTTTCCAAAATGAGTGGTATGTACCAGATCGAGAAGCTGGACGAGAAGAATTATGATTCTTGGGCCGTTCAGATGAGAAGCGTGTTGGTGCATGCGGAACTGTGGAAGGTGGCATCGGGGGAGTCGATAAAGGAAGATTCTGGTGATGTAGCTGAGGAAGTAGCTAAATGGATAGCGCGTGATGAGAAAGCGTTAGCCATGATCACATTGAGCGTCAAGCCATCGCAGTTGAACTACTTGCGGCATTGCAGGTCTGCGGAAGATGCCTGGAAACGTTTACGAGGAATATATCAGCCAAGCGGTCCGGTGAGGAAGGTTTCGCTATATAAAAAGCTGCTTAGTCTTCGCATGAGTGAAGGTGAAAATGTTGCTGCGTATCTAAATGAATTTACGACGATAATGGACAAGTTAGCAGAGGTAGGCATAGAGCTGAATGAGGAGCTGGTTGCCATCATATTGTTGTCCAGCTTACCAAAAGAGTTTGAGAATTTCGTCATAGCTATGGAGACGAGGGACAGTCTACCAACGGTCGACATTTTGAAGCTGAAGCTTCTGGAAGAAGGTGAGCGTCGCGGTGACATGAATGAACATGAAAAGAGCGGCGGTAACGGGCAACAGTCGTATGCAGCAAAGTCAGCGCAGAGCAGCGGTACTAAGAAAGAGAAAGGTAGTATGAAAAACGTTATATGTTTCAGATGTGGGCAGAGAGGACACATCAAAGTCAATTGCGTAGTAAGAAACAGTGAAGCGGCGAAGAAGCAACAACAACAACAAGATAAGCAATTTTCGTTTACAATGCTGGGTGCAACAGATTGTGGTTTGTTTGACAGAACGAAATGGTGCTTAGACAGTGGTGCGACGGCGCACATGTGTTGCGACAGAACGCTCTTTACGAACTTTGTGGATCATACAGAGTGGATCGCATTGGCAGGTGACAACAACATACGTGCTGAAGGCAAAGGTGACGTCATCATACGCACAAGCAAGTGTGCACTGAAATTAAGGGATGTTTTGTATGTTCCCGGTATGAGAGGAAATTTTATCTCAGTTGGTAGCGCGGTCGATGGCGGTTGCGCAGTTGTGTTTGACGGCGAGTATGCGACGATTAAGAAGCAAGACATTAATATTCTGCGTGTGCGTAAAAACAACAAGTTGTTTCTGTTCGACAGCGAAAGCAGTGGTTGCTTTGGTGCGTTGCAGTGTGACGCGGTGATTTGGCATAATCGGTATGGCCATTTGAATTATACCAGTTTGGCCGAAATGTCAAATAAGGCGATTGTAAGCGGTTTAGAAAAGGTGAATTTTTCTATGAAAGCTGCGTGTCAAACATGTATGACTAGCAAAATCCACACACAACCATTTCCTAGTGCAACGGAAAATAGAGCGAAAAATGTGTTGGATTTGATACATACAGATGTATGTGGGCCGTTTGAAACAGCATCGCTCGGTGGTTCCAAATACTTTTTGACATTTATTGATGACATGTCAAGGCGCATATTTGTTTATTTTATCAAATCAAAGAGCGCAGTATTTGAAAAGTTTGTGACGTTTTGTAAAATGGTTGAGCGGCAAACCGGCAAGAAGGTGAAAGCGGTCAGGAGTGATAATGGCCGTGAGTTTATAAATAAACCATTTAATGATTATTTGGAGAAGCACGGTATAGTACGGCAGCTAACGGTTCCATATACGCCGCAGCATAACGGCGTGGCAGAGCGAGCAAATCGCACATTGGTGGAGATGGCTAGGAGTATGCTGGTACACTCAGGTATGTGTGAGGCGCTATGGGCAGAAGCAGTGGCGACGGCTGCATATTTGCGGAATCGGTCAACGACAAGGGCGTTATCGAATAAAACACCGTACGAGGCATGGTTTGGTAAAAAACCATCGGTGGCGCATTTCAAAGTGTTCGGCGCAGTAGCAGTGGCGTTAGATAAAACGCAGCATAAGAAGTTTAAGGCAAAAGGCAAACAGTATCGAATGGTTGGATATTCGATGGTATCAAAAGCGTACAGGCTGTATGACAGTGATATACGGCAGATTGTGGAAAAGCGTGACGTAGTATTTGATGAGTCAAATTGTGTAGAAGGTGCTGCGCATGAGAAGGTTTCGTTTGATTTTGTAAACGATAAGCAAACGTCAACTAGTGTGAACATTGACGGTGAGAGCAAAGCAGAAAGCAGCGAAGTAAGCGTCAGCAGCGAAGATGAAACAAGTGATGAGTACGCTAGTGCAAATGAAGAAGCTGTGGGTGGAAAAGTTGGTCGTGGTAGGCCGAAATTGATTCGTACGGGTAAACCAGGTCGACCAAGGAAAGCATTTAATGTTCTGAATGCAATGGGCACGGTTGAAGTGCAGGTTCCTGAGACGTTTGAAGAAGCGGTAAACAGCAAGCAGGCAGAATTGTGGCAAGAGGCGATGCATAAGGAATACAATGCATTGAAAGCGAACAATACGTGGACTTTGGTAGAGTTGCCAAAGGGGCAATCAGTGGTCGGTTGCAAGTGGGTGTACGCATTGAAAAAGAACGAGCATGGTGACATTGAACGATATAAGGCGCGTTTGGTAGCAAAGGGATGTTCACAGAAGTATGGCGTGAATTACTCAGATACTTTTTCTCCGGTATGTCGGTTTGAGACAATACGTTTGGTACTGGCGTTGGCGGCGGAGTTAAAGATGCATCTTCATCAGATGGACGTATGTACATGCGGCAACCAAAAGGTTATACTGATGAGAATCATCCGGCAAAGGTTTTAAAATTGAACAAGGCAATTTACGGTTTGAAGCAGTCCGGAAGGGAGTGGAACTCCAAGCTGGATACAACACTGAAAGAGTTGGGCTTCAGTCAATGCAAGAGCGAATCGTGTCTATATAAGCAAGATATAGAAGGTAATCTGTGTTTAATTCTTGTTTATGTAGACGATCTACTTCTAGCATGCCAGTCGAAGAAGGTTATGACCAGGGTCAAGGCAGACATTTGTGAGCAGTTCGAATGTATTGACAAGGGTCCTCTTCGTATGTTTTTGGGCATGCAGATCGAACGTGAAGGCGAGTTGGGTAAAATATCCATTGGGCAGTCACAGTACATCAAAGAGCTATTAGAACATCAGCATATTGGGTCATGTAGACCGGCATCGACGCCTTTGGATGCAGGATTCCAGGTGGCGTGTAACGATGATAGCTGCACGAAGGTAGATCAGACTTCGTATCAATCAACGATTGGGGCGCTGATGTGGCTAGCGTTATCAACGAGGCCAGATATATTTCATTCGGTGGCTAAGTTGGCGCAAAGGAACAAAGATCCGCATAGTGAGCATCTTGCGGGTATCAAGCATGTCTTGAGGTATTTGGCATCAACGGTAGATTTAAAGCTACAGTACAGTGCATGTGGTCAAGCACTAAGAGGTTACGCTGATGCAGATTGGGGTGGTGATAGGATCGATCGTAGATCTTATACCGGGTACGTGTTCTTTCTGGCTGGTGGTGCGATTTCCTGGAAGTCAGAAAAGCAAGATTGCGTAGCGTTGAGTAGTACGGAAGCGGAGTACATGGCGATGTCGTCCGCAACTAAAGAGGCCTTACACTTGAGGCGAATTATCATCGAGATCGGATGTGGTGATGGTGGTTTTCCAACTACATTATATGGTGATAATCTCAGTGCGCAACATTTGGCAAAGAATCCGGTGCATCATGTTAGGACGAAGCATATAGATATACGATATCATTTTGTAAGGGAGATTGTCGAGAGAGGTGACATCAAGCTTGAGTATGTTTCAACAGATAGCATGATAGCAGATATTTTGACTAAGAATTTGTCCAAAGAAAAGCATAATAATTTTGTGAAATTGTTACGACTTAAATAAGGACATTCGCATTGAGGAGGGGTGTTGAAATATATTACTTTAAAATGCAACCCTATGTATGTAACAATGCGTCTGTCATTAACTTTAGCGTCCATATTGTATGTACGATTACTTTGAATTTATTCCCGAATTAAACGTTGAACTGTACACATCGTGTTTTATTTGCTCTGCAAAGAAAGTCCCCGACTTTCATCAATTTCATTTAGTATCATTTAATAATATTTAATTAATTCGAAACTATTTTTTTATTTTGTTTAAATTTATTTTTTTATTTTATTTTGGATAAATTTAATTTTATTATACTTATTTTTATTTTATTTTATATATATATACATAGTTGGCGATTTGCAACCGCTGAAGCGATTTTTGGGCCGAACTTCTCCTACAGTTTGTGGTTTTTCGTCTTGATGTTTTTCCAACAAATGGAGGAACCTAGAGTTTATACGAGGAGCCTTATTTCATGTCTGAAATACCGAGATTATAAAACTTAACTTGATATTTTATTTAAATTAATTAATAATCAGTACGCAATGCAACCACTCGGTTTTTATTTGCTTTTATTTTATTTTATATTATTTAATTATATTGTATTATATTTTATTTTATTTTTTAGTTATTATTTTTTTAATATTATGTTTTATTTTATTTCTCTGTTACTTAAGTTAATTTAAAATAATTTTTATTTCATTTTATTTTACATTATTTTAATTTATATTATTTTATTTATTTGAATCTATTTGGCGTTATTTTATTTTTTTTTAAATTATACTTATTTTAATTTAAGCTTTTAAATTTAATTCATTTCATTTAATTAATTTAACTTTATTTAATTGTTTTAAATTTAATTTACTTTATTTTATTTTTATTTTTTTTTATTTTCTTTTATTTTGTTTTATTTTATCTTATTTTATTTTATTTTATTTTACTTTATTTTGTTTTATTTTATTTTATTTTGCTTTATTTTATTTTATTTTATTTTGTTTTATTATATTTTATTTTATTTTATTTTATTTTATTTTAATTATATTTTGTTTTGTTTTATTTTATTTTGTTTTATTTTATTTTATTTCGTTTGATTTTATATTATTTTGTTTTATTTTATTTGAATTCGTTTGATTTTATTTTATTTGTTTTGTTTTATTTTATTTATTTTTATTTTGTTTTAGTTTATTTTATTTAATTTTACTTGAATATATTTCATTTTATTATATTTTATTCTATTTTGTTTGTTTGTTTTATGTTATTTTGTTTTACTTCATTTTATTTCATATAATATTATTTTATTTAGTACTTTTGATTTTACTTGATTTTACTTCATTTTATTTTATTTTTATTTGTTTTACTTAATTATATTTTATTTTTTTATATCATTTCACTTTATTTAATATAATTCTTTTTATTTCATGTTTAATTATTTTATTTAATACTTATATTTTATTTTTTTAGATCTTTTTTATTCAATTTAATTTAAATTATTTTATTCAATTGATTTTAATTTATTTTATTCTTCAGTTTATTTTATTTTGATATGTTTCATTTCATTTTAAATTATTGTATTGAGTATTAGTCCTTTTTGATTTTTAATTAAGTCTATGCATCTATTTTTAAATTGTGTTTAGTTATTTTGTATTAATTTATTTATTTGATTTGTTTTATTTAATTTTTTATTATTCTTTTATAATTTTTAATTAGTTTTATTATAAAATTTTGTTTTATATTTGTTTAATATATTTCAATTTGTTTTTATTTTATTTAAATTCTTATTGTTTATTTTTTTTAATTTTTTGATATAGTCTTTTCATTTTAAATTCGAAAACTGAAGCTTTGGTCTTTTGGAAATACCTACCTGTATTTGTGAACAATAATTGCACTTGTTCCAGTCAGGGTTCAAATCCTAGTGCGACGAACATCCAAAAGTCATAGAAAATTAATTTAAATATAAAATTTAGTTAAATTTTATCTAATTGTGGTTCCCTCTGAGTGTATTTATGGCATGAAATAGAGGCATCAAGACACAAAACCATAAATTGAAGGAGGAGCTCGGCCGAAAATCGCTTCAGCGGGTACAAAGCACCAATTATATATATGTATATACATAGTACCTGCTCGACAAGTTTGTGACAGGGTATACATAGTATTTATCTGTATTTCTGTTGTATGTGTTCATCCGAACCCATACATATGAATGGGTCAATGCTATAAAATCTTGTGTTGTTTCTAACCTCGCATGCGGGTTGCTGCGAAGCCTTTTGCGTTAGTGTCAGCGCCTACACCCACAATATGGTAACATAATAAATATAATAGGAAGTAATGCTTCCTTCTTTGTTGTGGGTGATGCCGAAAATTGGTTTGTATGTGCATGTGTTTAGTTATGGGTATGAACGTACGAATTTTTCTACGCATGAGGCATGTGGCCTGTGGCATATGTTTTTGCATCAAATACTGGCTTGGTAGCTTTGATTATTTTCTCTTCACAATAGCTTGGCTTTTTCAGCTGCCGGGTTGCCTGGTTAGCTGGCTGGCTGACTGGCTGACTGGCAGACTGGCTGCTTTGTTAGTTGCTTAAGACTTTTATACTTGCACAAAAGCTATTTTGCAAATACAACACACATATATATGTATGCATTTCATTTTACTTATTTTTCCTGCACTTAAAACATCGATTTAATTAATTTTCTCATAAATTGTACGAAGGCTATTGTTTTCGGCACATTAAACAAATGAGAAAAATTCTAAGGAGAGCCCACACCAAGCCACTCCAACACTTTGATAGCAGTCTTTCTACATAATTGGCGCATTCACTTAATTGTAAGCTTGTATGTATGTATATATATATGTATATATGT
This sequence comes from Ceratitis rosa, assembly GCA_037013455.1. Classification (NCBI taxonomy): domain Eukaryota; kingdom Metazoa; phylum Arthropoda; class Insecta; order Diptera; family Tephritidae; genus Ceratitis; species Ceratitis rosa. The sequence goes on along the minus strand of JAWMAG010000020.1, from coordinate 7,048,573 downwards.
ATGTATGCATGTTGGTAAGTATGTTGGCAACATCTTCACCTTATGCTGGCTGGCCGCTGTTTCCGTTGCTCGTCTTCGTGTTGGGGGAAAAAGTTCTCAAAGTAATGCAGACATGGTAGCCGGAAGTAGGCCGCTGCTGAAATTTCTTTTCCAAGTCGGATGTGAATTAGCGCTTACGGATAATTTATAAAGCTCTAAATACAATGTAATCAACATGCCGCAAATTACCATTAAGCCTTTTTTTCTGCGCTGTAGCATGATATATACACACGTACATACAGACAAACAACTATGTAAATAAAGATATTTATATTGGCTCGATTGTTTTGTTCTCCATAGCAGTTGAGGGGCGTCACTTTGATTGTGATTAAGTTGAAAAGTTTGCTTCCCTGCACCATTTTACAATTTCTCTTTTACAATATTTTACATTTTTTTTATTTTTAGTACAAAAAATATGTATGTACATACCATATATATAAATTTTCTGCTGACTGCACAAGCATTCTATCTACTTATTAAATTTTTTCTTTAATTTAAAAAAATTCTTCGCATACGTATATATGTCATGAAAAAAGTTTCTATTGAGGAAAAAACAAATAAAATTACTCTAAAAAATAGCAGAAAATTTGCACTGTTGTCAGGCAAAAATTATGATTTATATTTAACGCTTGTGTTACGAAAAAGCAAAAGCAGCAAAAAAGTGATAAAATATCCATTTTAAAAAACATGCTCATGGAGCGGTCATAAGTTCAGCCGCGTTCCTACCCAACATACAAACATTTTAACGGTATTATGATTATACCACACAAGAGTAATGGCCGGCACATTGCATTGCTGGGCGTCTTTAAAGACGGCATCTGTTTTTCTCACATTCTTCGCCATAACTTTTCAAACAGACAATCATATATACACACATATATACCCGCGTTTATATTTTCTTGCAACCGGTTTTTCTACTGATTTTTCGGTTATTTTACTTTTATTCTGATTTTCGTTGTCTTGTGGTTTTGCACCTTGAGGACTTTCCACAAGATTTACGATGCTGTGAATACTTTCAGGTCATACCTACGTATATATGTATATACGTACGTAAGCGTAAATAAGGTGGAGTGCGTAAGAAATGATAAAAAAATCATAAAAAATATGAAAAAAAAAAAATATTGTGAAGAATTATCGTTTGAGGTTACGTTTATTTTCTTTAATCTATTGATTTGATAGTTTTCAGTATAATATAAAAATTGAAGCTTGTCAGAAAGATATATACAAAATAGATTTTAAATACTTTACATTACTGGAAGGACTCATAATTTGTAAGTTATTTTACTGATTTAGTAGTTTAGATTTGCACTGAAATACAATATTTCAGCGATTACAATATGCGGTTGGCAAATCTGACTTTTACAGAACGATACCACAGAGAACCAACCAACTTTTATTACTTATTAAGATTCGAAATGTATGTTTGTTTTTATATTGGTAACACAGGAAATTATTTTTAAAATTTATCATTGAATCGACGTTAGGCCCATTTTCCGAAAACGAGAGTATTTCTCATGTCAATTTAGGACAAAACTTTATGTAATTCAAACGATTTAAAAATAAATTCGGTATTTTAAAGTAGATCGATCCACTGTGCTGAAAATCATTTCTTATCGGTAATACGTCATAATGATAACACACCCTCCAAGATCTCTACGATCACTGGTTTAGTCTTAATAAATAAATTCTTGAATAAGTGGGCGGTATATATAGGGCATTCCTCCGAGTACTTAAAGTCTTATAGAGTACTTTTATGTGAGACCTGTCAAAAGAGCATGTCACTGCACTGGAACAAATGAAAGGATACAAAATGTTCTCTGTGGTGCTTTAAGTGCTTAAATCAACAACACTCTTTGCCTGTGTTTTCGGCAGTAGATATTGTTACCGCGGCTACCGCTTCGGCCAAAATTTTGACAGCGTTTAATTCTGTTTTTTAGTCATCCAAGCATATAAGGTAATACCAGTCTGAGAAAAGTCAGTACAGGTAGTTTGCATCGAGCCGAGAGCTTTAGAGTTCATCACTGGAATTTTTACGATGCATTGTTAATTTGATTAGGTTATTTTTTTAATTTAAGATATTTTACTGTTCCATATTTATTGCTTGTTAAGTGCCGATCGAAAATAATTAAGGTATTAGGTTAAGAATTTATTTATTAAGACTAAATTTAATTATAGTTTTCCTAGTTTAGTTTAGTTATATTAGCGAAGGTCTAGATGGCGCACCCTGTATATTATGTATATGTACATAAATACATCTGGTTGCATAAACAAACATTACATGATAAGAAAAACGAAAATTTTATGACAACAAATGGACAGTTGTACTTACCACCACGCACTTCACATGTCAACACAATGTTGTCGCCCTCAAGCAGTGGACCCACAGCGCCGGCAACATCACGTCCAGAGGCATCGTAAACCAGAATTTGATGTGGAGGAACTGCAGAGATGACAAATGAAGAAGAACAAAAATATTTATATATTTACAGAATACATATTTATGTACATACACGCATTTACTTATAGGAGAGACAGGCTGGCTGAGTTAAGTTGCATTAAGTGGCATACACGTAAATGCAAATTCGATTTTTACACCTGACGGACTTTCAACTCACAGTGGAAAGGAGAAATAAAAAAAAAACGTTTAGCAGCTATTTTATTGACAAAAAAATATATTTCTTTAGAACAAAACTTAACATTCTTCTCCTAAAATTGTTTAGGAGAATTTATTTAATTTATTAACTCACGAGTTAATGCAAGTAAAACCATCTTTTGCATTTTATGTAGTCTGTCTGTCTATCCTATTATGTAAATGCGTGGGAGATTATTTACAACAATACAACTTTCAGATGTGTACTTAATATGTATTTTAAATGTGTATATGTATTTATATAATAAAATACAAGATTATTTATATGTACGAGTATATGTCGTTTTGAAAATTGCTTACTTTTAAATAGAATTGACAATGTCTTAATGTACATCAATACACACATATACACTTACAAAGTACTTAGGTATTAAATACATACATATAGATATGAGTGTGTAATTATTTATTTGAGTATTTTGGCTGACTTAAGCTTTATTGTGTGTATACATACCAATAACCGTTAAATTTATTCTATGATTACGCGTTGGGGAATTCTGAAAATCGACGCGACATCTGTACACCTGTGGGAAAACGAGAAATGAAATAAGATAATTTAATAATATTAATGGAAATTTTAGACGCGGAGTGGAAAAATGCATGAGATAAAGAAAATGAAAATAAAAAATAAATAAATGTACACACATAGATTGTTATGCAACAAATATTTAAGGTGAAGTGCTTTAAATTCCAACAGATTGCATCGAAAAAAAAATTATGTCTAAAAGTGAATTTAATTCGAAAGCACTTTCCAGCAGCAGTTAAAAAATAGTTAGACAAGCAGCAACTGAACTGGAGCTATATATAGGGTGTTTTATTAGACGTAAAAAAGACAAGTCTGTTTCGGAGTTGATCTTTTTGAACGCTGTGATTGGATTTATACCCAGTTTGGTTTACCATTTTGTAAATCGTGCAGCCGTGGATCGGTATCGCACCGAAGACGTAAATGTTGCTGTGGAATTGAGTATCTCAGAAGACCGAATAAGAATCACCATCCGTGATTGCGCGCATTAATTGGAACTGTGTCCATTTACTTTAAGAAAGGTTTTGAGAAAAGATCTGGTTGCAGTCTTAGAAAATCGAATTTGTGCCAGAATTGAGCCCGAAGGACCATCAGCTCTTTACACGTTCGGCGAATAATTTCCAAAATAATATTTTGAAGCTCACTTTTGGTTGAAGAAGTACGTCATTTGGAGTGATGAAATTCCCCAAGCTATGGTTAAGACGTTGTTACATCCACAGAGAGAATCATTGGTCCATATTCCTTCAAAAACGAAACCGACTATAATGATACCGTCAATAGGGAACACTTGTAGCAATGGTTAATGACTTTTATTTTGCCCAAATTGGTGGTGGCTGATGTGTACGACCTTTGGTTTCATCTTGGCACTACATGACATACAGTCAATGAAACAATCAATTTATTGAAGAAAACTTTTGGTGACTACCTAATCTCTCGTCGTGGGCATGTGGCGTGGCCTTCAAGATCGTGCGATTTAACATCGCTATTTTGTGGGGTTAAGTGAAGTCGCTTGTCTAATGACGATCTCTTTTCACTTTAATAAAGATTTTCGGCAATAACTTTAAAATAAATTTAAAGAAAAATTATTTAGATAGATATAAATAAAAAATAATAAATAAAATTAATAGATTTTCTGAAGAAACTTGTAAAATGATTCTGACTAATTTGAAATCGTTTTACCTGCGTGAGGAAATCTTTGAATTGTTCATTTAATTTATGGTCACCCCAAGTCACAATTCTAACAAACACAGTTTATGAATTTAAGGAATTCTGTTGCTAAATTTAAATTTCATTTGAAATTTAGCAACTAAAATTAAAGTCCAACGAAATAATTAATTATGAAGATGCAATTTCTTGGATCATAAAATTGAAAAACTTCAGACAAAAATAGATTTGGACAATCTACTCTGAAATAGAAAACCCACACATATATTTTTCGTTGTATTACGTGCTACCAATAGCAATTGGATTTAAGCTTTACTTTTAAATTAATTTAAACGATTCTAATGTTTCTCTCTTAAATATTTTTCTTCGAAAACTAATTTTGCAATGAATGAAATGAGTAGCGTAAAATGTGTGAGGTCACTTTCAGTTAGCTTATGAAACTAAATTTGCTTTTCTAGGAATCTCAATGATTGACCAAAATTTCATGGGTTTTTTAAACTTTTTAATTTTTTTTAATTTTAAATTTCTAATAATTAAAATATAGTTCTAAATAAAATGAAAAAATGAACGATTCGAAGAGTAAAATTGTGAGGAATAATTAAGATATACGCATAGTGAGTATAAAAAGAATACGAGAATTTTAAATACTTATTGCTGTAGCTTAAAATAGAAATAGAAAATGGTATACGAGTTATTTATAACTAATTCACTTTAGGGTAACACACAAATATGGTCCCCGAAATATTTCAATGAAAAGTTCTTTTGAATCAATTTGGGTTTTTTGACAGTTTTTACCTAAACAACTCTTTGGATACAATTTACATATTTATATATTTATTATTATTTTTGAACATCTAAACTGTACTTTAATGCAATTTACCCTATTTTGCTTGATTGTCTTTCTTTCGTAAAATTGTACAATAGTAACCCAAAGCCACTCAAATTTAAAAAATCGCTGCTTTCACGATGCTAGATTGTTTTTTCGCTCAAAAATTCTACAAAACGATGCAGCGGCTAACAGAGAGTTTTTTGATCACAGCAAATTCATTTAGAAATTAATGTCGAAATCTGAAGACCAATGCCCAGAGCCCACTTGTTGTATGGAGGGAACACTTCTCAAACCTGCTGAATGACAGGGAAGAGGGAACCACCGGAGATGGTGGATCCGAAACCCCAAACGATAGTGAAGGAAAAGATATTCCATTACAGGACTATGACGTAGTTTGAACAGCAATTGCCCGCTTAAAAATCAACAAAGCAGCTGAAGCCGATGGCTTACCGGCTCAGCTACTTAAACATGGTGATAATGATCTGACAGAATTTACAGATTATGGTCAGTTGAAAGCAACCCCGATGACTGAAACCTAGTATGCTATGCGAAATTCACCAAAAGTGACACCCCACGGCTTGCACCAATTAATGTCGCTTATAAAGTACTATGGAGCGTATTGTGTGAAAGACTAAGAGCCCACGGTCAACAAACTGATTGGAGCTTATCAGTGTGGCTTTAGCCCTCATAAATCAACCGTTGACCAGATGTGCAGCATGCACCAAATCTTGGAAAAAAACCATTGGAAAATAATCGCTACACAACACCTTTTCATCGAATTTAAAGCAGCCTTCGACAGCAGAGTAAAGAGCTGACTATACGCCACTATATCTGAATTTGGTGTTCCTGCAAAACTACAGAATTGGCAAGGACCTCTCCGAATCGTTCGGTACCTAAGGAGGTTTCAGGAAGAATGGCTCCTTATCGTGCGAGAAGTAGACAAGTTACAATCTTTTGGCGGCCGGGATAGCGAAGTGGTAAGCAATGCCTACTGCCATTGGAAGGCCAGGGTTCGAGTCTTGATTCCATAAACAGCGAAAAATTATATAAAATTTATTTTAATATAAAATTTTGTTAATTTTTCTAATTGTGATCGACCCCCTACAGGAAATGTCAAGCATTCCGGGTGTATTTCTGACATGAAAAAAAGTCTCCTCATAAGAAATCAATGACCGTTCGTAAGCGGCTTCGTATGAACTGTAGTAAAAAACTGTTGTAAAATACATCTAGACTCAGACCACAAATTGCAGGAGTAGCTCGGCGGAAAATTAGTTTAATACATTTATAATTTTTGAAGTTAATTTATTCAGTGTTCGAGCTCACGGACATCCATTTAACTGTTAACCGCTTGTCTCATGCAGCCGCCTTGTGCGCTTTAATCCAAATAAAATCAATTTATTTGAGGAAAAGTTTTGAAGTGATTTTAAGCAACAGAAAGATATCAGTTCATTAAATAATTAAAAATATTAGATTTCACTTACGCCTTCGTCGTCTAGTTGAATATTTTCGACAGTTAATTTTGCAGGTTGTTGATTTGTTACAAAATACGCACGCGGCCCAAATGAATTTGTATCTGACCAATAAAGCGCCTTTTCGAAAGCTCTCCCCCGAACATCGAAGCTGAAAAGAGGCAAAAGAAAAATATTTTAATTTTTTTTTTATAACTAATTAATTATTTAAGAATATTGTTTTTTTTTTTAATATTTAGAATGTCGATATTTGGTGGTTTCATGAAATGTTACCGCGCAGTTAGAGAAACAGCTCTTACATATAAGACTATGCTTAAATGTCAATCAATAAGATGGGAGCATCTTTTAATTAAAAAAAAATTTCAAGAGTCACCGAAAACTTCGCTTTGACAGTGCAACGGTATAAAAATGTGAATGTTTTTCAATGTATTTTATGGAATTGATATCTTACAGAATGCTGCACTTTGTTAAAATATGTTTTTTCAGAACCATAAAAAATGCAGCATAAAATAGTTAAAAACCTGTACAGGTAGTAAATTTAAACCGCTGCAACGGGTCATTGAAAAATAATACCCACATTCGCTGTAAATAATACATGCACATGCATATGTATGTATGACCACAGAATTTCATATCGCAAGCAACAGAGATCAAAGTATGCATAAATACGTATATAAAATGTATATAAAAAAAATAAAAATATCTCGGTATTAATTTGCGGCGTATAAAAGTAACGAAAGTTGCATAACTGACTTTTAATAAAAATATTTTATTTTTTTTTTAAGCGCCTGAATTTCAGGCAAAGCGTTTGAGGAATTTAACACCTTCGCTTATTGTAGATTTGAAGTGAAGTTTACCGACCGATCAACCAGCGCATGCATAGATTTTTTTATGTCATTTATAGATATGTTCTTCAGTATCTCGGTTACGGCTGCTTCATTTTTTTCAATTTTTTTTTAATTTTTTAAACTTCAATTTCAATTTTTTTTTCAAGTTTGACACAAAATTTTATATTTGCTCTTTGTTCCATTTTATTTTTGAACCATTAGCACACTTTTGGTTTTATTGAAATGGCTGTCACTTTTACATCTGTCATCCGACTTACATGAAGTCAGGTGCGTTTGAAAGAGGATGAATGTATCTTTTTAATGTTGCAAATTTTCAATACATGGCGCTGTATTTTGTATGATTTAAATATAAAGTTCGGTTATTTTTGGGACATACCGTGTATTTGCTAGGAAATGATCGAAGGAATACAATTTTTGACAATAATTTCGATTTTGTAAGCAATATTGAAGTGTAGAATTTCTTACAAAAAATTAATTTTTTTTTTGTTTTGAAGCCGCCATTTTGTCAAAAATTTCACTATTCCCTCGATCATCACCTGTTTTCATCTATTATAATACTGCATTTTTTTTTTGTTTTCGGGTTTCAAATAATATGAAACAGAAATATCTTTCTCACCGCCGGACACCTTTTTTTGGAGCCCTTTTTGGAGATCAGTTACAGGAACAAGATGATCCAATATTTTTTAAAATGAAACGTTTATTGTTAAACTAATTAAATTCTATCAATTAAAATCATTTCTAATAATTTATAGAATAAAATATTTCTCAAGAAAAAATTAAAAAAAGCATTTATTTTATTTTGCAGGTGAATATAAGTGGAAGATTTTACGTGGATTTTTGTTTGTCTGCACGTTCGTGAATGGGACCAGATGGCCACCGATTCCGCTTTTCATAAAAATATTTCGTCGAGTGTGTAAGTTAATCGTTAGAAGCGCCCAACTTTTACTAATATGCGGGGAATTGTGTCTCATTAGAACAACGTCAGACTACGGACATCGATATTGACTCGACAGAAACTCCAAAAGCTTGGTTCGGTTGTTATGTATATAACTTATAGTCTAGACCTCTCACTTAGTGATTATCGATTGCACCTGTCTATGGCTAATGGTTTGGTTGGTGTATAATTGACCTCAAGAGACCTATGGCATAATAACGTTACAATGGCAAAAAATTGTGGAACAAAACGGTGCATATCTGACAAAAATCGGATTATTCTAACTATGACAAAAAAGGCTTTCAATTTAATCAAAAGTAAGGGATGACTTGCTACTTGACTCAATAAACGCGTATTATTTTTTCCTGAAAATCTAAAAGAAAAAAGTTTTTTTTTTTAAATTAAGTTAAATTTTCTAATTGCTACCCCACCAAATGAATTTCTGACATAAAAAAAGCTCATCATAAAGGTCTTCCAGCCGTTCGGAGGCGATTTAGAATGAACTGTAGGTCCTTCCATTTGTTGGCAAAAGCATCAAGAAGCAACACACAAATTGCAGGACCTCTGCATACAATCGCTTCGGCGATTGCAAAGCGTCAATTATAAGAAAACACGTTAACACATTCAATAAAAATTAAAATTGGAATCTATTCAATTGCACAATAGAACACTTTAAACACTTTTGTGTGAATGATAATAAAAAAACGTATGTACGTATGTACGAATTTACAACATCTTCTAATTCATTGCCCCATTCAGTTTGGTCACATAAATTGTTGTTGCTGTGTGATGATTGCTTTCGGCAAAACACCATAAATATTATCTGCGCTGAAAATTGCCAACATAATGTTGCTTTGAATATGTCTTTCCCTGCTATTCTTCATTGCAGTTGGACCGTTATCAGTAATACAGTTGATGGGCATTTGAATGGCACGTGAATGACCGTAATTTGTGGTTTTGGTGTGGGTATTTTGTTATGACGCAACCGTCTGTCATTGGACAAACAATAAAATACAATACTTAAAGCGCATTTGTGTGTGCGACTGCCGATGCAAGTGAGTGTAAAATTATTGCTTGAACACGAATAAGCATCGTTTAAATTATGATGAAAATGCGTATTATTATAAAAAGTATGCATTTATGTTAAAAAGTTGCTCAATATTAGCGAAATTACTTGAGAAACTACACGTATTTTGGTTGTTTTGGAGAATCTTCAATATAAAGAACAGTCTTACATTTTTATTTGCTTAAGTTCAAATTCTGCGTCGCCTTCGTTCTTAAGGGCTGTTAAAGAATATCTATGGAAAATAATCTAGATGTGTACATGAAGTCCAGAAAGTTCCCGGAAATCGTCATTTAAGCTGCCCGCGCTGAATATTTTTCAGTACTTTTTTTTTTGTTAAATTGTTAGCACTATCCTTAATTACTATGCCAAAAATGAGCGCGATCTCTTAACCAGTTTGTTTGAGTCGAAACGGGTTTCATGGAATGGTGATTTGAACTTTGGAAACAAAAAAAGTCACAAATCCGGTGAATACCGTGGTTGATCGATGGTATTGAATGACTTTTTGGTCTTAAAATCATTCACAACTAAAGCTCGATGCGATGGCGCATTATTCTCAAGAGTTTCCAAAAATTGTTGGCCCACAATTTCGACCGTTTACGACGCGTCAAACGCTTATTGATCGTCTATCCCATTGAAATGAATTCATGATGAACCAAAACGCGAATATAAAAAAAAGAAAAAACAAAACAATTTCCGGAAACTTTCTGGTGTTTCTTTTGGAGAAATTGCCGAAAGAGGACGAGCCTTTGAATTTTGTCTTTTCGAAATCTTACAGATAGAGAAATGGAAAGACATATATTATAATTTGAAATATGGGCTTTAAGCGATTCAACTAAAATATTCAACTTTGTTCAGAAGATTTTTTCATAAACTGTTGGTTTAACACCTAAAAAGTGAAAATAAAATTTGAAATGAATAATTGTTTATGGTTCAAGTTTTTGAGCTGATGGTAATGACATACATATATTACAGTTTTTAAGTTAAATACAAAATAATTATTAAAAACTATTTAAAAAGTATTCGCGCATACGACTATGTCGGTAGGAGGGTACTAGGTAAAATGGGTGTCTTTCTTTGCTCTGAACCACCCTGTGGTCAAAACAACTTGCCAAATATCGTTAGGAACACTGAGGCTGATTGTTTCGAACTTTTTTGTAGACAAATTTTGGACCATAAGGGAAATTGTGCTGTCTCTCTTCTTCTTTTATCAGAACCTCTTCATCTGTATCTAATAATATAGTAGTACCTAATTATGTTAGTTTTGATTGGGGCGAAAGACAAAGGCTGTCAGTAAACCTGTAAAAAGACGAAAGCCCATCAATTGAACTCACCAACTTTTGCTAAGTATCTCGGTGTATGCCGCGATAAAAAATTTAGCTGGAGGGAACATGTTTAAAACATTGTTTTGAATATGCTGGCTTTTCTGCGCGGCATTAAAAAAGGAGTGTTGTATTAAACCCTTGGAACGGGTGCAACAAGTCTACTTGGTTTAAAAGGTGCGATGAGGACTACCTTAAAGGTCTTAGAAGTTATCCTTGACATTAGGCCAAATAAATTACTAATGGTGTAAGTAGCAGGGCTAACAGGTAGCCACGTAAATATTACACACAGTTGAGTTCAGTCTGAAAATTGTGAAGGATATAGCGGCATTCAGAAAACTATATCAGAAGTCTGGCTAAACTTAAATTGCGAACGAGACCAGAGACCTTCTGCCGGCTAGATACCAACCTACTCCTTCCCTAGTAGTGAAAAATAGGCGGAAAGTAGGTTCATCGATAGGCCCAAATGCGTCGCAGGCACAGAGTAGACTTTTTTTATAGCCGCCTAATAAACTAGGTGGCTTCAAAGTAAATCACTATAACTCTGTCTTCCAAGCAGATATTGTGAGTGTTACAAAAGGTGCCACTTTAACCGGATCCTCAAAGTCCAAATACCTTGAAACATGCAAAGAAGCAATTAACCGACTCTCGCGGTAAAACACAATGAACACCACTTCGATACCAGGTGAGAAATGAGAATGTGCTGGGTGATCACTAAGTTATTTTTGGGAAGCGTGGTTACTAAACAGACAAAACAGTTAATTGCATTAAATTAATTAGAACTTGGCATCCTTATGGATGCTTTAACGGGCCATTAATCAGAAGCTATCATATCCACAAGCTAGATAAAGTGGAATCGGTTGCTTCCAGACCCGGTTGCTTGTGCCCTGATGATTTTCCATTGCATCTGAACGGCCGATGTATTTTTATGAGAAACTTTTTATCTTATTTCAGAAATACGCTCGGAGAGCTTGACATTCCCTGTCGAAGGACGAAGGCTATTAGAAAAATAAATTTTGGATGTTGGTCGAACCAGAACTCGAACTTTGGCCTTCCGAATGCTAGTACACAATGTTACTTCATCCTTTTGATTAGTATATTCAGTCATTCCGCGTTACCTTTGCAACATAAATAAATATCAAGCGAATTGTGCATATTATATTTAACAATGTTCTAAAAGAGGAGATTCTTAAAGGAGTTTTCGTTATTTGTACAAACAAAAAAATATCAAAAATAAAAAACGTATTTTTCTGCCTTTGAAATTCCACAGCTTTAAGCTAAACTCACGAAATCCCAAATTTACCAATTTCCCCATATACCAATTTAAAATAATTTTCCAGTAATTTAGTATAAAGTTGTCAAACACTCACACGCACTCAACACACCCCTGTGCTAATAGCTTGAAGTTTCTTTGTCGACAAACATTAGCAACGGCTCCACCAATGCTGCCCAAAGCTCATTTACGCTAACATTAAACCAAATAATTATACACAACACACTTATATACGAGTATATATACATGAGTACTCATGTAGAATTTTTTTTTATGGTTTTGGCAGTCAGATATTTCGATACTGAGGCTACGCATTGACGAACTGCATTGCCCGGGTGGTGGTGGTGTTATTTGCTTTCGACTTTTCATTTGAGAAACGCAATTAAATCAACAACACCACACCCGCTTAAAACCGCAAATGACAAAAGATTTTTATGTGCGGTCGGCGTGCTACTTTTCATTGACGCGTCGGTCACAGTGGTGGCGAACAATGAAGGCATGCAAAATTCGGCGGGCGCTTAAAGAGGGTTGCAGGTACATATATACGTAAAAGAGCTTGTTTTATAATTGACCAATGGTTATATAAGTATTTGACTTTTTTGTTGTGCTCAATGCCTTTTTTCCTCTCGATTGTTGGTTGTTTGTGCAATATGTTTTCCTTGTTTAGTAGCAACATTTTTCAATTGCTTGTTATGCACAAAAAATAAAAATTAAAAGAACAATAATAAATAACAACGGTGTCAAGTATAACAAAAACAAAAACAGAGTTGATAATATAGGCAGAAAGAAAGAAAAAATGTAACGAAATTGGGTACAAATTAGTTAAAAGCCGTTGAAGTGAGATAAAAGGCATCACCCTGCTGTCGAAATTGAAGTTGCGGCATTGTGTGGCAACAATTTGTGGACGACATTATTCACTTTCTCAATTTTTAATAGTTGCCTGACTAAAGTGAGGCCTTAAATGCCGCATTTTTTGTATACTGGTATAATATATACGTATCTTCATTTATCTTAAATGGTGTTGCCAGCGTTAGATAACAACGTATATCCCGACGAGAGAAAATAAATAACAATGTAGCAACACAAGCGATAAGTTTTAAAAACGGAATTTGCACAGCTGCGAAGGTTAAAAAAAAATAAATTTCTTCCAAAATTTTTTTCCAATTCCTCGCTGCTTATTATTAATTTTTTTTTTTTTTGTTTTTTATTTTCTTTTTTGTTCTGCATTACAAACACCCACAAAGTGTAGAAGTATGTAAAGGAAAGCAAACAAAAAACAAAAAGAAAACGAAATGCGAAGAAGTGCAAAAATTAAAGGCAAGAATACTTAGTTGAGAGAAAAGTTAGCTGTGGAAAATCTTAAAAATTTATTGGGGTGTGAAATTTACCACAGACGTTGAAAAAATAATAATTTTCACCCTTCGCATATTGGTTGAGTGAGTGAGTGAGTGAGTGAGTGAGGGAGTGGCTGAAATATGGAAGGCAATTTTTTGCCATTCTTGCTGGTCAGTGAGTGTCTGTGGCATTAATATTCTTTCCTCTATATCTAAATATATACGAGGGGATTCACAAAAGTGCGGTAAGTTAACCAGATAAACATTTTTTTTTGTATTTATTCGTAACCTTTGATCTTCTCTACATAATCGCCATTGATTTCAGTGCATTTCATAAGCCTATAGATCTAATTCTGAAAATACATAGTTTTCAAAATCTTGCTTTTTAAGCTTATCAAGCTGAGCAGTATAGAACCAAGATTCATCAGCAGTAACGACTTTACTAAAGTTGCTAAACTAACCATTTTCGAATTTGTTTAGGAAAAATTGAGCAAATTGCACTTTTTGGGCCTCATTTAAAATTCGTGGTACCCATCGAGCAGATTTTTGCTCATTCAAGCGCAAATTATAAGGAATCATTTCTTGTGTCCATCGTGGTTCTTCGTCTATTTTGGACTTCATCAGAGCTACAGTGATGGCATCAGTGTAGGATTTTGGTCGACCTTCTCGGAGCTCGTCCTCTATGGAAAAATGTTCGGTCTGGAATCTTCGGAATTACTTAGAAATAGTCTTTAAATATCGTTCCATATGCAATTTGGCATTCACTGAATATTTGTATTGGCTGTGAATTCCGGCGAAACCCGAAGAGAATCACATGGCGAATTTCTGTTTGCATTGGTGGTGGAACTTAGTGTGACCCATACTCAGTTATCTAGCGTTTTCTCGTCTCTATTTTAGCCCCATCATTCTAAAATTTCAAAGAAAGACTAGTAAAGTAATTTGCGAAGGATTGGGTACTTTTAGATTTAACAAGAACAAATTGAAAGTCACCAACTGACCGAACTTTTGTTAATCCCATCGTATATCTTTGTGTATATATAGTGATATTTTTTCTCTGTTGCTATTAGCAGCCTTGCCTCTCTCCCTTTGGTAAATATTTTTCTTTTCTTCCTTTTTTTCCTTTACTGCTGCATATTCGCGCGAGGAATGCAGATAAGAAATATTAATGAGCGTATAATGGTAATAATCTCACTTCAATGCATAAAAGATAGCAAATTTGCTGTCGTTAGTCATTCATGTCTTTTTCGTAGTGTTTTGCACGAAGTTCGTATGATTTGAGTGAAAGCAATCACCTTCACCAAAAAATTTATAGATATATGTATATACTTAAATGAGAATCTAATAAAAAAAAATTTGTTTGACGTACGAATTATAGCAATCGTTATACAGGTTAATATCTTAGACACGCTGAAAACGCCGTGGAAAGCTCTAGAGTATGCTTTCTCGAGAACCGTAGAACCGAAAACAGAGAAACGTATAACTTTTCGGAGCATTTGGGGTTTTAGTAAAGGGAGACTGGTTTACCTACTTTCCAGTTCCAGTTGTAATGTACAAAAATAGTATATAAATAATCTTCACATAAAATCTAGCATTGCATTATTCTTCGGCCAAACTTTGATTTTTTATTTCTATCATGTCATGTGTGGCGACGCTTTCTCTAGACTAGATAAGGTAGTGAAGCGTATGAGTCTGATAGTGACCGAGAACAAAATGAAATATCTCCTGTCATCAAACAAACAGTCGTTGCGTTCGCGATTCGGCTTCGATATCACTGTCATAACAGTCATAACTTTGACGTCATAGATAACTTAATCTATGTTGGAATCAGTATTAACACCAAACAATAATGTTAGCTATGAAATCCACCTACTTTGGACTGAAAAGTAAAGTCTTTTCTCTAAAAACAATTACCAATGGTACGAAGGCATGTTTTTGATAATAAAGGTTTGGCTCCGACTTATCGTATCGAAGCCGATGGAACGATGAGACAGTGGCTATGCCATCTGGTCCGGATGATGGATAAGAATACTCCAGCTTTTAAAGGTTTCGATGCATTAGCCGCCGTTTGAAGCAGAGGAGGAGTGATCTCCACTCAAATGCAGAGGGAGCTGGCTATATTGAGTATTTTCGATTGATACCAAACAGTGAAAGGAAGGAATGAATGGCACGCTGTCTAAGCCAGTACAGAAGAAGAAGACGATGCAGAACTTATTTGGTTAAATTATAGAAATAAATCAAAGCAATTTTTCTGAGCTAATGCCAAGGTTTGAAAGAAGCAACAGCCCTAAACGTCCTGCTCTCACGTTGGCAGTCAGTTTCATCTTTGTCAAACCGAAGGATATAACTACCTGCTTATAATTCAGCTGGCTAAGCTTGAAATTAGCAGATTATAAAATGTAAAAAAGTAGAGAAAATTCAAATTTGAGCTGGTGACTGAAATATTAAGTCAAAGCCAAGCGTTAAATACCTCGGCGTCAATTGACCACGTGCTAAGCTTTCGTAATCACCTCGAACACGCTAATGATAAAGCCGCAACTGTCTTAGGTAGCTTCACGCGTGAGTAGTGAAAGCAATTGTGTTTTATGGCTCTACGATTTGGCACCCAGCGCTGGAAACAGAATACTACGTCTGTAGTGTAAAGTCTACTTACGTTCGGTGGGCACTGCGCGCCTGCGGTCCTTTCCGCACTGTATTAGAGGAAGCAGCTTTAGTTACTGCGGGGATATTCCCTCTCGAAATCTCTTGGAGGGAACAAATCCAGATAGCAAAAATTAGACGAGAAAGACTTTTACCTATAGCCCGTTGGAATAATAGTGCAAACACCTGATACCGATTCTAGTGGTGTTGCTAGGCATGAAGCATTAACAAATAGACTTCCATTTAACCCAATGTGATTATGGATGCTTTAAAAGCTCTTTTCACCGCTTTGGCCATGAATGGGATCCATACTGAAAAATGTGTGGACCAGAATTTATAGCGGATGCCAAGCACGCAATACTCGTTTGCCGCACTTCACGAGACTCAGTCAGCGTCTGTAGGTAGAAACTTTAGTTAAATGTATGCTGGAAAGGGAATATGCCGGGATTGCAGTTATCGACGTACAATTATATTAACCAGAAAACTGATGTACTAAGTACATAGTGATGACTACTGAAACCAAGGCGGTTGAAAAATTTACGACGACAGATGATGTCTACTCAGGCTATTGAGCTTTAGCTCCATACGGTACCGTACGGGTGGGGGTGGTTTTAGTGGCTAAAAGTCTCACACTGACCAAGTTAAAGCTACAGTAAAAAAGAAGAAAAATCATCTGGTTATTGGGTACAGTGCAAACTGTTTTTGAGTTTTTGTTATCACCAGATACAAGATAATATTGGTTTATATGCACTGGCGCTGCTTAAAAACCCCAATGATGTCCAAAGTAGCAGGTAAATCTCTGCTTATATTTGGGACTTGACGCTAGTAAAGTCAAATTTCTTTCTTTCACATCTTTTCTATGATATGAAAGATTTTATATACTTTCAAAAGACATTTCCTTGACTCTTTTAATTTTATCACTATTGGGGAAACTGCAATTAATCTTCCGTAAAAATCTTTCTATAGGATGTCTTTAATGTCTTTTAATCGAGTGCTTTCATCGGCTAGGCTGGACAGGAATGAACACCCAAAGAGCAGTTAATTTGGCGAGAGTGATACATAACGGTATAAGCTTTGCTGGTTTCTTTTTCACCCTTACTTAATGTTCTAAATACAAGTATTTATTATTGAAACTTTATTATTGTGCAATAATGGGGGATTTATACCATCGTCTACCGGTGGGGCTCGGTCGCCACCTGGTTCCTACAATGTTGTTGCCGTAACGGTTTACTAACCCCGCTTTGCAGCTGGCTATAGCAGGCTATGTCATCAAGCTCGTCTAACGGGAGGTCCAGTAAACGTGCTGTTTTGACGGAGTCGGACCATATGGACGGGGGGTTAAATGAGTTGGTTGCAGAGGGCATGCAAAGAGGGGATTAGTGTATTGTGGGCTGTATTAAGGGCTGGAACCCTTTCGACGACCTAATCCCATTACTACTAAGGTATACTAAGGTTTAGAAGGTTTCAGTATTTCTCCCAAAATTTTTGGGATACTTTCATTATCAGCTCTTAATCACACCTTTTGGAATTTCTCTTTATCTGCTTAACAATTCAGCTAATTATGCTTTCTTCACCGCACGAATTCCATTCACTTTTGGCTATTTCCTTTCTTCTACTACCGAACAACATGTACCACGACTTTTTTGGGCCCTGACGGAGAGACGCACTACAGACCATCTGAATAAATGTAAATAAATTAAGTTTTTTATAACTTTCCTATTAAATATTATTTGATTTTCACAAAATTTTTTATATTATACAATTTAATTTTTTTTTTTTTCGAAGAAACCGAATATTTTCATAGCCCCATTTTGGCTGTTGCACTTTCCCAGTTGTACTATTGTTGTAATATTCAAACTGAATCCTAAGCTTTCGCTCCTTCGCTTCACTTTACTGTGGTGGGTCAATTGCTTGTCTCTATGCTGCTATACCGGCTTTAACTGCCGTCTGCTGTAGCACCATCCCTGCTGCTACTGCGACAACGACAGTGACTACCTTATTAGCATTGTCAACACAATTGTCTCCTTCAATGTTTCGCTTTTGTGCTTATGTTCCTGCATTACGGGCCCTTCTGAATACTATACGCCGATCTATGGTTTCACTTCGTCGTTGCCTGCGCCGCTACCATCTAACAATTCGTTGTCGTCGCCATCGCAACGCCGCCGCTATTGTTTGCGCCTTTAAGTGGTTTTTTATCATTTCACCGCTGACACAATTTATATCCTGTGCTCATATTTCTTATGCTTATCACGCCGAGGATGTCGTTATTTTTGTGTGAATTTATATGTAGCGCCGCATACATACCTACATATGGAAATTCACGGTTTGTGTGTGCGCAGATATTTCGTATTTCCAAGTGATTGCTGGCGTTGCCGACATTATCATATTTTTTTTGTGATTTTTTTTTTGCTCTTTAATTTTTTTCTTTCTTATATCTCCATCGCACCACAGCAACTGCTTTGTTCTGTATGCTCTTTAACAACGTCAACTCATTTTGTGATTTTCTCTTCTCCCTTGTGATACATACATACATATATACATTGTTTTATTCTATCTTTGGGGATTTTTTCAGCACTTACAGGACTTTTAATGGAGTTTTCTTTACTTTTCAGTCTTGCAGCGATCAAGGAAGTGGAAGTTAAGTTGCGTTTAAGTGATAAATTTATACAATTATCCGGTGTATTTTCCAACGATTTGTATATACAGACGTGAGTGTGTGCGTGTGAATAATGCGTCATGTGTACATATGTAGTTATATAGCTACAATTAATTGTCTGTAAGTTTTTGCTGATTGCATGATAAATGCGTCGCGACAATTTTAAATGGCTTCATAGCTGCTGTTGCTGGTTTTAGTAAATTGGGCGAAAGAACAGACGAGCATTATGGGACATCTTTCATTATTTGTTATGCGTCAATATTCACTGCTAAGCAAACATTTAATTAACAGTCGAAAGTCTTAAATAATCATGTGTAAATACAAAAGCAAAATTATAATTATTTGGCACAATTCCCAGGAAATAAAAATGAAACATTTCATTTTATTTCATTACTTTTTATTTTTAATTTTTTATTTTAATCATTTTGTTTAATTCATTTTAATAATATTTATTTTTGATCTTATTTAATTTTTCACTTTGATTTATATAAATTGTTAAACTTTAACTTTTTTTAAGTTATTTAATTTTATTCAAGCTGTACTAATTTATTGGGTTTTATTTTATTCTGTTTTATTTAAACATATACCATTTTATTTTGTTGAATCGCATTTGTTTATTTCTTTTATTATTGAATTTTATTTGTTTTATAATTAATATAAATAATTATTTACTTTTTCATATGTGAAGGAAAACTATAATACCTAGTTATTTTATATTATTTTATTTTATTTGATTCTATTTAATTTTATTTTTTTATTTTATTTTATTTTATGGTATTTTATTTTATTTTTCTTCATTTTATTTTATGTTATTCTATTTTATATTATTTTATCTTATTTAATATTATTTTACTTTCTTTTATTTTATTTTTTTGTTTTATTCTTTTATTTTATTTTATTATATTATATTATATTATTTTATTTAATTTTATTTAATTCTTTTTTATTTAATTTTATTTTATTTTTAATTTACTTTATTTTATTTTGTTTGTTTTATGTTATTTTGGTTTATTTATTTTTATTTTATTTTTTTTTAATTTTATTTTATTTGATTGTATTTTACTGTTTCTTTTAATTTTTTTTCATCTTATTTATTTTGTTTAATTTTAATTTAATATATTTTATTTTATTTTTTTCTTTTGTTTTAATTTACTATTATTTTATTTAATTTTACTTTTTCTAATTTAATTTAATTTTATTTAATTTAATATAATTTAATTTAATTTTATTGTATTTTATTTTTGTTTGTTTTATTTTATTTTTTTCTTTTATTTTATTTAATTTTATTTTGATTTATATTTTTTCCCATTTAATTTATTTTATTTTAGTTTGATTTGTTTTAGTTCTATTTTTATTTTTTTGCTTTCATTATATCTTATTTTATTTTATTTTAAAGTATTTTTTCATTTTAGATTGTTTCGCTTTTTAATTGCTCCTGGTGTATTTGATTCTGTTTAGTTTCATTATTTTTTAATTTCCTTTATTGTATTTTATTTTATTCTACATTATTAATTTTTTTTAGATTTGTTATTTAATTTAAGGTTGTTTATATCATGTTACGTGAGTCTTATTTTTTAATGTTTAGTGATATTTGTTATCAAAATTTTGTAGCTATTTTTATTTCTATTTCATCGTATATTTTTATTTAATTTTATTTCGATATGATATTGTTTTATTTTAGTTTATTCGTTGTCCTTTATAAATATTTATTATTTATTCATTATTTTAATTTAATTTAGTTTGATCTATTTATTTTTATTAATTTGATTTAACTGCATTTGATTTTATTTTAATTTTATCAACCTTGATTTAACTCAGTATTCTGTTTATATTTTATACGGATTCTGATTATTTATATTTAATTTTAGTTTCATTCTGTAGTTTGAATCCTTTTTTACTTAGTAATGTTTTTTCTCTATTTGTTTTATTTAAAGCCAATTAAAAAAAATACTTAAACGATTTTAGTTTCGTCTATTTAACTTTGCTGACTTATAGTTTAGTATTTTGTATTAAAGTAGATATTATTTAATAGTAGTGCTATTTTTGTACTTAAAATTTGGTTTTTTACCCAAGCGTTAGCTTTCATGAATTAATTTTTGAAATTTAAATATACAGTACTTTTTTACTATGACATTTTTTTTCTGAATTAATATACGCTTTAAAGTGTCGTAAGATTATCACTGACATGTTGAGCTTTTATGTATAGATATCATAAGTTCGAAAAACAAAATTTCAAGAGCTCGCAATTTGTAAACGAGACTTTTGAAAACACAGATAAAGCTTTGGATTACAAGAAATAAAATCTACCTCTAGGGTATACTCGTAAATAAATATAATAAGATTGCATAATTTTTCAACAAGTCAAATATTAAAATGATTAAAAATAACCTCACTTACATAAGCAAACACAACAAAATATGTGAAAACTTTGCCTTAGTTTCTTTTGTAAATACAATATACTACATTAAATTTATGCATGGTCGTAACACTGGGCGTATACGTAACCTCCATATGAATAGAAAGTTTGTGTCTAATGCTCAAAACAGCCCATAAAAATATAAGCAAATTACCTTAATTTTTTTATGGACAAAAGTTTTTATACCTCACAAAAGTAAAAGCGCAAAGACAAAATAGTCTCAGAAACGTTTGTTCACAATTGAATATATTTAAAAAGTTTTTAAAGTTTCAAATTTCCTCCGGGCTTTCATTTGTATTGCACCCAAGCGTACTATATCGTAGTAGGCAGTAAACTTCACAGAAAACACTTTTGTGCACGATGGAAATGAAACAATGTATAGCGCTTGGAAAGCCAAAATAAAGAAGAGGCGAAAACTGTCGAAAGCAAAGTAAAAAAAAGAGCATTCAAATAGTCTATCGCCTAAAATTCGCTTCATAGAGTGCGCTTAGTAGGACTGTTCGCTTATTTACGGATATAATATATGTATGTGATCATGTTTACATCTATGCAAGCATGCGTCTACGTGTATGTCTACGGGTCTTCCATTATAAATATTTTAGTTCGCATGCGAATGTTATTCTAACTGCGCTTCCATTAAAGGCTTCAATAAAAGTTTGCAGCAAAATGAACGCCAACAAGATTTTCACAATTATTCTTGCGCCTGTCTTTGCAATGAATGGTATATACCATAACTAAAAATAAAAAAAAAGAAATGAACAAATATAAAACGACAAAACAATAAGCATTACGTTCGTGTGTGTGTGTGTGGTGTGTGCTTAAATCTTGTGTATTATTTTTTACTTCCTTCGCGTCTTCATTTCTGGTTGCACTTAAGCTAGAATTTTTCTTTTACATTGTTTTTTTTTTTGTATTTTCTTTGTTTGCCGACTTTTTCAACAATTAGTTGAGTTTTATTTATTTTGCGTTAATTGGAAGTGCTTTATCTTGCGCTTGAATGAATGAGTTAAATTTCGCGGAACTTTCAAAAGCCCAAACAATATTTCGAGTGTGGAAATTTAATAGCGAAAAGGGATTTGTCGGCGAAGTTTCTGTACGCGTTACAAAGGGGCTGAGAGGGAAAAAATAAAGCAAGAAATTAGTTTAATGCACTCTGTATCCCAAGAGCATGTAATTGAATTGTTTAAGTTAACTTGCCCCCTGAAAGAAGAGTTTATGGTGGAAGTATTCAATATTTTCAGTAGCCGAGTGGTTAGCAGTGTGTGCTGGCATTCGCAAGGCCTCGGAGTACGAGTCTTGGTTCGAAAAATATCCAAAATTATAGAAAATTAATTTAAATTAAAAATAAACTTAGTTTTTATAATTGATGTCGCCCTCTCGACAGGGAATGTCAAGTCATCGGAGTGTGTTTCTGGCAAGAAATAAAAAGCTCCTCATAAAAAAACTTCAGCCGTTCCAAGACGGCTTAGAATAAACTGTAGGTCTCTTAATTTGTAGGAAAAACATTAAAACCTCTTCCGCGGCAATAATTTTGATATTATTTTTGTATCATTTCTTTGAAAATCTCGTCTAATTTATATATCTACACGTAGTTATATTTCTTGCAGACTTTTAGCAAGGTAAGTTAATTAAATATCTTAATTGAATACATACGAAATTTGGCATCTGTATATAAAGTTAAAGTTTGGCAGTTAACCCTCCTAACATGTATGAATATATGTACGTGTATACCGCTTCTCATGATGCCTATATCAGATGAAAAGTGAACGGTAGGAGGAGTGTACAATATGGGTGAAATAGCGTGTTAAGATGAAAACTGGTGCAACTCAGGAATGGTTCAATTTATCCCTCTTCATAGATATAAAAATCCTTGCTTTCATGTTTATTTCCTAGGATCTGGTAAGTAGATAGCAGCTTATGCTGAAAATTTGTCAAATTGCCAAAGGAATACGGTTTGCGGGGAAGTTAACCATTGCTTGACTTACACGAAAAATGTAAGTTTGATGAAAATGTAGCGTTTGAATTAGATTCGCAGGAATCATCACACCAGAAAGTGAAAAAGAGATCGATGTTTTCATAAAAATTATATTTAAGTATACTTGAAATTTGGTACAAAGGCTTTTGATTAGCTTACCATGAACATTATTTTTTCCCCCGGGAAAAAGATTAAAGGGACTCATTCGAGAAATGCGAATGTATATATAAAAATTAGTTCTCACACTTTGTTTGTTTAAGTAGTCTGCTTTATAGGCTTCAAAAAATGCATTACTTTCTTAAGTTTATTCTAAAACTATCCACGTTTTATTGGCCGAGCGTCGAGCACGTTCGAATGCTCGGGTAGAACTTTGAAGCCAGTTTTCTCGAGTTTTAATTTTTACAAGTCTTTGAAAACGGTGTCGGAGATAGCCAAAATAATGCATGTCCGATCGAAAAAGTGATCTATTTGCATTTTTTAATTGTCTCCTATTCGAACTAAAAAGTTGAACAAAAGTACAAAAGTAAAAAATAATTTTTTTCAAATTTTGAAAAAATTTGGATTTTTCCAACTTCTTCGAAAGTAAAAACTCTCATAAAAATTAAAAAAAGTTTGTTTAGACTGTTTGAGATGCATCACCGGGACCGTTTCATGAGTTCACATTGCAACCAATTCCAATATGTTTTAATTTCAATTTCAAATTCTTTTCGGTTTCCAAAGGAGACTACTGCCTTAAAGTTACAAACAGGAATTTGGATCGAACTTTTTGCGAATATCGGTGTTGAATGTTGATCAATACTTTGCATCTTTGGATTCTAGCGCCTCCTGTTAGAAGATCAAATCATGGACAAACGAAAATAAAAGCAGCCGTGAATTAATTAGTCTCATGGGTTTATCCTGTACGTGGTGTGTCCCAAAAATAACCGAACTTTTTGGATATAAAACAGTAAAATACACATTATATTATCTTTGAAAGTTATTATTTATTCAAAATAGGTTGCATTTGACTCAACACAACGTTTGGAACGATTAACCAGCGCATGCATAGATTTTTTTATGTCATTTATAGAAATGTTCTTCATTTTTTTTTTAATTTTTTAAACTTCAATTTCATTTTTTTTCAAGTTTGACACACAATTTTATATTTGCTCGTTGTCAATTTTATTTTGGAACCATTAGCACACTTTTGGTTTTATTGAAATGGCTGTCACTTTTACATATGTCATCCGACTTACATGAAGTTAGGTGCGTTTGAAAGAGGATGAATGTATCTTTTTAATGTTGCAAATTTTCAATAAATGGCGCTGTATGTTGTATGATTTAAATATAAAGTTCGATTATTTTTGGGACACTCTGTGTATGTCCTCTGATTAATTAACTTCAAACTTATTTTCACATTTAAGTTTATCATATTTTTTGTTTCAAATCAAGAGGAAACCTAAACTATTTTTAAGTACTACAAATTTCGTGATAAAAATAATAAAATATTCATTTTTATGAAAGACGTCAACACTCTGTCGAAATGACCAAATTCATCATAAATTGTTGTAATAAAAAAATTCCAAAGGCAATTTTGATAAAAATGTCACTTTTATAGCAAAAGTCGCAACTATATTTATATCTATTTGGAAATATGTATGCATGTATGTATGTATATAGGTATGTACATGTGTTTGAAAAGGATTTTATATTGCTAATGCGTGAAATATAATCAACGGTGACGGAACCCTTTTTACACGTGACAATTTTACCAAATCACACTTGTCAATGTTTGTGGCGGCTTGTGACAGTGCTAATGTGTGTTTATGTGTGTGGATAAAATAGGTATACGGCAACATCTAAATAGTTTCATAAAGGTAAAGGCATTCAAGCCAACAAAGGTCACAATTCAATACACAATTACAGGCATATGTACATACATACATGCATAAGATAAGTGTAAAAAATGGCAGATACCAAAAGGGAAATAATGAAAAAGAAAATAATGTCAAGAAAGTGTGATGTCAAGGGAAAAGGAAAAATCATAAATGAAATAACAACAGAAAATAGAAAATTCACTTTTTCCTATCCACTTATGTACATACATATAATCGCACACACACGTACACAAAAAAAGTAGGAGCTGTGCTATTCTTTTTTTTTCCAAATTTTTGCTTTTATTCTGCGTTGCGCGTGCCAAGCAAAGGCGTCAGCATGAATTTATGATATTTTGCTTGCAAAGGCAAAAAGCCAACAATGTACATACATACATTGAATTGCTCGCAAAATAAATATGTAGGTACAATACATATATTTGTGTTTAATTTATATACCGACACAAATAACTGGAGGTGTGCACAAACAAATACAAACGTGGCACCGTTTAATCTCACTGCAAGTGGAAAGAGGTGAAGTTTGAAATTGGCGTTGAACCAGACAAAATATCCGATTGCAAGCAGAATAATTTTGTCACAATATGTGCTAAAGTGTATTGTCGACATACATATATAAGTTTGGAAAACAATTTTTATTTTCTGTTATACCTTTCATAAACATGAAATTTGTTCGGAGGCATACATATAAAGGGTTTTCCAATAAGAGGTGTTATTTTGGATAGCTTGCTATTCCGGTGGATGCTGTAATTTTTTGACATTTGATGAGTAAAAATTGTGCCAAGTGATTGGTGGAATTCTGGCATAGACGCTTCTTAAAAATCAAAATTTTTTCAGTCGTCGTGAAGCACCTTGTCAGACCACAACAGAGCAATTGGTGGATAAAATTGAGTTGTTGGGAAAAGTTAGCGATGTGAAGAATAAAACACGTGCACTTCGCACAAGAACAACTGAGAATTTTGAAAGTGTTGAAGAAAACCCAGATTTATCCATTCCTCGTCATTCCCTGGTCATCCCATAAACGTCATTATACCGTATTTTGCATATAGACTTGGATCTTAAGGTTTAAAATAGTTCAGTTAACTTAAGAACTCAAGCTGGCCGATCATCAACAACGTCGTGTCTTTGCTGCTTGAGCCCTTGAAATGCATGAACATGATTCGGAATTTCTTCGAAAAATCATCTTGACTGATGCCAACTCCATCTCGATGGCTACACCAATAAGCTGAACTGTCACATCTGAAGCTTAGAAAACCCGATTTTTATTGTTGAATAGCCTCTCCACCCTCAACGCATATTTGTTTGGTGCGGTTTGTGGTTCGGCGGGGTCATTGGACATTACTTTTTCGAAAATGATTACGATATATGATTAATAATTTTCAGTGACCGGAATTGGCTGATGTTGATCTGGTCAACGTTTACTTTCAACAAGACGGCGCTACGTGCCAACCAAATAAGGAACCATTGATATTTTAAGGGAATAGTTTCTGGAACATCCGACCGTTATCTCCCGAAGAGACCAATTGTGATTGGGTACCGAGATCATGATTTAGCAACTTGCACCTATTTCCTTTGGGGCCACGTGAAGGATAAGGTCTACGAAAACAGCCTAGTGTTGATTCAAGACCTCAAAGACGGAATTCGTGAAGCCTTTAACGGCAAATAACAGCAACTTTGCGATTTGGTGATGGAAAATTTCATAAAAGGCATACGGTACCGTAAGCGTAGCCGTGACCACCAATTCGTTGATATGGTTTTGAATTAGTAGTGGCATATCTTCCTCATTACATTGAAAATAACATTTCTTATTGGAAAACCCTGTATATATGAACCAGAAAAGAAGGCAGATATCAGCAGAAAGCTCATCTCTCATATCAACGATCAGATCAAATGAGTTGAGCTGACTTAGCCATGACCCTTTGTTGGTCGGTGCGTCTGTATGAAGGGAATCTAATCTTTGTTTTTGAGATATTTCAGTCAAACTTGGTACATAGTTGTTAGTGAGCAGATCGGACCACTATAGTATATACTTCTCATACAGCGATTTTAAAACTCATTAACGGTTCAAAATTATTGAAATCGGAAGAAGACATTATAAAGACCCATACAACCGATTTACAAGGGCTTTGGTCAAAACTTCGTCAAAAAATCATTTTTTAACATATAGCCCCCCCATCAAACCGATTTCTCAGAATTAATATTTCATTCTAGAGGAATGATATGTTCATGAAAGGTATAAAGGCTTCGGTCTGACCGGAAAACACCACTCCTCTACTCTTTTTTGTTTTTTTTCTTTGATTGTTTACTCCTGCATATGTATGTGTATTTAAATGCGTTTGCACCTATAAAGCCTATACAGATGATAGTTAAATGCGGCAAAATGAAACTTGTTGTTGTTTTTTTTTTGTTGACTTCAATTATGCGCCCTTCACTCAAATCACACACACACACATTTACACATGCACTTTGTAAGGTGAACAAGTATTGCTGTTAACAAATGTGTGTGAAATTGTGAAAACTACGGCCTTTGTGCTAACAAATATACACGGCTGTGCAAATATATATGTAGGTATGTTTGAAAAGCACATAAATAATACAAAAGGGTTTACTTTATTTGCTGCCGGACACATTTTACGCTAGAAATTGAAGCAGAGTGGATTTACGGTAGCAAAAGTCGCATTCAATCGAATTGTTTTTTTTTGTTTTTTTTTTTTTTTTTTTTTTTTTTTTTTTTTTTGGTAGTGAGATGAATGGTGGCAATGAAAAAAATACTCTGAAGCAAAAAACAATCAGAAAGGAATAAAAATTCAGTAAATAAATTAGTAGTAGTAGATCAGTGGGATGAGGAGATGAAAAAAAAAAATTATGAAATAATTTCAAGATATATTTTTAAGAAAATTCAATATTGTTTTCAGGATGACTTTAAGAATTAAATGCCATAAATTATATTTTTATATTTATAAAACTCTTTATTTTTTTTAAATGATTTGTGGTGTGCGTAGAATTTTTTCAAGACAGTTGATGGATATTTTTGAGGAGCTTTTAATTTTTCATTAGAACTACGCTGACCATGTT
Source organism: Ceratitis rosa (assembly GCA_037013455.1). Taxonomy (NCBI): domain Eukaryota; kingdom Metazoa; phylum Arthropoda; class Insecta; order Diptera; family Tephritidae; genus Ceratitis; species Ceratitis rosa. The sequence continues at coordinate 7,020,495 of JAWMAG010000020.1, read as the reverse complement.
TCGAGCCTATAGCCCCGTGCTTAGCAGCAGACTCTGCTAACATCTCGGCTGCTGCAGCAAAAAATAATTCTCTAACCATTTTCCCTGTTTTGTAGAATTCCCATTCAGTAAAGATAAATTATACAATGTTATTCATATTTTGATTTCCAAAATGAACGTTAAATGCCTTTTTATTAAAATGTATATTAAACATGAGTTTTCTCAAACTTCAATCCGTTTGAGGCACATATTAAGCGGTATCTTAGCTAAAATTTGACGAATGTTGGTCCTGTTTTTCATACAAAATATGAGTCGGTTATCATACGACCATAACGCTACGAATTGATATTCTCACTGTTCTCCTTTCCAAAGAAGTAACGTCCAATCATACCTACAGACCTAAGAGAGCACCAGACAATACGATTTTTCGGTACCACAAATGCGACATTTCAGGTTATGTATATATCCCCCCCGGTGAAACATCTGCCTCGTTGTGGAAGAAATTTTTGTTCGAAAAATCGCCGTCCAATGCTTGTAGCCAATCGGCGTATGTATGGCATTGTGAATAATCAGCTGGCTTCAATTGTTGTGCGAGCTCGACTTTATGTGATTGCAAGTGTAAGTCCAAGCGCAAAATACGTCATAATGTGCTGTAAGTAAGTCGGAGCTCTTGAGAAGTAGACACATTCGGTTCTTTGGCAACATATTCACTTACAGTGGGCATATCTGAGATAGAACGAGTAAAACAATGATACACAGGCTTAGAAAGTCTGTAACAGATCTAGTCTCTTAAAATTTGTTTAACAGTGTACCAATTTCTAGAGTAGTTGGCCAACTAAGTGCATCATATCTTTTGCTTAATCATCATCTTTATTGTAGATTTTAATAATTTCAGCGCGTTGTGCGATTCTTAAGCAATCCATTTTCATAAATGCCTGACTAAAACTGAACATGTTTAGTTTGACAGATATAAAAGTACAACACTATATTTTAGGAACCACTAAATGGATAGTCCTGTATTAGATATGTAATATTGCGCCATGTTGGCCTACAAATTGATGTGCTACATTGTCTCATACACGTACATACCAAATCCAATAAAAATATCCTTTTCTTTTACATTTTTTTGTTTAATTCACAACAATTTCATACCAATATATTTTTTCTTGTAATTCTTTATTGCAGGGACTATTATTGATTCCTGGAAAATGGTTTATGGTTTTTATTTTGCAAGCGTTCGGCAAAAATATTATTGTTTCTTGCAAAAATATAAACAAAATTGCAATACCCCATACAAACATAAATACATACATAAAATACATCCACGAAAGGTATGTGTGTGATTGTGAATCGAAAATTGTGGCAACGGCTACATTTATTTTATAGATTTTTCTTACGTAATTTGGTTGGCAATAAATGATATTTTTGCGAATAGTAAATGTTGTTTTTCAAAGGAAAGTAACATCCATTTGAGAGAAATATTTCCGTGTAAATGGTTACTTGCGAATGAAATGGGGGAGTATGGTGTTTGCTTGGTGTTATACGATAAAAATCGTATGCAGGTACACGTATGTAGATATGCACTCGCATGTACGCTAGTTAAAATATTTTTCGCTTTGGTACTAAAATTCGTCTTTGACTATTATTTATTTCCATGTAAATAATTTTTAATTCTAAAAATAAGTTTTATGAGCAATTCTTTCTCAAATCTGCACAAATTAGGAGAAAAATAAGAATTATATATGGAGAGGTCATCTTCCTATTTAAGACTGCTTGTGATTATTTGCGAGAGTCATTATTCGAGAAAATAGAAATTAATGTTTTGAATTATTACAATTCTTAAATTCGGTCTAATTAAGAGCCTTCCGAGAATTTACATATTATGAATACATCAGTGACTTTTTAAGTATTAAGTTAAGTTGCTGACATGTAGATGGCTTTCAAATGGTAACCGTTAAAATAGTTGTTGTGGTCAAAAAGAAAATACCTAGATGATACCACCTTGCCATTCTCTATGCAGAATAATTTCAAGATGTACTCTTTCCAATATATACCATAAAAGGTGATGCGTAGTCATAATTAAAAAAAAATATGCGCTATATGTTGAGGACCTCCTTTTTCGTGGTTTAAAAAACAAAAAAGTCCTATCCATGGTTTCCAGATGTAGCTCGTAAGGCTTACTTTAGAGGCTTAAAAAAATGCATTTTTTTAAATCTATTTTAAATTGATCCAAGAATATGTCTTCATAATTTATGTGGTCAATTCGACATATTTTAGATGCTAGGGCAATTTTACATTATTTCATGTCCGATTGGCAAAAATCAAAGTGATCTAGCCTCAGCATTAAATTATCTTGGAGTTGGGCAATGTATTATTTAAAATACCTTTTGAAATTTGAAATTTGCCAACTTTTTCGATAATTTTTTTTTATATATAAACATTCATAAAAATTAAAAAAAAATTGGTTCGACTGTTTCAGATGCATCGCACGAACTCCATCACCGGCACCATTTCACGAGTACAGACTGCAGTCGCTTCAGAAGTCATAACAACATTGGAAAATTCCAATAATTTTTGTTAATGGTTATTTGAAGACAAAATATCGAACATTATTGTCTGAGAATTTCGTTTCCCGCAAGAGTTTCCTTCCTATAAAAAAAAAAAAAATGCTGAAATAACACGTTTCCCAGGTGCCTTATTATATATAATAACTGCTACTGATATCGCTAATATATCATACATGTATATAGGAACCTCTAAATATATCAGGCACACCGCAGTATTTTCTATTACTCTTCTTTTAATATGTATGTACGTTAAACTGTTTGTTTTGCCTAGCATGCTAAATGTATATTGCGAAATTAATGTGAAGCACTTAAGAAATAATATAGAATTTCGTAAAATAACTTTCAAAACAACAATTTTCAATCAATAATAAACACATAAAAATATTTATTTTTATTATTACTACTAAACATGCAACGCGAAGAAAGTTCTTGCTGAATTAAAGTATGTACATATATTTTTTTCATTGAAGGAAATCAGTTTTTTTTTGCGGAATCAAATGTTAAATTTAATTTCTTATGAATTCTCTTAATTTAGTGACAAATTTTGCCTTATCACAAAGGCCCATCGACTGGGGAAAGACCAAAACACTTATTTAAGATTTGAGAAAGACGCTCAAACAGGCGTGAGCTGCATGGCTGTCATTTGTTTGGCAACAACCACGACTAAATTTAAATCTAACACAGATTAAATTTATCAGCAGCAGCTTTGCGAATTGTATAAGATCAAAAGCACAGCAAGATGTGAACTTTTAACTCACACAAAAAATAAAAAAAAATAAAAAAATAAAATGAAAAAAAAAAAAAATAAAAAAAATAGTCAAAGTAACTATCTGGAAAGAAATTGGCGATATCAAAAAATTAACAATTCTGAGCACACATTTACCCAACGCAACAGTGAATACAAACAAATATATATATACATATATTTGTAAGTATATATGCATATTTTGCAGGTGTGTGTTGTTGGTGAACAAGTGTATAAAACGTGTTTTATCTGCACTCGAGTGTAACGAAGAATACGCAAAATACTAACATCAATTTCAGCTACACAACTACATAGTCATATACATATATATATATATATAGTACAGGCTACATACAACTAAATGCATATACTTCCGTAGCTACAAAATTTCTTCTTCGTAAATACACACACACACACACACAGACGCGTGTAACAGCTGCCATGGACTGCCATTTTCAAGAAACGGACAAGTAAACAAAATGTGGTAAACAAACGCAATCAAGAAGATGAGCGATAAGCAAAGTGCGAACGTTGAGCGCCATAATGAGCGAATGGAGAATGTGTGGGTGGTGGTGTAGTGTTGCGGTGTGGAGCTGACGTTTTAACTAAGTGTTGGTAAAGGTGCGGATTAGTGCATTACTAGCCACGTAAGCACGCACATACACGTATATACACTCAAAATAGTTGTAAAAATGAATAAAAAATGTATAAAGAGTATATTCATTTGTATGCTTTAAGCACAAGCTACAATGAGTGCAAACCACTTTGGCTAATATTTGGCACCTGGGCATATTTTATTTCATACACAATCAGCTCATTTCGCTACGACGTGTTTACGCCTTGAGTTATGCTTTCAACTATGTGCCAGCAGTGGCCAATGGAGATTTTAACGTGACCTATGTAGAGTGAAAAGCAGATAATATTATATAAATAAAGTCTGAAGATACATATATATGTATTTTATATTTTTTTACAGGAAATGTATTTTTAAATTAATTTTGGGTTTGCTTGTAGGTAAGTAATATTTGGTCAAGTAAAAAGTAATACATTACAAAATAGGATTACGCTAGATGGTGTTAGAAAGATTATATTTTACACTAAAAACAACATAATGGAAGAAGTATTGATCACTTTCCAGTAGTATTTGAGCGCAAGTCAGCCAAGAGAAAATACGCCTTATTCTATAATTTTCCTTCGAAAAAAGGCGAAAACGCTAGACAGGCAACTAAAAATGTGTAAGGTGTTTATTATTCTGATAGAAGTAACATTCAATCATGCACAATTATGATTTCGTCAATTTCCTTTCGGTATATCTGATGTAAGAGATGAATCACGGTATGAAAGACCAATTGTCGAGAATATCGATAAAATAGTAAAAATCGTTGAGTCTGATCGTCATGCCAGCACTGTTTCGATTGCCTAAGAGTTAAGCTTTGAACAAAGAACAGCTTCATAAAGAAGTTCATTGTGCTGGGTACCACATCAGTTAACCGTGGAAAAACCTCTACTGAATACGTAGCACAATCGAAACATTCCTGAAGCGGATCGTAACTGGTGATAAAAAATAGATTATTCACAGGAGCGTCAAACGAAAACGGTCGGGGTAGAAGGGAGTGAGTCGACACAAATGGTGTCCAGGTGTTGTGTATTTGATAGAATCGCCAAAAAATTATCCATTACGGGCTGTTCTCCAACGGACAAAATCTTAATTCCGACCTGTACTGTCAGCGATTGGAACGTCTGAAGAAAGAAATCGCCCCAGAAGCGCCTAACAGGAGGAGAATTGTGTTTCATCAGGACAACGACAGACCACACACATCGAGACCAACTCGTCAGAAGCTCCGAGAGCTTAATTGTGAGGATCTTAGGCACCTACTTTATATTCCGGAACTGCACCAAGTAATTACTGTCTGTTTCTGCCTTTGGCGAATGATTTGGGTGGTGAAGAATTGGCCTAAGGTGAAGCCTGTGTAAATGGATTGTAGCAATTCTTTACCAATAGGAGCAAGAGTTTCTGTAAGAGAGGCATAAGAACATTTCCTTCAAAATGGCATTCGGAAGGCCAGGGCTAAAATTCTGGTACAACCAACATTCAAAATTATGGCAAATTAATTTCTGACATGAAAAAAAGGCTCCTCATTAAAAACCATCAGCCGTTCGGAGGCGACTTAGTGAAAACTGTAGGACCTTCCATTTGTTGGAAAAACATCAAGACACAAAACCACAAACTGAAAGATGGGCTCGTCTGAAAATCGCTTCAGCGGTTACAAAGCACCATTACATTATATAAATATATAATATAACACTAAATTTTTGGAAGCCAAAATACTTATCCACAAAAGGATAAATGATAGTAAAGTGCGTTAAAATCCTTAATAATAAGAGTAGATAGTGGAGAAGAGAAAGACAAAGTATTAAGAACGGGTATAACCGTCTATAACGTCTTAGAGTTTTAAACGGACACGAGTAGAAGGTGTAGTTAATGTAAGCTAATAAACAGATACCTCTATCGGCAAGATAGAAACGAATGCAGTTTCAATACAAAAGGAGCAGTGGTTGATTAACTTTAAAGCTCAAGAAGATAAGTTCATTTAACGAGTGATAATAGCTTAATAAGCCAACTAACACATATCCCAACAGTGTCTTCCGTGCATGTAGGAGAAAATATAGTTAAAAGTTATGCCCGTAGCTTGAAACGGTCGTATATACAGCTGGCAATGTTCATGCATACCTTTTATTAAATAATCGTGAAGTATATATCAGCTTTCACTACTTAGAAAAATTACATTTACATTGTTCCTTTACTTTTACTTTCCCTCTCATAGCCATCTGTAGCGCCAGCGCCAAGCAGTAATGAGTTATCACATACATGGAAATCTCATAAGATAAATCGTGTCAGCTGAGTCGGTATGTCTTTTGCTGGTTGAGCTATAAGATGTCACGAAATAAACCTATGTTGCAGAGTAGGCTGTCAGAAGTTTAGATGAAAAAAGTGACGAGTCGCAACTGTATTCACTAATGTTCCTCCCAACCTACGTGTACTTACTCGTTTAACTAAGAAAACTATAGTTAATCCTGCAATCAACAAGTGCAGCGGCAACCATGTGTTGAAATATCACTAGTAAGCTCAGAAATGGTTTCTCTAAAAAACTAACATTAAAGTAAAAAAAAAATCAGGATAAAACCAAGAAATACTTGAATTATTTTGCATTATTGTGAGAATCGTTATTGTTATTGTGAGAAGAGTTTGCTAGCGCTTTGAAAGAAAGACATAGAAAGTATAGTGTCCTGATAAGCAACAAATATTCGTAACGTTTTCAGTATCCAGTTTATAGTTAAAATACTACTATGATTTAAAATTGTAGTTAATCTCGGCTCATTTTATCTATATTAATTACTTCAAAGTACTGAGACAAGCATTTCTATATGGTCGTTTGTAAGTTGTATGCCAACACTGGTGGTAAATTTTTCTATCAGAAAATCACTAACTCAGAGTTCTGGCTACCAAACTGTTTTAAAGAGAAAAGCCTTTTTAACTCCTAAGGTCAAAGTTCAAGTATGGGGTGGATAAATTCCAATACTTTTTTTCTCTCAACTTTAAGAAACGCCTAAGCCCGGAAGACAATGTATTTAAAGTTAAGAAAAGAAAAAAAAAACGAACACCGTTGCTATTAAAATTTAACGCAGCCAAGTTTAGATTGTCGCTCTTTTGCAAGCAAAAGTAAAATACAAAGATACAGAAAGTGTGTGAGCGTAGTGATTGCCATTTTATTGCCAACTGTGGTAAGACAATTGTCAACTTTTAATTGCTTCTTTCGGTTTTGTTTACCTGCTTGTTGTGCGACACGTAAGACAGCAATAAACTTCCCTATTTTTTTTTTTAGCCATGCTATACGCTTTCATTTGCATTGCAAACGCTGGATTGCGAAAAGTAAAAAAAAGTAAAAATAAATTTTGTAAGACACATCCTTTGCGGAGGCTTAAAACGCCCTTACGAAAATATATGTATGTAAGTGAATTTAAAATCTTCATTGCATACTTAAAGGCATTCTTGAAATTATTATTTTCACATTCTTATAATTGCCATTATTTAATTTTAATTATATCTTCAGTATAAGTGAAACTGGCGGTTGTATGAAAATAGGGATGTAATACTTTTTGCGGAGTTGGTCTTTTTCACAATTGTTACTTGATTTTTTTTCCAAAATTTGTTTAAATTTTGCAATTACTCAAAACCAATAAATCTTCATGGAATATTTATTAATATAACATCGAAACATTTTTTTAAGCACTTCGTTGCCGATTTTAAGAAGAATACCGGAATTCCAATTAACCCCGAATTTGTTGAAGCCGAGTGACAATCAAGCTCATCGATAGTCTCCGAACCCGATTTTTACTAGAAAATTTTGCTCTCGCTTTGGTTGAATGCGTACGTTACAAAACCATTGGCCCATCAAAAATAAAGTCGGCCATAAGGGTAGAGTAATTGGGGAACACCTGAATTGGAGGTTGTTGATGTGAAAGACTTTTGGTACCAACAAGACCGCGCCACAAGCCATACAGACTACGAAACAGTCAACTAATTCAAGGAAGTGAGCGCATTATCTCGCGCCGTAGCCTCCAAATTCGTGAGTTCTGTAAAAGTTGTCGAAAATTGGTCGAGACAGCTGGTTGCCCTAAATAAGTTTTATAACATAATTGCAAACCAATGAGTTGAGTTGAGCATTTTAATTCTTCTTGAAGATCATATGTCTACAAAGAACACTTATTGTTTAACTTTAGTATATACAATAGTATTAATAAATATTAAAATTCCTTGTTTTTAACGTCAATTCAAGAGGTAAACAAATTTTCAGATCTAATGGCTCCTTTGGATACCTTCTAAGTATCTATATAGATTTCTTTCGAACTTCTATAGTTGATCTATGCTTTTGTTGTAATCAGTATTAATAAAACTTAGTCAAAACATGTAGAAATACAGAAAAATATTACCTAGATTGAAAATCGACTCTATCTTGCCTATTATGTACTGGAGCTTTCCTTTAAATGCCGGAATTAATGTTACAGAAAGTAGGTTGTGATATTTAGAGTCAGTCGTGTTCAGAAGTTTGCCAAAGGGAATATTGTTAAAAAGATTTCATTTTCAATAATCAAATCTCGATATGAATCTAATTAAAAAAAACTCAGGCTAAAAACTCTATTTATTGACAATACACTCTTTTTCCGCCAAATTGGAAAAACATTCTTTGTGGTTACTAAAAATACTATTGCAGCCAAAAAAGGAAGAAACAACTTAGATTGCAAAACTTATTAGTTTGTGGATTTCGGTTGTGGCTGTTGCTCTTGCTGCCTGCCGCCGTTTCGATTGCACTAATTCTCTGAAAATCCGAATGCGACAACATCAGGCTGCTTTCAATTTATTTCTATTTATAAATCACAATTTCAACAACCACCAACTCAGCTTCACAGGGTGTAGATGGGTGGCAGAGCCTGTGGTTTAGGTAATGCAAATGTGTTGTTCATTTGAGTTATTTACTCGTTCTGACGTTGATCTTCTGCTATCTTCTCTGTGGCAATGTGTTCATCAGCTTTATGCAGTTTTTTTCGTCGATGTTTGTAAAATTGGAAATTCGCAAAATTATTGAAGTGTGTAAATTAGCAAGAAGTAGTTTTCACTATCCACAATTTCATTCGCTCTCGTGTGATTTTCGCTTACTTGCATTAACTGGTATAGATTAGGGCGTATTAACACATGGGTGGGAGTAGTGCATCGGTTAGCAGGGTGTTGTGGTAAATTTAACATAGCGGAACACACTCGATAGAATCCAAGGTTGATTGGAGAGAAATCAATATTTTCCAATTTTACGATTTCAAAGTAAAAACTAAAAATAAGAAGGACTAGGTAGAATGTAATGAAGATTTTTGCACTATTCGAGCGTGTTCAGCATAGTTACTGGGAAAATTGAAACACCTCTTTCTAATTGGCGTTAGCCCCGCTTACGCGATTATAGCCGAATCAATAATAGCGAGTCAATCATTTTTTTTTCTTGCGCTTCAGACAACAAATTGTATACCCAAGTAAAACCGAATGACCAAGCGATAGGAGATTTATCATCTAATCCTCCCTCATTTCCAGATCCATTCGCTTTGCTTCATAATCGAGTTTGGAATTCGAATTTTGAGTCAATATCATCATCATTTGGTCTAGCGTTAGGCTGAAGAAGTAACCCATTAAAGAGTCTCAAACTTCGATCACTATCGAACGACTCGAAAATTTTGTTTCTGAACCTGACGGAGCTTTTGTTGTAGATCGTCAGTTAAAACAAATTCAGATAAAGCCTTGAAGGAGCATACGCTTTTATGCTATCAAAGGTCGTTTTGAACTTGACGAGGGAGCATTATGTGGCAATCTTTTTCTCATGGGTCTTTTCCAGGATCTGATGCATGGTGAAATTCCTATAGTAACTGTATTAAGTCTGAAGTCACACTCATAAAAATATTTTATATACGTTATTGTTCATTTGAGCAGAGTACTCCCAAGTTCCAATCGTTAGGCATGCTTTCGTTTGACGATACCCATCGATACCGCTTTGTTATTCTACAAGCTGGGAATCAATATCCGAACTTCGTCATAGTCGGGTGATGAAATGTCTACTCGTGTGCAATAGACATTGTCTATAACATAAAGGGTGGTTAAATTGTAAGGGCCTATGTTGAATGTGAACCACACCTAAACGCCAAGTTTTTTTCCGAAATTAATTTGACATTTCTCTATTTCAGACTTACTCAATTTGAATCATGGAGAGATACACAATCCAACAACGTGTTAAAGTTCCAGACTTATTATGAAAATTTTCGAAGAAAATCATCTTCAGTGATGAGGCACATTTTCACCTCAGTGGATTCGTCAATAAACAGAATTGCCGCATTTGGGCGAATGAGAATCCAAGAGTGATTGTCGAAAAACCAATGCACCCACAAAGAGTGACTGTTTGGTGCGGTTTATGGGCTGGCGGCATCATCGGGCCGTATTTTTTCCAAAATGAGGCCGGTCAGGCAGTTACTGTGAATGGTGTTCGCTATCGTGAGATGATAACGAATTTTTTATGGCCACAATTGGAAGATATGGATGTGGACGATATGTGGTTTCAGCAGGACGGTGCCACTTGCCACACAGCTAACGAAACAATGACTCTTTTGCGCAACAAATTCAATGGCCGTGTTATCTCACGTAATGGCGATGTCAATTGGCCCCCAAGATCATGTGATTTGACACCGTTGGACTTTTTTCTCTGGGGTTATTTGAAAGAAAAGGTGTACGTCGATAAGCCAGCAACAATTCAAGAGCTAAAGGATGAGATAATTCGGCACATTAACGGCATAGAAACTCCATTATGCCTCAGCGTCATCGAAAATTTGGACCATCGTATGGAGGTGTGCCGCCGAGTTCGCGGCGCTCATTTGGCCGATATTTTGTTACATACATAATTGAGTAATACCAATATATCATAATATAATAAAATTTCAATAATTTCCTAAATAGTTTGTGTTTTATTCAAAATCAACATCGGCCCTTGAAAATTTAACAACCCTTTAGTCAGGCTGGAGAGGCGTTTCTTCATAAACACTGTATATTATGAAAATCGAATATAAGATCGCCTTTCTCACTACTGGACTCGCGACTGGACTTGCGACTTAACATCGGTCACCAGTTTACCAGGTTGGTCTCTACATGAGTATGCTATGGTTTTGAAACTTTTAGTAAGTTGCCGCATTACCCCTATCGTGACGGTCAGGCAGCAATAAAAGTACTGGGCTCGCTTACATTAAATTCCAAATTAGTACTGGACTGTCGCCGATATCTACAGATTGTCTCCCACTTGGGTCCCTGGTCACAGGGGCATCGACGGAAACTGTAAGGCGGATGAACCAAGCAGACTCTTCTCGATAAGAAACATATTGAGGGTCATTGGAGAATCAAAATGGCTGGATGATCCAGTTTTTATGGTGAATCCTAACACCACAACCTAATCTAACTCCAATCGGGCGGCTTTTCAAGCTCTTCGTGGTTACGTATTTCGGTCTCTTTCTTCTTCCTCTGCAAATCCGTCTCATGCTTGGTATTCTGTTTGCGTTGCGGTCGATCTCAAGCACTAAACGACAGACCCGCAAAATGTTGGGCGGAACGCAATGACCTTTTCCAGCAGACGTCATAGTGCTAATGGTCAGATGGATGGAATTAAGTACAAAGATCCGATTATAAGAAATCTAATCTGCTTTAAAAAGTAGATAGATTTAAAATAAATCTCAATATTTGATACAAAAAAGTAGAAAAATCTTAATACAATAAAAGGAAGTTGGCGTACTTTATCAATGCCACACATACAGTGGGCTAGATAATCTTGCAGGATTTCTTTTTATGCGATTTCAAGAACAAACGACTTTAGTTCTTAGTCTATGTTAGTTTTTGTATAAGGTTGGGAACAAAATAGTAACAAATAAAATTCTTGATTTTCACAAAATATTTCGCCTTAAAAAGGATTAAATATTTCCAAATTGTAAATTCGATTTATTCACCTTGAAAGAGCCATTAAAATTCAATGCGAAAGAAAAACTTAAAATAAAAATAAATATATATGCATGGAAGACTGCAAATAAATGCCATAACAAAGGATATCACTGAGAAGTATAATAGAGAACAATATAAAAAAAACATACATACTTGTATATATGCATAAGAGTATATGAGCAGCCTTTAGCTATGAGAACAATATATATTTACATACGAGTATGTATGCATTAAAGGTGTGTTGGCTTGTGTGTACTACGTAGCTGCGCTGTTTGCCTAAACATCGGTTCAAATTGCCTTACACAAAAAGGTAAGCAAGAATTATATATTGTATATACATATATATCTCTACATCTATGTATGTGTGTTTATATCAAAATATGCAACAATAGCGGCTGATGCCTCAAAAATCTATTAACCTTGATTGTTGTACGTGTTTCAACGGTCGTTGTTAGCAAAGGTGATACCTCAGGCCATGGCCAACCAACTACATATACACCTAGCCATAAATACATGTACTTATACCATATACATACATATGTATAAATTTATATAAACATTGCACGCACGCACAGTTGATGAAGAGACAAGGAGTTTGCCCACAGGTGGTGGGTTACACAAAGTTTGGGTTTTTGGCGGTAAATACATATAAATATATATATATATATATTGGCCTAACTTTTTTATATTTTCTTTATATTTTTCCTGTTTTTTTTTTTGTTTGCTTTGTGCATGCAATATTTTAGTCTTTAAACTTTTCGTGGCATTGCTTTGAGCAAATATAAACGATTTTAGCCGCCTTTTTTGTTAAATTTAAAGTATTTTTTTTTTTACATATTTTTTAATGTTTAGCAAACAGGTGAATATTCACTTTTGTATATTCGTATGTATGTATGTATGTGCGTATATTTTTTGCCTGTTTTCACAATAACATTTATATTGTTTTTTTATTATTATTTTTTTTTTGTTCCTTTTTACGGCATTTCCACGGACATTGCTGATGTTGATGGGATTATTGAAAAGCGACAGGTTTCAATATTGGACGTGACAGTTAGCTTAGTTGGGACTTTTTGTCGATTTCTAGCTTTTGGCCGTATATGGCGTTGGATGCCGCATACAATACAGGCAAACACACATACACGTACATACGCATTTCGGTATACAACGTTTTCTAAGTATAACATTTTTCTTTTCTTCGTCACTTCTTTTCGTCTTGGCAACAATTTTCAATTGGTTTTCTTGCCTGCGTCGCGTTGCTTCAAATTAATATGCACGTGAAGGCATTTTGTTGCAGATTATGTGGGATAAATGTTATTTTATTTCTTTATTCTAGGATTTGTTTTACCACACTTTCTGATTTTCTGTCTAACTTATAGACATTGTGATTTGCATTTAATTTGGCTGTTAAGAAACAATCAGCAACAAATGAATAAATAATAAATAAAAGATAAGGGGAATGTATGAGTGGCATTTACGTAAGGATATAATTAAAGTACGGAATATAATATTTACTTACTACTATTCATATTTTCATATTTTTTGTGCCTAAATGTTATCATTTAATTTAATATTCGTAACATGAAATAATTAGTACACAAATTAAATAAAAGTATACAAATCACTGTAGGGCGGGGAGATACTATGATAATTGGAAAAAGCTAGGAGAGAGCTTCACGTGCCGTTTAAAGAAAATAACACTGAACACATGAAATGCTCAGCTCTAACACAAATTCTTAACAAAATACTTGTTATCCAAAACGCATGTCTGCTCACAAAAAACATAATGGATATAAGAGTTTTATTGAGAAAACCAAATGGTTTGAACCAAGGCTGCATCATAACGATTAATGTCAGCTTAATCAAATAAATTCAATAGATTTGGTTGAAACATTCTGAAATGATATCATTAAAGTAGTTATTAAAATAAATTTTATTTCTTTTTTACCTGAAATGAAATGCTGCCGTTAGTGTTAAATTGTTAACAGATAATGTTGAGCGTTAATACCTGATATCACAACAGGCAGCCATTTTAAAATTAATATTTACGATGTGCAATTTCAATATTAGCAATTTCATTCTGGTTTGAAACAAGGAAATTTAAAATTTTACGATCGTGTATCAAAACGACGCTTCGAGCAGTAATTATTCCCGATAGTTCAATTCTTCGGGCAGCACTCTTAGTTATCATTATTAGTTATTTAGCAGTTCTGTTTCTGTAAACTTAAATATATACATCTCTACAATTTTTAAAAATAAAGGGTGATCCATTTCGAGGTTCGCAAATTTTTTAAAGAAAACAACACAGGCAATTCAAATTTAATGGGAAATGCTTACTATCGTTCGAAAGAGAATTCTTTAGCATTTATTTTTACATTTCAGATCCATCCGCTGAGTCCAATTTTCGATGACTCGTTCGAGCTGTTCGACTTTTAACTGGTGAATGACTTTTTATATCCCCACAGAAAAATGTCTAACGATGTGATGTCACAAGGTGGCCAATCGACCGACCAAAACGTGAAATTTATTGCTCACCAAAGTATTCCCTCAATAAATCCATTGATTGATACGATGTGTGAGAGGTGGCGCCGTCTTGTTGAAACCGAATATCGTCGAGATCACGAGCTTCAATTTCAGGTATCAAACAGTCGGCTATCAAGGCGCGATAACGGTCGCCATTGACGGTTATGTTTTCACGGGCATCATATCATTGATTACACTGGCCCACAAATCACACCAAACTGTTGTTTTTTCTTGATGAAATGGCAGCTCTTGAATTTCTTCAGGTTGCTCTTCATCAAAAGTTCGTCATGTTTGCTTGTGTACACACCCATTGAGCCAGAAATGGGTATCAACGCTGAACAAAATTTGGCTCGAAAACATCTAATCTTTTTGGAACTTTTCAAGAACCCCATAGAGCTAAGCGATGTCATTTGGGTTGTCAGTTCTTTGCACAAGCTGTATTTTGTTCGCTTTTAAATTAAGATCTCGAAGTAAAATGTTCAATGTCCATGGTCTTCGTGTACATTCTCAACTACGGCCGCTACATTTTCTTTACTCGTGTTAGACGTGGTCTATTCGGTCGAATTTTATCCAAATATGAATACTGGGTTATGGGGTTGCGAATAGTACACGGTGTGTCCCAAACTTTTTGGATATAAATTAGTAAAATACACATTATATTATCTTTGAAAGTAATTATTTATTCAAAATAGGTTCCATTTGACTCAACACAACGTTTGGAACGATCAACCAGCGCATGCATAGATTTTTTTTTATGTCATTTATAGAAATGTTCTGCAGTACCTCGGTTACGGCTGCTTCATTTTTTTCAATTTTTTTTTTTAATTTTTTAAACTTCAATTTCAATTTTTTTTCAAGTTTGACACAAAATTTTATATTTGCCCTTTGTTCCATTTTTATTTGGAACCATTAGCACACTTTTGGTTTTATTGAAATGGCTGTCACTTTTACATCTGTCATCCGACTTACATGAAGTCAGGTGCGTTTGAAAGAGGATGAATGTATCCTTTTAATGTTGCAAATTTTCAATAGATGGCGCTGTATGTTGTATGATTTAAATATAAAAATCGGTTATTTTTGGGACACACCGTGTATGCTCAGTAGGCCGATTATGTTGACCATAAGTTGAGCGATGGACCCGAAACACATTCTTTCCAGAACATGAATTTTCGTAAAATAGACAAATTTTTATTTCTTAAAAATGAGAAGTAGTAGTCATATAAAACCGATTCTCTGGGAGCTAAAACGAATTTGTTACATCTTTTTGAATTTATTCCGCGAGAGTTTGTACAATATTTACTCGAAATTTTTTATTTCTTAAGTGTATACTTTTAGAAGGCGTAAATACACATAAGTTAAGTATAGCAACAAGCTGAGAAATTTCCTGTTTTTCTGACCCAAAAAGATATCTGATAAAATACGCTTTAAAGCAGCACATCAAGGAAAGGAAGTCAAAGCCGAAAACAGGTAGCCAATAAAAAGAACAATAGTTGCAAGTCAGCCTTTCAGTGCGCGGCCAACTTTGTATAGCAAATAAGCTGTTAAGTGACACATAAAAAGGACTGAATTGACCCATAAATGATAAACGTCGCCTTAAATCAAACAGACCGCCTTTGTCGCTTACCAACCACTACCACCCAAAACACCTGCCGAGGGCATATTGTCGGGAGAAACTCAAAAACACGCTAGCCGTGGGTACGTTGACAGCGTCCAGGAAACGTTCACACGCGTAAACACGCACAAATGCACGCGATTCGTTACGTTTTAGTAACCCCGAAAGAGTTTACCATAGACTCAAAGTACAAATATTGTAATTCGCCTAGCACATTTAAAGAGTTCAGTCGAATATATTATAGACGTATATAAATATAAGACTATTTTTGTACATATTTATATATACCACTTTTATATGCAATACATATATAGGCATTCTTCCGAATTAGCGCGAGTTCGGCAGTTTGTTATCCTAAACGTTGTCAAAACGCCGGAGGAAGAAGAAACAACACATAAAAAAAAACAAAAGAAAAAGAAATAAAAATAAAAACAAAAAAAAAACCCAGACGCAATCACTTAAGTGGCAGGTAACACGCAAAGATAGCATTGCGTGCAACGCAGCCCTAATTACTTACTTGTCGCAATCTTGTGAAAATTCCATGCCCCCATTGACGGCAACGTCGCGACGCCGATTACAAAGCAAACGGTTGCGTAGGCGGGAGAAAGGCACTCAAGATTATTTTTTGCTTTTCAGTGCAACAAATATAAATGAAAGTACGTAGTAGCCGTCAAATGGTTTTCAACTTAAATTTAAAGTGCTCAAATTTCCACCTTTGTTTTTGTTTCTGTGTTTTCTTAATTTAGCGATAAGCGCTGATTAATTATGAAGTTTGAAAAAGAGTTGCGTTCTTTTGACACTACTTAACTCTGCTTGGTACCCATAAGGCATGGATAAGACGTTTTATGCTTATTATATTTAATTAGTTTTGAAAGGTGATTTATTATAAATTATAAGGCATATTATGTACTAAAAATATTGGTTCTTATGAAGAGAATTCTTAATGCATACTTCAGATACGAAGACTTCAGCAGAATAAATGCTTCTAACGCCTTTTTATTGAAGCAAAGTATTACACCGTCCGACAAAAATCAACTCATCTTCTGATCCATGAAAAAATTAAACATTTTCCGAAACTAGGACCAAAAAAAAAAATATCCGTCTAGCTGTGAAAACAACCTCTATATGAAAAGTGACAACATCTCCTTTAAAAATTATTAATCTATACTAATATTATATATGCGAAAGTCGGTTTGTTTGCTGCTTTCACGCAAAAACTACTTAACCGATCATCATGAAACTTTGTACACATACTCTTGGAGGTATCAGAATGAACATAGGCTACTTTTTATTTAATAAAAAAAATTATTTTTTTAAATAAAATAAAGAAACTTTTTTGTCCAATAGCCACAATAGAGCATATACATACGCATGCATAAAGTAACGCCCCATATGCACAGAGAGAGAGAGAGAGAGTGGGACTGTACATAGGTATAGGCACATATGTAGCTGCATTGAGAGCAGTGTGGTATGTGTGTAGGAGTATACAGTATACAGCATACATATCTACATATATGGTGGCCATAAAATGTGAGCATACATACGTACATGTATGGTGGTGGCCTGGTATTCTATTTGCTGAGCGCCTATTACATTTTCGTTTCAGGTGATATTTAAAACGTCGGTAACCGGATATGTTAGAAGAGTGAGGTTTTTTGCATCGTCGTCAAGGGCACCGGGGGTCTCTCGTACACTATACTTTCATAAACTATACTTTCAGCTATCCAATTTACTATACTATGGAGACTAAACACTATATAACCTTCAGCTATTTTGAATTTTTCTTCATTGTTATTTCTTCTGTTATTCAGAGGGGAACACCAGCAGATGAAATTCAAGCATGCTTAAAATCATCGAGCTTATGGTCGAGAGTTGAAAAGCTGAGCCTAAAAACAAATATGAGAGTGCATCTTCATAATGACGTGCATTCAGGACTTTATGCTGAAATGTTATTGAAAATTAGTGATGGTCGTTTAGATGTTGATGCTGAAGGTTGCGTATCACTTTCAAGAGAATTTTGTAATTTAGTAGAAAATGATGTGGATCTCATTGCTCATGTTTTTCCCGAATTGTAACAGAATTTGGGTTGTGATCAGTGGCTGTGCGCAAGAGCAATATTAGCACCAAAAAATGAAGTTGTTAATAGAATCAACAATGACATTTTAAAAGAGGTGGAAGGGGAAATGGTGGAATATTTATCAATGGACACAATTATGGATACAGAATTAAGTACCTCATATCCTGTAGAGTTTTTAAATTCACTTGAATTGTCGGGTGTACCATCACATAAGCTTCAGTTGAAACTAAATGTACCAGTAATGCTTATGCGAAATTTAAATGCTCCTCTGCTATGTAATGGAACACGACTTCGGATAACGAAATTGGGACAGAATATACTTGGTGCTACTATTTTAACAGGTGTCGGTAAAGGAAAAAGTGTAATCATACCTCGGATTCAAATTATTCCCACTGACCTTCCATTCCAATTTAAAAGAGTTCAGTTTCCCGTCAAACTTAGCTTTGCCGTAACTATAAACAAAGCACAAGGACAGACATTACAGGTAGCAGGAGTGCATTTAGAAAAGTCATGCTTTTCTCATGGTCAACTATATGTAGCCTGTTCGCGTGTGTCTAATGTCCGGAATTTACATATATTTGCACCCAACGGAAAAACGTACAATATAGTTTATAGAAATATCCTTGACTAATAATCTGCATTTTATATTTTCAATTGTTACCATTCCGAATTATTGTATTTATTTTCTTTATAGTGACATATATATTTTAATATTTGTTGTATTGATTCAATATAGTATACTTTGAAATTTGAAACTTCATTGCATGTAGTAATTTTTTCAAATAGATAATCTCAGACAAGCAATAAAATATATTCTTTATAATGATCCGTTTGTACTATAATGATCTCTTGCGAGCGAAGCCGAAGCCGAAGCCAACTGCAGTACGATTCAAACATGATACCTTTGAATATCTTTTTATAGAACTGAATCGTAGAAAAAAGATTTAGACTTTTAACCCTAATGGGTATTCACCTCTGATTAGTTGTTTATGTTAGACATCTAAACATCGATGAAAGCTTTATGGAGTAGAAGACTAAAATTTGTTTATATTAGGTAAAGTAAAAATTTCGTTCGGTTTTTATCTAAGAGATGGCGTTATTGTCCATAGTACTAGTGTTACGTGTCGCATCATGTCATACTATACGGCGCTGAAAACTTGTTTATTCCCGCTAAAAGTTTGTTTTTGACAGTTTTTCGATTGGTTGACTCAGTACGTTGTGAGCGCTCGTCAAATATGGACACCAGCAAAGAGAAAATTCGCTATATTTTACAATTTTTCTTTGATCAAGACGAAAAAGCAACCAAATCGACTGAAAAAATTAATTTAGTTTATGCACCACGCATCGGGAGGCCTGTCGTCGAAAATTGCGATAAAATCATGGAAATAGTGGAAACAGATCGTCACGTGAGCACTTATTTAATTGCTGAGGAACTAAAGATAAGCCAGAAAACCGTTTGGAACCATTTGCATAAAAAAAACCGAACGAACTTTTCACCTAATATGAATACTTAATATAAATATTGTAAACATTATTTTTCTTAATAAAAATGTTTTACTTTACTTGTGTACCATATAACTACAAATTTATAATAATTTAAAAACACAAAGAAGAAGAAAGATTTCTACGAACTCATTTACTAAATTTTCTTCTCAATCACTTTTAGCTTACCCTTCAACATAGCACAAAAAATTTAAAAAGTTTTTCTTTTCGAGCCAGACATATTCGTCATCTTTCCTATAGCCGTCTGTAGCCTTAAAAGAAGGTTAACGTAAGACATCAATGTTAGTTGTTAAGATCAAACAAGTATTGCTCTCCTTTCTGATTTCATAATCTCATAACAAAAACGCTTGAAGACATTAGACATTTAAAGACTTCAAAAATCGTAGAATTGACGTCAACAAAATGCCATGATTACCGTTAACATGTCAGTTCAGAGAAAAGTGCGTGAAGACAGAAAAGAAATAAATAAATAATAAAATGAAAAATAAAATAAAAAAAATTCGTACAGAACTATGAATGTTTTAATGTATAGCTGTTATTGATGACAGCGCAATAATTCCATGGCACTGTTTGTTTTGCATATACCATATTTTCCGTTCTTGCTTGGATTCTCGTGTGTGTGGGTGTGGGAGTGTATTTTAATATGCCTCAGCTGTTTGTCACACAAGTGTTGCATATTTATTTTTAAACTTAATTTTTTTTCTATACGCCGAAAAGCAGTTATGGCCGGTTATATACCTATATATTTATGGTATATACATATTTCACTTGCCCTTTTGTTGTTACCAAACGTAGTTTTATGTCTACACTAAAGTTGTAAGGACCCCACAATCGTAGATGTTGGAGCCCTTACAACAATACAAGAAAATATATGTATGTACATGTAAACCTACGAGTAATATGAATTCGAATACACATGTACATACATACATATATATTAATAATATTTTAAGTTTAACAAGTATTTATATATATACACATTTTATGAACTCCATTTTATGCATATTCGCTTTGCTTTCACAAGAAGAAACATGTTCAAACATGAATTTATACGAAAAGACGAGGAAAATTTGAAGTAAATTAAGTAGCCTTTGTGTCGTCGATAGATATACTTGCCCGTGGGATCAACACCACCGGCAAACGTAGTGTCCCTGAGGGTTTTCACCTCACGAACACTTATTTATACTCCACTGAGGGTTTCATTATCTGACTGGAGCGAATTAGAAACCTTGTATATGTATTGTTTATACCTAATAAATTTGTTGTAGCGAAAAAAGCGTGTTATTACTTTAGGAAACCCTTGGCAAGGCTAAGCTTACCCCAGCCAAGTATTGACTTTGAAAACTAGAATTCATGATTGATAGGAAATGTTAATAGAGAGTCAGGAAAGTGTTGCAGGCGAAGTACGGCCGGGACCACTATCAACTTCAACGAACGAGCAGCACGTTAACTAAATAAAAGAAATGTTGCACCAAGAAATGTTGAAAACAACAAAACTATGTATGTTTGTTGAAGTGTGCCTGTTTTACTAGTAGATGTCGCTAGCAATATGTATAAATTTCTATGATTTGACATGCATATAATTTTTTTCTATTGACATTAACCTACAAAAATATGCAAGTCACATTCCGCCAAAATAATGGCGTCATATTTGTTTACCTTAGTGAATATGACGAGTTTCGTCCCATGCTCCTGTGATTAGAACATGTGAGACATGGTTTCGTCAATTTAAAAGTGGAGATTCCGATTTGACAGACAATGAACATCCTGGTGCAGCGAAAAAGTTCGAAGACGAGGAATCGCATGTTGATCCAACCCAATCGCAACAAAAATTGGCAGAAACACTACATGTGACTCGAGGAGCAATTTGCCAACGTTTAAAAGCCTTGTGAAAGATCCAGAAGTATGGAAGATTGGTGCCACACCAGCTGTACGATAGACAAATGGAAAATCGAAAAACCGTTTGTGAAATGCTGCTTCAACGATTCGAAAGGAAATGTTTTCTGCATCGAATTGTCACGGGGGACGAAAAATGGATTTATTTTGAGAACCCGAAGCGAAAAAAATCATGGCTTTCCCCTGGTGAAGCTGGTCCATCGACTGCAAGGCCAAATCGCTTTGGTCGTAAGACAATGCTCTATGTTTGGTGGGACCAGTGTGGTGTGGTGTACTACGAGTTGTTAAAACCTGGTGAAACGGTGCACACGGATCGCTACCGATAACAAATGATCAATTTGAATCATGCGTTGATCGAAAAACAGTCGGAATGGGCCCGAAGACATGGCAAAGTTATCTTGCAACATGACAACGCGCCGTCTCATACCGCTAAACTGGTGAAAGAGACATTAAAAACACTTAATTGGGAAATATTATCGCACCCGCCGTACTCTCCAGACCTCGCCCCGTCCGACTATCACCTTTTCGCATCGATGGGACACTCCCTTGCAGAGCAGTGCTTCGCTAATTTTGAAGAAGTCGAAAAATGGCTCGTCGAATGGTTTGCCTCGAGAGAGAAAAAGTTTTTTTGGAATGGTATCCATAATTTGTCTGAGAGATGGGCGAAATGTGTGGAAATCAATGGTCAATCCTTTAAATAAAAAAATTTTGAGATTCCTCTGAAAATTAAGTGTTTTCTTTATAGAAAAACCGGCAAACTTCAACTAACACACCTGGTATTTTTGGATCAAAAAAACTTGTATATCAAGAATAAAAAATAATCATAAAAATCGAAAAGTAAAAAATTAAATGTGATTGAAAAAGTATAAAATATTTTTAATTATTGTGTGTAAGCATTAATCCGTGCGTTTTTTTTCGAAAATTATGACTTTATTGTGAAAAAATTGTTATACATTTAATGTTCAAAGTATTGCCCATCGAAAGCTTCTCCGGCTTGGAGGTCAAGAAAGAATCGAGCCAATTTCTGATACCCCGTTCTGAAGTAAGGCGTACTCCGGTGAGGGGATTCTGCATTGATCTGAACAAGTGGTAATCGGAAGGTTCCATGTCTGAGCTATAAGGCGGGTGAGGTAGAACTTCCCAACCACGGTTTTCCAAATTATTGCCTCGTCGTATATTCTGGTCGTTTTCCCGCGATGGCCTTTTTCAAACGAATCAATTGTTTTCGGTAGAGGTCCCCATTGATCGTCTGACCCAATTTCAATAGCTCATAATAGAGTACACCCTTGTGGTCCAACAAAAAAAGGTATAACATAACCTTGGCACCATGGATATTCGGCTTTGCCGTGGATGTCGATGTTTGGCCGGGCTTCACATACGATCTCTTGCGCTTTGGGTTAACATAATGAATTCATTTTTCATCGCCAGTGACAATCCGATGCAAAAATGACTTCTTTTGGTGTCGTTGAAGCAACATTTCCGACATGCAGAATCGACGTTCGACGTCTCTTGGCTTTAATTCATAAGGCACCCAATTTCCAAGCTTCTGGATGAATGATTTTAATCGTGTGGAAACGGTTGCTTGATCAACTCCTAATACTTTTGCAAGTTCTTCTTGCGTCTGGCATGCATCTGTGTCGAACAATGTCTCCAATTCTTCGTCTTGAATTTTTTTTGGCTGTCCGGGTCGTTCTCCGTTGTCTAAGTCGAAATTGCCACTTTTAAACCGTGTAAACCACTTTTGGCACGTTCGTTCGGCTAAAGCATGGTCACTATAAACGTCCAGGAAAATACGATGGCTTTCGGTAGCAATTTTCTTCATGTTAAAGTAATGAAGCAGAACTCCCCGCAAAAACACTTTTTCTGATACAAATTTCGACATTTTCAAATGAATGAAACAAATTGTTGTTCACGCTAGAACAAATGAGATCTACTGAAAACGACGCGAAATGACAGTACCTTTGAAATGAATATAGCCACAGATGAACACAAAATAATACTAGTAGAGCCCTCTCTTAGAAAACCGCATTAATTAATACTTTTTGAGAGATATGTTGACTCTAAAAAATTAATAATTATTAATGATGGAAAATCTTTAAATCGCTGAAAAATATTTATAAAGCTAATGCTAACTTTTTGAGCTTTCATGAGACTAATAATGTTGCAATTAAGAATTTAATTTCTAAATTCTTTCAATTAGCTAATTGAGTGCTTGTGTGAATAGCTTATTTTTATAAAAATCAGTAGTTCTGTTAATCGTTTTGTTAATCGCTTTGGCGAACCAAGTAGATAAAATTTAGAAAATTTTTTATTTGTTTAAATTTTACTCAGCCACGTTGGGTGAAAAATTTCTTTTAATGCAAAATTTGGTATTCATGAGAATCATTTATTGATTAGATTAGCTGTGCATAAGTTTTCTATGACAGTTACTACTACCTTTTTTTAAATTTTTAAGATTGATTTTATTGCAGTTATGGGTTTAATTTTGGAAGTGATTTAAATTAGCTAGTTAATTGTTTGTATGAGCAAACCATTTTTAAGTGTAAAGTACCAATTTTAATAACTGATTTCATTTTTTACGATTTTTAAAAAGTATTTTGATTTAATATTTTAGACTTAATATTTTTTATTTAATATTTATTGTCAAACTGTTTAAAAACTGGTTTCAGCCTAGTGGGAAATCCCCTGGAAAGGTAATGCTTAATTTAATTTTTTTTTTAATGAAATCTACTATATAATTCACGTTTAGTCTTCTAGGATTCATATAAATGTAAAGTCATATAAGATATAGAATTATTGAAAAAAAAACTTTTTTTTTGACAAAAAGTAACAAAAATTAGACAAAGAGTTTTTTTGTTTCCATAATCATTCTTCATATAATACGTCAGCGCAACGAAATATAAAGCCAAGTAAGATTCTGTGTATGCGTTACAAACTTAGTTTTGGATTTCTTTACACAGAGCTACCAGTGCATTTTCTAACATGCGTGTTCATTACTTCAACCAGCAATGAGATCAACCTGCCAGTTTGTTATTACATATTTCTTTTCAAGAAGAATGTATATATTAATCACAAATTGATTGAATTATATATAAACACATGCTCCATTTTTAATATATTCTACCTTTATCAAATACAATACGAAAGATGATGCAAAATATTTCGCTTTTGCTTTTTAACTCACGCATTATACGAGCACTTTCAGTAACAAACACGTACGCAAGAGTTTCTTTATTTTCAAGCTGCCAACATGTCGCCATCAGAATTCGTATTTTGATTTTATTTCGTATTTCCGTCGAAATAATTCAAAAGGAAATAGAATTCGTATCACTTTCGGATATTTTGGTTAGAAACGCGAATAAAGGAGCAGAAGATTCAGGCAAAAGCTATTGTTGTTAGCAGGATATATCACACTGCTGAATGCTCCTTTTCTTAGCTTTTCCTTCATTTGTCGGGTTATTTGTTTACTATGACGATTGTTTGCTCTTCATGTATACATATCTTGGCAATTTGAATGCTTATTGCTCCCACGCTTATGTGCGTCAATAAAATGTTTTAATATATGAGTGCTTCCCTACATGATTACCTATATATATGAGTGTGTACATATTTACTTGAAGTGTGTGCATTTCATACAAAATTGAAATTTATTGTCTTCAATTGACTGCACATACGCAAATAAATATGTACATACAAACGAATATACACACGCACACACTTTCATATTCGAATTGAAGATTCTCTCAAGCAAAGCAAAAATGCACAGTTACTGTTATAACATATATATTTACATACATATACCATATACCTTTCAGACTCATATCACATCATGCCTCGTGTTAAATGAAACGAAAATATGCAGAAAGCAAACGAAGGAGAAAGTTCATGTTATCCGTAAATGAAAATGACAAGTCTTAAGGATATCGATGTCTGCTTATAATGCGCTACATATTAAACTTTTGCTCCGGGACTATAAATAAAACCGGGCCTGGCACATACAAACACGCCGACATATATGTATGTATATACCCACCTGTACCCAATAAACAATGCGCTATGAAACAAATTTGAAAACATTGCATGTGTGGGTGTGGTGGTGAAAAGTTCCGATGTATGTACATACACTAAGGTTGTAAAAGGCTTGTTTGCTTCCCAGCTTGCTTGTCTGCTGTTGTCAGGTGGACGAACACCCAAAAACAATACGAAAGGCAGGCCAATTGAGTCACAGTCACAGGCACAGCTGTCGCCGAAGGTCAATGTTAAATAAATAACTGTATATAAATTATTTGTATACAATTAAGTGACAGCATTCTCTTGTGGAACGTTTAACATTGTCGTAATGTTGGCAACAAATGGCTTACCATTTTGTATGTGTACCCGTGTGTGTGTTGGCAGCGGTATTTGCGCATTCGATTTGAGTCAATGGATTGAAATGAAATTGAATTGAATGAAAGTGAAGTGAAGTGAATTGGGTAAAATTGGAAAAATTATTTATTTTTAAAAACGTTTTTTCGCAGAAATATTCAAGTAAATGCTTGGCTTCAAATATAATATAAATAGGTACTATATAAGTATACTTTTGCATATAAATTTCATAATAGAATATATATTTAATAAATTTTTCAATAATTCATAGTGAGAGGGTTATAGGTATGTACAAGCCTTAAAAGTTATTAAAAATCTAATTGTAGTTTATTTAAAACGTGTTGGTTGACAAAAGATAGATAAAGAATGCAAATATGTATTCACTATTTTCAATTAAAATTCCGAAACTAAAAGTTGAATTGAAAGAGGTTATGCATCCGAGAAAACATTTTCTAAAAATTTGATTAAATTTGTAAAACCAAAGCGGAGTGCAGAAACCTCCGCTCTCAATTTTTAAGGGAAATTATTGTCGAAGAGGTGTCCAGACCCTTTAAAAACTTCAAAGCTACCGATACCGATGTAAACTTTTCTACTTTTTTACAAAAAGTGTCACACCTACTGACACAGAGGCTTACTTTGACGTACACCGCTTGCATCAGCCTTGTTTATATGTCAAACAGGTAGCGAGAAGGCTAAGTGATTTTTATTCCTGTTAATGAGCACTACTCCTTACCAAATTCTGACGTCCTTTCTTCTGAAAAGTATGGAAGGGATCTGTGATGGTTGGATCAAATAACAATTACTCCCTGAGCGGCTGTAATCCCGACAGCACGTACACGTCACACATAAACCAACTGATACCACGCTACATGAAGGACTTTTCAGGTCAAGTGATAAATCTCTCCTCGATGCATTTATTAACCTAAAGGGTGGGGTTCATTAAACTTGGAAAAATCTGAGATCTGCTTCTTCACACGAAAGGTGAAAGTTCATAAATTCAACAAACGTTCTTTAAGAGATAACATTATAATTCCCTCCACTTCTGCTAAAGACCTCGTCGTAGTTCTTGATAAAAAAACATTGCTAAATGGATTTATTAAGCGTCGATAACAACTAGCCAGAAAACCTCATGGACTAAATCTCCATCTCCGAAACGCTGTTAAATCGTAACAAAATCGTCCCATGTATGAAGCAGATGATTACTGGTGTTGAAAAGTGGATAGTTTACAGTAACTTCAAATGAAAACGGTCGTGGTCGAGGGGTAGTGAGCCGTACAAACGGTCTTCAAGCAAGGATTAACGGACAGTAAGGCAATGTTTTGTGTTTGGTGGGATTAGCAAAGAATCATCCCCTTGGACAGTTCGAAGGAAGCAATCGGAAAGCTTTGCTGGGGGTCTTATTCATTCACTAAGTGATTAAAATTTTTTTCTGCCAATAAGATAGATTTTGATGATGAAGAATTGGCCTCAGAAGACTGTGAAAATCAGTTGTCATTTTTTTTGCCAATAAGAGCAAAATTTTGTGTATTTGATATAAATTTAATGCAAAAATATTGTATTACTTTTACCAGACCTATACTCGTATGTATAGTTAGCATCTCGTTTTGGTAAGTATTGCCTAAGCGGCTTTCAAAGAGATAATAACTTAAATAACATAATTAGTTTTACAGTATTTTCCATTAACAAAAATTCCTTTTCACTTTACGGCTCAAAAGCAAACATTATTTTATGAAATTTTTAGCGAATTTTTTGTGTTTGTGTTTTTGTGTTATTATTTCTGAATTTTAAATTGCAATACACTTAAAGAGAAACCCCAATAAAGTTATTAAAAATAAATGCTGCGATGTTGAAATTTTTCTATTATCATTATTTCCGATGTCTAATGAAAGCTTGATTCAAAACGAATAAAATAAATATAATTCTTAAAATTTGTCTCTGTGTTGGGTTTTCCGACACTAATTGACAAAGAACAAAAAATAACTAGAGGAAAAGTCTAAGGTTTTGTTTGAACCAAACAATAGATATTCGCTAGATATTCACATTAAACGCCAACGACTTATCTCACTGCCATAAAGGGCAAGTTTGTAGAACTGCACTGGTGTTATTAGCCCAGTTTGGAACTCACTGTAATTTATATATACAAAAGCTTTTGTCTTGAATAACTGACATATCAACCAGCAGTATAAATCATCATGAAGGTTGAATTTTGTGTATAAATTAGTTGTCCGATAAGAAAGGTTTTCCCGAAATGTGGATCTGAGACCGATCAATTCGCAAAAATTGATTTACTTGAAATTTGGCACTTAGGTAGCTCCTTACCATAATTGACGTGGGATACAATTTTTCTTGGACCTGGGGCGATCTATTCGAAAAATTTTAATTTGTCGTTTGATGCACATGAATAATATTAATTAATTTATTAATATTAATATGTGGAACACTTTTTCCCGGGAGGTGAATCTGTGGCGATCCATTCGAAAAATCATATTTTTGTTTCGATTTAAATAAAATTTGGTATAGAGGAACCTTTTTGCCTTTATTAATATCAGAGAGACTTTTTCTACCGGGAAGTGAGCCTGAGATCAATTTGATGCTTCGATAAGCTTAATATGTGCAACTATGTACTTTGCCAAAATTGGTATGTGAAGAAATTTCCTTACCGGAAATGAGTTTGGTACCGATCTATTCGGAAAAATTTTATTTATCGTTCAAGTTGCTTGATTAGATTACCAAATAAATATATTTTCTTTCTGGGAAGTGGACCTGGGGCCGATCTATCAAAAACGGTATTCACAGCTCGATTTACTTGATATCTGGATAATATAAAACTCCTTGCCTAGACCAATACGGGGAAAACTCTTCTTCATTTTCTCATAAGTTTTAGCACAATCTTATATATAAAAATTTAATGTCCTCTTGGAAAGATAGAGTAGCTTCCCAAAATCTCCAAAATGAACTTGAAATTTCGTCAGACTGTTTCTATGGTTCCTGGGAAGGTTTTCGAAAAAAATTTATTTGTTGTTCGATTTAATGAAATCCCGTTCAAAGGTGGATTTTTGCTTAGATGAGCAGGAAAACTACTCCGGGGACTGACCTGTTCGAAAAGTCGAATAAATCCTCTCTCTGAGAAGTGCACCAGGGACTGACCTATTCGAAAAAAAATTAATGATTCGATTTACTTGAAATTTGTTACATAGGTGGCTTTTTGTTTAGATTAACAGAAAGTCTACACTTTTCTCCAGTAAGTGGACCAATCTTAAAATTTCATGCAAACATAGTCGCGGGCAAACTCTAGTCATCATAATTACAAGGGCCGGTTAAGTTTCCCAAATAAATTACTTAAATATTTGATCTTAATTACACAGAACGGTCAAAAATAGAAAATGTACTACACCGAGGTAGGTCTAATTCAGCTAAGCTCTTCAAGTTTATGTCAGCTCTATGGAACAAAAATTCGATTTTTAGTCAAGCGAGAGTTGGAAAGAAAAAAGTCCGTCACATGTGACAATGGCCAACCCACATATATTTCCTTTTGCGATCGCCATTAACGAATAAGACTTTATATATATATATATATATATGGTATATATATAAATATAATTGGCACTTTGGGAGGTGGGCATGAACGTGGCGGGATTTCACTCATTTACAATAGATATCTTACTTCAGACAAAAATAAGTAACGTGTTGAATAAGTTTCATCAAAATCCGTGCTAAATTAACATGTTCATATCTATCTGTATATCTCGAGTATTCTATGCCGTTACCGTTACCCGAACAAACGTAATAGACTCTCTGCATGCTGCGCAGTACGGTCGTGTGCAAGGACGACAAAGCGTCGGAATATATAAAAAACTGAAATATGCAGATATTGAATGGATTGGCAGGAGATAAAGTGGACTGAGTGAAATTGTGCAAATTCCCAAATCGTTTTTGCACAAAAAACAGCACGAGTGATATCAACGTAAAAAAGTACAATAAAAACGGTAGCCGCACGCAATCGCATGTATTAGAAACCGACGCGTAAAATAACTGACAATAGCATATGTACAAATGCATATGCATGCGCACTTCTATGCTTTCATGCTCGTCTGTCGAAAGAATGAAATCAACAGTAGTTTTTGCTGCAAAAATAATTCGTGATATTTTTTTCATGCTACGCTGAAAACTCGGTTTAAGCGTGCGAAAAGGCAATTGTGTGTGTATAAATGTCGTCGGCACATACATCTACCATGTGTGCGTGTGTGTACCCGAGTGTGGGGGCGTATTAATCCCCTAAGACACACATGAGTGAGTCCGCTTTCGCAGCTTTATTTGCCACACTCTGTTGGCTGGCGCCGTCGCCAACGTCTGACAGCAAGCTGCTATAGCTGACAGCCGCATCCAATTAAATTCCACTTGTGCTGCGATTATTTCTGCCCACGCTGATTCCTCAGCCCACACATCTCAGACCACACACGTCTCCACGCGGCTCTTTGTACTTTGCAGTCGACAATTTTTCACCGCCAACACTGCAATTGTTCTCTGCAGTTGTAGCAGGCTAAACGTTCATACCTCTCTGGTTTGCGTATGCATTCTACTCTTCCACTATTGTCTTTCTGCTGGTTAGTTGACTTCGTTACGTATTTTTTATTTTTATTTTTTTGCTTTTTTTCTTTTCTTTTGCTATTCCTTGGGTTTCTCACTCACCTGTAAAGTGGTTTGCCAGCACTCTCACGAAACCACAATACCATATAAACTCTGTCATCCTTCGCTTCCGGCTCAATGTCACATGGTAGCGTTGCGGTGCGTCCCAGCACAGCCTCAACGGCGACGGTGGATACTGCAAATAAAATGAAACGTAAAGAGTGAGAAATTAGTAAACCAGAAATTAAATAGAGATTTAGAGCTAAATATGTGTGTAGGTATGTAAGTAAGAAGAGTATACGGTTTACCTATGGAAAAAAGGTAAATTCAAATATAAAAAAGTCCTTAAGGTCCGTACAACAATGTTTTTTAGTCGCGAAGGCGATATTTTTTTCAAATAAATTTCTAGTTTCTTAAAAGTTTCTTTCAAACGCTTCTGCAACTTGACATTTGTACTTTCAATACCCGAAGCTATTTTGATAATATTTTATACTTATGCAGAAAACCATTTTATTAAATCTCTCTCCTTTACCTTTTATAGTAAAGCTCAGGCATACTCTCTTTTAAAGGATAAGCAAAAATAAAAATAAATCTTGATATTTTTTTCATAAGAACAAAAAAAATATTCTGCCAAAAATTTTGTAGATTCAAGTATTCGGAGGGTAGAACGAATGAAATTTTTCATAGATGAATGAAAGATAGACGAAATGACTTGTGATGGAATGGCAACAATTAAAAAAGGAGCAAATCAATTTTTTTTGGGAAAAACCTTATATTCTCACTCTTGTGTTGTGGTCCTACCAATAGCGAAAGCGGCTCCAAATAGCCAATTACATATACAAAATGACCGAACTTTATATTTAAATCATACAACATACAGCGCCATCTATTGAAAATTTGCAACATTAAAAAGATACATTCATCCTCTTTCAAACGCACCTAACTTCATGTAAGTCGGATGACAGATGTAAAAGTGACAGCCATTTCAATAAAACCAAAAGTGTGCTAATGGTTCCAAAAAAAAAAATGGAACAAGGAGCAAATATAAAATTTTGTGTCAAACTTGAAAAAAAATTGAAATTAAAGTTTAGAAAACTATAAAAAAAATTGAAAAAAATGAAACAGCCGTAACCGAGGTACTGAAGAACATTTCTAGAAATGACATAAAAAAATCTATGCATGCGCTGATTGATCGTTCCAAATGTTGTGTTGAGTCAAATGGAACCTATTTTGAATAAATTATAACTTTCAAAGATAATATAAAATGTATTTTACTATTTTATATCCAAAAAGTTCGGTTATTTTTGGGACACACCGTGTATAACCTAATCTAACTTAAGGTAACATAACCCTATCTCATGTAAAGAAGCCAAGCTTAACTTAACTTAACCTATTTTACCTAACCTTAACTTAATCTAAACTTAACGAGCCCAACGCAACGTAAGTTAACTTTACCTACAAAAATATAATCTACAGTCTTAGCATGAACTTATCTAACCTAAATTAGTTTTAAATAACCTAACCTAATTTAAAACAATTATAATTAATTATTTATATTAATCATTATATTTATTTTTCATTGTGTTAGTATGTGGCTATTAAATTTAACAGGCAAATCACTGTTTGACACTTTTTTTCGACAGCGACATCTGTTCTGTTTACAAACAGCAAACAGCTGATTTAAAAATTTTTTATTTTATTTTACAATACTATATAAATAAATATAATGGAAAATATACCGGTATTTTATATTCATGAGCTTGAGGAAAGGTTTAAAGAAGAGGTTTAAAGAAGCCTTGTGCGCCATATTGTTTACTTTATTTTTTATTCGTTGTTCCTTTCTTCCTCTTCGCAGCACTGCTACCTTTTATTTAATATTAAATAAACATTTAACAGAAGATCGCGAAAATGAAAACGAATTTATCATATCTTTAAATTTAACTGGCTGTTTCGCGATCCTCATATTAACAGACACTCAAAAAAAACTTACACATACATATGTACAGTCAAACCTGAGGTTCCTCATTAACCCGAGTTTCTCGCTAATGCAAGTACATGGGTAGTGTTTCCGTCTTATATACGTAGATGTGCGCAACAATGACACGTAAAATAATCAGGCACTTTGTAATTTTATTTTATTTATTGTAGCAAACTCTTTTGATTTTTCTTTCAACAAAGGCCCATCTATAGAAATATTATTATCGATAGTGTGTTTTATCCATTCCAAAAGGCACTTTCGATATTGGGAAATTCAGAAACTCTAGTTCTCTTAATATTTCCAAGTCCACCAGAGTACTCATACTTTATAGAGTCTTTTGATTTTATAATTTTATATTAGGTGGATTCTGGTAAATTACACTCCCTCCGAATTTCATTTCGCGATTTTCCGGATTCAAACGCATTCACTATTTTAAGTTTATCACTTAATGACAGTACTTTTATTTTCCATTTTGACATGATGCAGAACAGAACTATCCTTCGCAATTGATTAACTATAAACTGAGCAAGTTCGACAAACAGGACGGTACACAATACATTCGAAAAGACTGCGATACAATAACAACGTTATCTAGTTCCAAGAACAATATGCATGAGAAAACAATAATAAAGCATTGGTGGGAAGTTCCAGGATAGTTAAGAATGAGTCATTAAATAACAGAAGTTCGACTGTCGCTTATAGAGGAATAGATGAGTAGCAGTCTCACTTGCGTAGGACCATGAGGGTAAAACGATTATCTCTTACAGATGTTTCTGTTTCTTGCTCTCACTCATAGAGTTTTCTCACTTACCCAGGTTTGACTGTATGCCTGTATCCATTCGCAGGCAATATTATACCACAATCTATTGTAAAATGAGTAAAATGTTATTAGCGTAATTTAAAATCAAGTCATTAAACTCTGTAATTTTAAATGAAGTTGAAATAATACTCGAAGCGTGGCTAGCGCTTAGAGTCACAGAAAAAAAAACCTTATCTTACCTGACTTAACTTAATCCTTTCAAACTTTTTCAAACAAATTTTATTTTTTTAAGTCGGAAAGTTTTGAAAGCTTTTAGAAACCAAACATTATTTTGAGAAAAGGTAAATTTGTGCTAGTCGGATGAAATCAAATGTTTTGTTGCCGAATTTTCGTTGCCACAACAAAGTGTATTACATGGAAGTCAACACCATAATTTTCTTTATAGGGGGATAGAAATTTACGACTCTGAGGAGTATTCCGCTGTGATAGTTCAGGATGAGCTCGGACTCTCCCCGCAAGCGTTTCATCAAAGCATTGCGGCAGCCATCGACGGTCAATGAGAATTGTTTCTTCCACGCCATGTGTCCATTCGTATATACGTCGATTGGGTGCTTGAACAACAAGCAGCGGACAGCGATGTCTCACAGGTATGTACAAATGTAAAATTGAGGCCTTTGAGGTTCCGGGAAATTATAATAACAGAGACCATTACACTCAAAAAAAAAAAAACTTACTGTCTGGTGCGCTTTTGGTCCAAAGGTGTGACTGGACTTTACTTCTATGTAAGCGGCGAGGCTGCCACTGTCAATTTGGAGCGTTGCGTTATGATAACCAACTTTTTAAGGCCTGCAATTGGTGCCGCTGGCCACACAACACCAGCAACTATAACTTTATTGCGGGAAAAATTTCCCTGCCGAGTTATCTATCGTCGTGGCGATGCTATGGTAATTGGACACCGTTGGTCTTTGACTTTGTGAGGCTGCTGCAAAGACGGTGTTTATGCGGATAAACATTCAACTCTTGAACTCTTGAAAGCAGCATTTGTCAAGTTATGGCTGAGATACTGCCAATATGTGCCAAAAAGCGATCGAAAATTAACTCAAGAAAATCAAAGTTTGCAGAAATTCTCGAGGTGGTCATTTGAATGATGCAGAGTTTCACATATAATGCCAAGGTTCAAACTTTATAATATAAATAAAATATTTTCACATTTGAAATCACAAAATGGATAATCCTATATTACAACGATCTTGCGCTAGAGAGAGAACGCTTAAAATAAAAAAGCAACAATTAAAGCCTATTTATGACAAAGAAATTTGAGAGTACATATTCTAATTTTCTTTAATGGATTCCAGTTTTGTCTACATATAGTATTATACATACATATGTAAGTCGAAATGTATTGAAAGTAAGAGTCCTGAACAACTAAAATGAAATACACCCTGATACAGCTTTTTGCCTTTTCGCCTTAAGTTTTCGATTTGCCATATTCGCATAATCACAGTCAACTACGTGAGTCGGGGTATTAATGTTGTTGGATTGACAATTTCTATTATTCTCTTCTACTTTTTTAAGTTCTTCTTGGTTTCCTTTTCACTTTTGCATTTAAATTGCCAATTGATTGCGTTGAAGCGTGTCAGCAAACGGTTATGGTGATGGCGTAAGTGTGCTTTGAGGAAATCGTATTGGCGGTTCAATTGTTGTTGATGGTGTCGATGGCGTTGACTGGAAGACTTAACAGGAAACCGTAAAATGCGCTTAACGGAACTTGAATGGATGTTAGCCCAGAAAAAAATGAGAAAACAAAGAAAAACTAAAACACCAAACAAAACATGAGACATAAATGGGGAAAATAGACAAACCAGGAGATAAGCAGGTACTCGTAAGTGGGAAAAGACTGCTTTGAAGTGGCACTAATACCATAAACACACATATATTACCAACACTCGTATATAAATACCATATACAAAATCTGAAAAACATACAACCGAAGCGGCGATAGAGAAGTGCTACTGCGTTAAGGACAAGAGATTCATATGTGACTTTCACTTGAAATGCAGGTGAGAAGTGCACCTGCAAGGCTGCTTGCCACATAGGTATGCCGCCAAACAACTCAATACACATACTACATGTGTGCCTATGTACTTATACAATACATATATATATATGTATGTGTAGTAAAGAGTACTAGTTAGTGGTAAATTTGTAAATACACACACTTGTTTTGTTGTAAGCGCATTTGCCGCCACCTTGACTTTAAGCCGACATTAATGACACACTTCTTGCCGTGGGCATTAGCTTTGGCAGTAATTATCATAGTCACCTTCACGAAGCACACACATGCACATATGCAAGCATGTACATACATGTATATACATCCTTCCATATGAAATTCATAACAATACATTGCCGTCTTGCTGTTGTTACACCGCATTACCAACACACACACAGACACACATCCGTACATCCCTCTCTTGGAGTAGGACAAAAGGCATTATGCGCACGTCAGCAGCATTACAACGGCAGAGGTAAGACAACTTCACGTAAATTGCATTTCGCTCTAATGTTTCTGAGAAAATATTTAATGTCGATAGATATGCAGGAATTTCACTGCAATCCACCAAGCGCCAACTCAAGCTGCAGTGCTATGTACGAGTAGGGGACCCTATTCATGGAGCTTTACGTTGCGTTGAGTGGAGCTGAATTGAATTGAGTTGAGTTGAGTTGAGTTCAGTTTAGTGAAGTCAAATCGAATCGAGTTAAGGTAAATGGTATTTCAAGATGTTTTGGAATTTTCCAGGGGATTTCAATTTATTTAATGCTATAATTGTATATATATGTATGTGTGCGTGTTTGTGTTTCACGGTAGTATAGCATATATGTGTATAAGTAGGTATGTTAATGTGCATATCCACTCAATTATATCATAGAATCTACGCAGCAGCACCATTGCGAAGTGCTTTAAGTGCTCTTTTGCATTGCTTTTGAAATTGGGTTAATTTGCAGTTAAAGCAAAATAAATTTGCACTGAAGCAGACATTTGCTAAGATATGTCGCTTTAGATAAGCAGAGAAAATAAAGAGTGGACACAATTGGATTTCTGTATTGAACAATCGGATTATTGGCATTTGAATATGCCCGCAGAGAGAGAAGAAAATTAAGAATTTTCTTTGAAAAAATGAAAAACAGCATTAAAGTGTGTATAAACATTATATACGAGTATAATATAATTGGCTCTTTGTAATGGCTGAAGCGAATTTCGGACGAGCTCTTGGTGGTACGCGCTCTGATGTTTCTCCAACGAATGGAGCGACCTACAACTTACACTAAGCTGCCACCGAGCGAATGATGATTTTTTATTAGGAGCTTTTATTTCATGACATAAATTCACTAGGAGGAGAAAATTTAACTTAATTTTTTATTTGAATAAATTTTCTATAACTTTTTTTGGATGTTAGTATGACAACAGAATTTGTAACTGAGCCTCCCGAATGACAGTACGCAATGCTAACCACTCGGAGGACTTTATCATATAGCCCCTTGCAGCCGATTTTTAACATGTAAGAATTAATATTTAATGCTAAAATGAAAAGTTATATTATAGTCATAAAAGGAATAAATACTTCGCTATAGTCGAAGACAGGTCCTCTTTCTTATTTCAGGTTACATATTTACGAGGGGCGCCTGATAAGTTCGTGGTCTAAAGTACTTAATGAAACAAATGTATAGTTATGTTTTTTATTTTTCAATCTAGTCTCCCTCAAGTGAAATATTTACACTTTTCACATCGTGAGTACAACGCCTTTATAACACTGAAAATATATTTTTAAGGCCGTTTTCATCTCACTGACGTCTGAATATCTTCGCCCCGCAACTCCTTTATTTAATTTGAAAAACAAGGAAAAGAGACTGGAAGCCAGGTTAGGTTTGTAGGGTGGATGATCAATTTCTGTAAATCCAGAGCGGTGTGAACGAGTGCATTGTCTTGAGGAAACAGCACTCCATGCGCTAACTTGCCACCTCTCTTCTGTACGACTGCCTCACGCGGCTGACTCAGCCAATTAGCGTAATATTGGCCATTCACTGTAGTTCCCTTTGGTAGGCAATCAATTAATATTATTCCCTCGCTATCCCAGAAAATCGTAGCCACAATTTTTGACCCGTCTCTTCTACTTTGAATTTTCTTTGGTGGCTCTTCCCCTTTTTTATGCACTGCATTGACTCCTGTTTTATCAATTATTACAATGCGGTTGTAAATTTTATCCAAATCATATTTGCACAACTCCAAAAAATCCTAGCATCTCTCCAGTCGTCGCTGCTTGTCGAGCGGCGTGAGCATTCGCGGTACCCAACGCGAATATTCAAAGGTTTATGCAAAATCTCTCCAGCTCGTTCTTTGCTAATCTGTAACCCTTCTGCTATCTTCCACAATTTACTTCTTCGATCAGCCAGTACTAATTTTTCGAACTTCTGAACATTTGCTCCGGTCACGACCATCACTGGGCGCTCCGGGCGGGGGTAATTTTCACAGGTCCCTCTTTTTGTTGAAACAACCGAATACATTTTTTCACCATCGTATATGAAGAATCATGAAAAACCGATGACTTCGCTTCAAAAATGTATTTCGGCGTCCTTACTCTTTTATAAGGAATTTAATCACAGCGCTGTGCTCCAAATTGCGGGAATTTCCAGTTTCTGTTGGCATAGTGTTGTTGCTTGTTCCAGAATAACGAAATGTCAATAAATTTATTAAAAAAAAGTTGTGTTATTTTTACCAATAATGAGTCACGCAATTAGTATTATCAGTAAGATGATGTGTCATCTCTAACTAACTTAGGTCGCGAACTTATCAGCCGCCATTCGTATGTATATAAGATTGGCGCTTTATATCTGCTTGTACAATTATCGGTCGAGCTTTTCTTTCTCCATTTTGGTATGCGTTTTGTTGCTTTATTTCCAGCAGAAGGACAAACCTACATTTTTCTAATCCACCTTCAAACGGCTGATGGTGATTTTTAATCTATTGCATATCCTAGCAAGGAGCGCTGAGGTTTTTTTCCGTAAATTTTAATGTTTGCCAATGCAGGCTTCGATCTCATGGTCTCTATGCAACTGTGACCGCTAACTAGTCGTTCACGAGTTAGAGTGCTCAATATTGTCCGTCCAGCTAAGGTACCCATATCGCTTTTTATTTATAGTGGATGGATATAAGGAATAAACGAAATATCATTTGTCGCCTCACTGAACTTCTTACGGAAGAATTACCGAAAATTATCTTTATAAAAAGCACGTGTATTTGATGATACAGATTTTTTAAAGCGTTAGATATGTGGTCAAAGTTTCATCAGTGTCTCCCAAATCACTTCGTACAATTTTAAAGGATTTTTCGCGCATGAAATGTTTTTTACTGGACTGGTTCCAAAAAACCTAGCTTTTCAAAAACTGAATCGCTTAGAAGTAGCTGAC
The DNA here is from genome assembly GCA_037013455.1 of Ceratitis rosa. Classification (NCBI taxonomy): domain Eukaryota; kingdom Metazoa; phylum Arthropoda; class Insecta; order Diptera; family Tephritidae; genus Ceratitis; species Ceratitis rosa. The sequence goes on along the minus strand of JAWMAG010000020.1, from coordinate 6,981,832 downwards.
GCTATGCTTGAATCATTCAATTCAGACACGGCATTCAAAAACTCATCGGAAGGTGCCTATTTGATGGCGATAGAATAAATTTTAACGAATAAAAAATGTTTTGTACTGTACTTTTCTGGCAGAAGTAGCTACATTAAACTTAATAGGGATGATAATTCTCACTAATATGGAATATTAGTTGTAGTCGAAAGAAATCCATGATTTTTGAAAGAAGTTGAATGGTTTATTTTTTTTTATTCGCATCCAGCCTCATTCAAATGGTTACAAACGGATTTTTATGCAATCCTTAGCTCTTGGACAATCGAAATAGTGTTTACATGATGGTCGTAATCGACAATGATCAATCCTACATAGTGCCGACATGCCTGTGCAAAAAAAACCTTCAAACCAATCAGGAATGCCTTATTTTACTGAGAAAATTTTATTGTACTAAGTCAGTACGATATAGTATCTCAAAATAGGGACTAAAGTTATGAACCGCCAATTTCAAAAACACTCCACTTTTTGATACAAAGTGTTTTAGGTTCCTAATTTCAGTCTGTCTAAAAAACAGGCTAAGATTTTTGGGTTTAGATTGAAGAACGGGATTGTTTCCTGAATGTAATCCAAAACTTCCTTAAGAACCATAAACCAGAAAATTATTAGGAATGAATAAGGGAAACTATAATGTCCTATGAAGTTTTGGGATGTAATATGTCAATAGAAATACATACATATAATGGAATATCAATTTGATATCATTCCAACGAACTTAAGTTCTCTTGAACAAACACATCAAATTCCACAGTAATGCAGAGAATGTTTGTATACATAAATAAATATGCAAGAAGATTAGAGATGTCATGTCCCTTTTTCCAAGTTCATCATTATCATAGTATCAGTGTTTTCGTTCTCAAGTCATTACGTAACGCCAAAAACGAGTTTTTCTTGTAAAAAATGTTCATTTGTTCAAAGGTACAATAGTTACTAGGTCAATCTAAGTGAACGGAAGTTCTAATAAAATTTTTCGAATGATATGCAAGAATATTGAAATATAACTTTCTGAGATACATGTATTTGTTTGCAGCATCAATTTTCAGCTTTATGAACACTTTATAGGGTTAGATATACAAATCCTTTCAATTAGTTGGCTGACATGATTATTACTGAAAATATTTTACCCGTCATAAATATGCAGTTCAATAAAAAAACATTATATGTTCGATGTTAGGTAATAGATAGATAATAGATCAGTATAAATTATATAAATCTATTGAAAAAAGGTCCCATGCTTCATATTCGTTGCAGGCGATTACTTCATTAGAAAATAAATACAGTAGTTTTTGTATAAAGCGATACCATTTTCAGATACATACATGTGTTATATTTTATGAATAAAAAAATTTCAAAATCATTAAAGTTTATATTTTATTAAGGATTGTAGATAAAGCCGGTTATAAAAAAAAAATATTTTTATGCAAATGGTTCCAAACGGTTTTCGGGCTTATCTTTAGCTCCTCATCAATTAAATAAGTGCTCACGTGACGGTCTGTTTCCACTATTTTCATGATTTTATCGCAATTTTCGACGACAGGCCTCCCGACTCGTGGTGCATCTTTGACATCGAAATTACCGGAACGGAACCTAGTAAACCACTTTTTTGCTACATGTTCGTTTAGAGTATCAGACCCATAAACTAAATTAATTTTTTCAGCCGCTTTGGCTGCTTTTTCGCCTTGATCGAAGAAAAATTATAAAATTTAGCTTTTCTGGTTTCCATCTTTGATGAGCGCTCACAACGTACTGAGTCAATCAATCGAAAAACTGTCAAAGCCAAACTTTTAGCGCGAACAAACACGTTTTCAGCGCCGTATAATATGGACAATAACGCCATCTCTTAGATAAAAACCGAACGAAATTTTTACTTTACTTTATATACATGGTTTTGAGTACGAATGTAAATGCACATTTTATTTACATTTGTGTGTGGTATACAAAATTTTATGTTCTTAGATGATTTATTGAAGTATTTATGATCCAAGGTCACAAGTCTGAGCAAATCGGCAGTATGGGGGCTGTAAGTTATATGTTACGATCCGACCTGTTCCGACAAATGTAAAAGAATACATTTGCTTACCAAGGTTAGTTTAAATCTCTCAAAAACTGTGAAACTAGTTTGCGATCAGGCAGACAGACGGGCGCGCCTAAAATGAGCTGAGTTGATCAGATTAGTCATTCGGATCCGATCGATAAATTTTGATGGGTCTACCATATCTCTGCTCATTCTGTTACTTACATACTTCAGATCAAAGTTAATATACCATTCCTCGTTCATGGGTGATCCACTTCGAGGCTTCCTAATTTTTTAAAGAACAAAAAAACACAAAAAATTCGATTCTAATGGAGAAAGTTTATTATCATACGAAAGAGCATTCTTTTGCACTTTTTTTTTGAGGATTATCGCTTCCAAGTGTTGGCCCGGGCTACGTCTCAGATGGTCCATCGTTGAGTTTAATTTTCGATGACTCGTTCGAGCATTTCGACTGGTAACTTAAGAAAGATACGCGTAATGTTTTGCTCCAAGGCCTTAATCAAAGCAGGGCTCTCCGCATAGACTTTAAGCTTTACATATCCCCACAGGAAAAAGTCTAACGGTGTTCTCTTAACAAATCCATTGATTGAAACCAAATGTCCCCGAGATAAAAAGTCAATTTCAGGCATCAAATACGTTCTCACCGGCATAATTTTTAAAGATACGTGAACCGAAAATTCCACCGGCCCACAAACCACACAAAACCGTCGTTTTTTCTATATGAACTGACAGTTCTTGACTCTCTTCAGGTTGCTCTTACCTACCTACCCATTGAATCAGAAATGGGCCTCGTCGCTGAACAAGAGCCCATAGAGCAAAGCGAAGCTATATCGCTAGGGAAGGTCGAACGGCTGCAGTTCTTGACCAAGCTTTTAAATTAAGAGCTCGACGTGAAATGCGCTAAGTACCATAGTTCCATACGTCAGAATCGGATCTCTACGGTCTTCCTGTAAGTTGAAAGGTTTGTAAACGTTGTTCTGGCGTAAGTCTTTCCACTATGAAATGCCAAATAATATACGTATATATCTAATATATAAAATTCTCGTGTCGCAGTATTAGACAAAATACTCCTCTGAAACGGCTTGACCGATTTTGATGAAATTTTATGCGCATATTCAGTAGGTCTATTTTTCACACCGCGAAGACAGGACCTGGGACTGAACTATTCGAAACGTTTTAATTTATTGTTCGATTTACTTGAAATTTGATGCATAGGTGGCTGCCTTTGCTAAGTCTAGCAGGAACATTACGTTTCTAGAAAAAGTACCTGGGACCGATCTATTCGAAAAAATCGCTTCTATGGTTTGGATTAATACATAAAAGTTTTCCATAACCCGATAGATGGCATCATTCGTTGAATTAAGCTGAAGCTTTGTTGGAAGGCACGCCCGTGCGGGATCCGTTTTCTTACATTTACCTGTCGCGCTATGACAATTGTCATTTCAATGAATTATGCAGAATAGATGTATTGTAAAGGGTGGTTAAATTTTCAAGGGCCGATGTTGATTTTGAATAAAACACAAACTATTTAGGAAATTATTGAAATTTTATTTTATTATGATATATTGGTATTACTCAATTATGTATGTAACAAAATATCGGCCAAATGAGCGCCGCGACCTCGGCGGCACACCTCCATACGATGGTCCAAATTTTCGATGACGCTGAGGCATAATGGAGTTTCTATGCCGTTAATGTGCCGAATTATCTCATCCTTTAGCTCTTGAATTGTTGCTGGCTTATCGACGTACACCTTTTCTTTCAAATAACCCCAGAGAAAAAAGTCCAACGGTGTCAAATCACATGATCTTGGGGGCCAATTGACATCGCCATTACGTGAGATAACACGGCCATTGAATTTGTTGCGCAAAAGAGCCATTGTTTCATTAGCTGTGTGGCAAGTGGCACCGTCCTGCTGAAACCACATATCGTCCACATCCATATCTTCCAATTGTGGCCATAAAAAATTCGTTATCATCTCACGATAGCGAACACCATTCACAGTAACTGCCTGACCGGCCTCATTTTGGAAAAAATACGGCCCGATGATGCCGCCAGCCCATAAACCGCACCAAACAGTCACTCTTTGTGGGTGCATTGGTTTTTCGACAATCACTCTTGGATTCTCATTCGCCCAAATGCGGCAATTCTGTTTATTGACGACTCCACTGAGGTGAAAATGTGCCTCATCACTGAAGATGATTTTCTTCGAAAATTTTCATAATAAGTCTGGATAACTTTAACACGTTGTTGGATTGTGTATCTCTCCATGGTTCAATAAGTCTGAAATAGAGAAATGTCAAATTAAATTCGGAAAAAAACTTGGCGTTTAGATGTGGTTCACATTCAACATCGGCCCTTACAATTTAACCACCCTTTATTAAAGTGAAGGAAAAAGTAACTCTCAGAAGGAGACGATTGGTTTATTTTTAGTACATATGCGATCTCGCTCAATGAGAAGCCCTTATGTTGAAATAAAATTCAACTTTATTAAGAGAATCTCCGGGACCGATTCATGCGAGCTAATCTTAGTTATGATTCGATTCTCTTGAAATTTAATTTCTTGGTAGCTTATCGTTTAGATTAACATGCAGAAATTGGTTCTTAATAATCCTATTTATGGTTCAATTTTCTTGAACTCTAATTTTTTTCGTTAGTATTGACTGCTTGAACTTTTCTTATCTGAAAACGCTTAGTTTAATTTAAGTAATTTGATGAGAATTGCCCATGTTCGCGTGTTGACAAACTATCTTTTTTGTATATTCTTACTTGACTACTACCACATTGATTTCTGCTGATCGAGTTCATTCAAATAATTCACATTCAGATTTGAACTATCTATATACATATATTTTATATTCACTGTTAATGTAATTTAAAGGCATATAATTAAGGCGCGGCGAAGTTCACTGGGTCTACTAGTACAGTACTACATGACAGCTTGACAGGGCTGACGCGTGATCGGTCAAAAAAGTACCTCACCCGTTATAAATATATAATCTTTATATACAATTAATTAAAATATAATTATATTTGAGACACAGATTTTTCAGTTTACTAAATACTTAATTTCATCATTTTATTAAACACGATACTCACTTCTCTTTCATTTTTTTCTTTATAGAAGATATAGAACGTTGACTACAAATTCAGCGCGTACTAACAAATGATGCCTACTTGCTAAAAATTGCTTTCATTTTGCAATCGTTTATATTCGCAGGCGTACATATAAGCATACATACTTATGTATATAAATACTGAGTATTTATATCGTAATCAAACACATTATTTAATAAATTCACTTTACACAAAATCTACATTTAATGGGTGCTACCAACATACTCGTACATACGTGTATATAAATAAGTTAGTATCAAACCACATACGAGTAGTTTTGAACAATTGGTATACACGTGTGAAATCTAAAAACATGAAGTCCTACATCTCGATGAGTAAATGTGATTTTAAGAAAGTGTTCGCATCGCTGTGACTCAGCTGCACATGTGTGCTTGTGGGTGTACATACACATATATTTATATAACACAAGGACATCCCGTGAATGGCATGTTAGCGTAAAACGCCCTGTGGTTTAATTTATTACCCACAGTTAAAGTGCACAAAACTGCCGCTTTTCATCTCTGATGTACTTGCGGTTAGACCCAGGCAGATACGTGTATGCTTATTCCCTCATACATAAATACATACATACACACTGGGGCAACTGACGAGTGCATGAATGTTTACTAGCCTACGTATATATTCTCACATACACATGCGTATATTCACATATAATATCATAAATACTCGCAAATATGGCTGAAAGCATAAGGCATACATAGATACCAAAGTAGGTGCCAAAAATTTGAAACGCATCGCCAACAGAGTGCTCATATCTCGTCCAGCGCTGGAAAATGTATAGCTATAGATGTATCGTATGTGCGCTTTTTTGGATAAAGTTTCGTTGCCAGCAGCAGGTAACAGCTGAAAAATGGCAATGCCAGAGAAAAAAATTAACATAATTTGTGATGTCTATGTGGGTCTGCGTAAAAGTATCCCTCTACGAAATTCTTATTATCGGTTTGAACGAAATTCACGCACACGCACACCGAGCGATACATAGTATGTTTTATCTCTATTCGTTATAGGAAATAAAATAATACTCTTTTTTTTATATTCCTTATTTTATTTTTCATTTCATTTTATTTTATTTTATTTTATTTTATATTAATTAATTTATTTTTTTATTTTACTTTATTGTATTTTATTTTATTTAAACTAACTTTATTTTATTTTATTTTATTTTATTTTATTTATGTTATTTTATTTTATTTTATTTTATTTTATTTTATTTTATTTTATTTTATTTTATTTTATTTTATTTTATTTTATTTTATTTTATTTTATTTTATTTTATTTTATTTTATTTTATTTTATTTTATTTTATTTTATTTTATTTTATTTTATTTTATTTTATTTTATTTTATTTTATTTTATTTTATTTTATTTTATTTTATTTTATTTTATTTTATTTTATTTTATTTTATTCTATTTTATTTTATTTTATTTTTATTTATTTTATTTTATTTTATTTTACTTTATTTTATTTTTTATTAAGTTATTATATTTGATTTCATGTTATTTTATGTTTTTTTTTACTTTTTTATTTTAATTTTAAATTAATTTTATTTTATTTTGTTTTAGTTTTTCTTATAGGTCATTAAGATGTGGATATTTCGATGTATAAAGGAATATTTACGTGAACATATGTGTAAGCTTGGATATGCGTTTGAATGAGCAGTAAATGTTTTGGCCAAGGAAATTCGGTTGAATGTGGGACGAACCAAAAATAAGAAAAGAAAAATATTGGTAGTTGAAAAAAATCCTTGAAAAAATTAAATTCTTTGTTGACATTCTTATAGACAGATGTATATATGTTTTCTGGAGTATAAGATTTGCGATTCAGTATTAAATATTTTGCGATATTGGTGTAAGTTTAATGCATATTGAAATCGTGTCCTGGACTGATGGGTATTTAATTTTTTTTCTGGATGCGGTTATCCCTCTGCAGGGAATGCCAATACCTCCAATGAGTTTTTTCGAAAAAACGAACGTTGTTTAAGTAAGCAGTAAATTTGTAAAGTTATCTTTTTAATGAACTTTTTTTAGCAATAAAAAATAAAATTTAATTTTGGAACAAACTGCTTTCTACAATAAAATGAATGACAATATTTTTTTAATGGTGTTTTATTTTCAGAGTAGTAAAAGCTCCATAAGGCAAAACTCTACGAACACCGATTAACTATTCTTACACATACACGTAAGCTATGCCTTAAATAGGTTTGTGTATGTTATGCATTGTTTATTTTCGCCTCCTTCGAAGGTGTGCATAATAAATTGATAAACATGCATTAAATATATTGGATGAGTGCATAAGTTCGTGCCCGATTCCGCTGGATGCTGTACGAATCGTTTGAGAGTGGCGCTCGTGAAAGAAATATATACATATTATATATCGTTGGAAAGGTGACAGTCCGAACTGTAAATCAAGCATAAAATAACTTCGTTTTGATTTGATTTGCTTAGTGAAAAGACGCATGGAAGATGAACAACGAAAAAGATCATATGCGTCATATTATGTTATACGAATTCCACAAAGGAAAAACAGTGGGCGCTGCAACTTAAGATATTCGCGAAGTTTATTTGGACCGTACTCCAGCACTCCGCACAGTAAAGAAATGGTTCGCGAAATTTCGTTCTGGAGATTTTAACCTCGAAGATCAACCTCGCAGTGGACGGCCTTCTGAGCTTGATGACGATGTTCTAAGGACTTTAGTTGCGAATAACTCACGTATTTCGACGGAAGAGGTTGCCAGTGAATTGAACGTCAACAAATCAACTGCGTTTCGTCGTTTAAAAATGGTTGGGTACACTTTGAAGCTCGATACATGGGTGCCACATCAGTTGAGTGAAAAGAACAAAGTGGACCGTATGTCAACAGCAATTTCTTTGCTTCGACGGATCAAAAACGAACCTTTTTTGGATCGGCTCGTGACTGGTGATGAAAAATGGGTCCTGTACAACAATGTTCAACGCAAAAGAACATGGAAACAGGCACACGAAGGGGCGGAACCGATGTCGAAAGGTGGATTGCATCCGATGAAGGTACTGCTGTGCATTTGGTGGGATATCCGAGGCGTGATCTATTTTGAGCTCTTGCCAGCTGGAGAAACGATCACTGCCAACAAGTATTGTCAGCAATTGGTCGAATTGAAGAAAGCAATTGATGAAAAATGTCCGATTTTGGCCAATCGCAAAGGAGTTCTTTTCCATCATGACAACGCCAGGCCACATGTTGCAAAACCGACCCTGGCCAAGCTGAAGGAGATGAATTGGGAAATCATGCCGCATCCCCCATATTCACCCGACATTGCACCTTCTGATTATCATTTGTTTCGATCGCTGCAGAACAATTTGAATGGAAAAAAATTGAAAAATGTGGAAGACGTCAAAAACCACCTTGGCACCTTTTTCAACGAGAAACCGCGCGATTTCTATGAATCAGGCATCCGTAAATTGGTTGAACGTTGGGAGTGGATTGCCGAACATGATGGCGAATACATAATTGATTAATAAAAGCGCTTTCTTCAAAAAATTTCAATTTTAGTTTGCACTTGAAATCGGGCACGAACTTATGCACTCATCCAATACATAATAAATTTGACACCTTGCCAAAGGCGTGTAGTGACATCAAATGATGTCAATGGTGTGTCAGCGAATTATACTTATTTACGTCATTATCGATTTAGATACCCCTCCATATATAGAATGTTATTATAAATTTATTTCGTAAAATAAATATACATAATCCGTGTATAATACATAAAATAGGGTAATGCAAACCAGAGAACAGAAGTTTTTAATTTTAGGTTTTGGCCCCTTTGGCTGGTCTCGATCACGCTTCTAATAATAATCTTAATCACTACTCTCTGAATATTTTAACAATTGCCTTATGTGAGGAATAACGAAAAGGAGGAACTTTCAGGTATTTTCAGGCAGGGATGGACTGACGTTTTGTAGATATTAAAAACCTTATCCCCCTCATAAAGTTTTTTGTTCATAGAAATTTGTCTTCTTCTTCTTCTTTACCGGCGTAGACTGCACTCACATTACAAGTTAACAACAGTTCCAACAGTTTTGGCGCTTGGCAAAGTACATCCAGGCCCATCTCTACTACCTTCTTTCCAAAAGAGTAGAAAGCTTTCAAAACTAGAGCTTTTTTATCCATTCGTACCACATGATCTAGCCAGTGGCAGGCTTCGCTGAACTATATCAGTATTATTGTAAATCTCGTCAAGTTCGTTGAGAGAGGGCATTACTTTTCAATAACCTACTCAGTTTGAAGTAGCACCTGTTGGCAAGAGTAATTCTGCGTTGGATGGCTGTTTATTAATATTAGAAAATACGTGTACATTGTTTTGTCTTTTCTCATAATCAGACGCTTAAATCGAAATTGGTGAAGTCAATGCTCAGGAACTCAAAAATATATCTTTGTTCCTATCGTATTTCTGTGGCCTTGCCGCAAGTCAGCATTATGCTGAAGAACTTCGCTTCGATGCCGATTGTGACGAGACGTTCGAGCATCCGCTGGATGCCATCTTGACGATGGTTTGTACATCGCAATTCTTAGACATCACCACGCTAGCCTAAGGAGGGCATTAATTAGTTGGGCGTCAGCGCCTTAGCAAAGAAGGAAGCGCACATTCCAGGTACATGCTACTAAATTGTAGTCTTTAATATGTTTTTGATGGAATTTCATCGGAATTGGAAGTTTTCATCCGAGAACTGTTAATTATTTCATCTGAGCTAGTTCCTACGTGAAGGTTGCCAAATACGGCACATGACCTCATTAGGCCAATAGATCTACATTGAGCACATACGTGTAGTTATACCTCTGGTGAACCGACGCTGTAGCTAGATATTATCGGGCCCGGTATCCAGCGTTGACAATGCGTAAAGCAGTATAATTCTTAGTCAAAACCTTTCGCTCGAAAACTCGCAACGTCATAGCCCATTCCTATCTACCATATGGTGGTATGGGCGTGATGAGTGACTTGAAGAGTTTGGTCTTTGTTCTTTGGGAGAGGATTTTACTTTTCAGTTGCCTAACACCTGTTTGTTGGCAAGAGCGATTCTGCTTTGGATTTCCAGGCTGACATTGTTGTTGGCGTCTCTTAGTCTGTTCAAATTAACCACTAAAGCTAAAAAGGTAAACCATTGCGGGCAAGTGTTGATAAAGTTAGTGGTTAAAAAGTTAATATATAAATAACTATTTTGATATAAATTAAGTTATATTAAAAAGACTATATCTATAAAAAAAATAAATAAATGGTTATGATGATGTAATTTAGATTAAAGCTAAAACTCTCCAAGGAATTTTGTTAAGCAATTCACCAATTTCACTTGTCACTAGCTCGCTTAATTAAAGACAAACCAATTTTCCAGATTCATTTCACTGTCCAGACCAATTTCCTTTGCTCCCGTAAGAATTTCCATTCACATTACTTTATCGCATTTCCTAAGTAAAGTAAGTAGCAGCAAACTTTTAAATATCCATTGCCGAATGCAATGCCATCATCCTTGTCACTTTGTCGTCTGCAATTGGCATTGCCAATTTCCGAACACTGCCATGCAAATGAACAGCGACATCGAAACGACAAATTGAAGTTATCAATTGATAACTGCAAAACGCCGGAAGGTATGGAAAGTTTTGTGAAGATTCCGTGACGCTTACTGCGCATTGCAAGAGCAAATGTACGAAAAATGAAAAAATACAACGAAAAATTGACAACTTGTCTGTACTCACCCATTTCCCTCTCTCTATCTCCCTCTCTCTCTCTCTCTCTCTCTTCAACTCGCGGTGCCGTCAGTTAGTTTTTGCAACATTATCAGCGCGTAACTTTTATGAGTGAAAACATACAGAAGAGTAGTAATAAGTGAATATGAAAATAAATGATTACGTATAAAGCCTGCAGCGCTGACATAGTCACTGTCACTCAAATAACTGAAAAGGCGAATTTCACTCACTTGCTACAAATTGTAGTTGGAGGCAATGATTATTGGTGTCAGAATTATGATAATAATGTAAATGATTTGTAATATATACATTTTTTTTTTAACGAGAAAATGATTTATTTCATGTACATATATATGGGCAGTCTGATTTAACATGACAGACCTTAAAATTGGCTGAAATTTGACATTTGGTTTAATTTCATGCTAAAATAAATCAATCGGAAATATTAGAAAAAATGTTTCCACATGTTATAGGCATGGTAAAGCATATCAAAATTCTCTAGGGTTTCTTTAGTTTCTGGACACATTTTTTGCAGGAAAATTATTAGCCTATAAACTATATACATATGTAATTCGATTTTCGGCCGATCTCCTCCAAAAATTTGATGTTTTTCGAAACAAAAGCCGACTGATAGTTTTTCTGAATAGCTTTTATTTAATGCCAGAAATATACTTTGAGGGGTTTACATTTCCTCCAAGGGTTGACCCCAATTAAAAAACATGTTTTCTACAATTTTTGAATTTTAGTCCCCTGGCCTTTCGAATGGCTGTGAAATGCTAACCACTTGACTATCGCGGCCGCCTCTAACTTATATCTTATGGCAAATGAATGATGCCACTTGAGTAAGTTGTCAGATGTGGATGTTCCCACTAAAATGGTTTTACCACTACTAAATGCTAGGGAAAGAGAATATTTTGCTGGTGTATTTTTTTTAAAGGGTATCTCCTTTCTCATTCACTAAGGGAAAGGAAAATCATAACTGTGTTCCAATTATATAATTAAAAGTATTTATTGTATATATATATGTATGTAAATATCTTATTCGAAAGTTAAGAACATTTTCCATATTTCTCAAATTAAATTTATTTCAATCAACAAGAAACAGTAATCAAAGATAAATTGGTCATTTAGTGCCATGATTATTAGTCATCTCCTTCGGTTAGAGCAGAAATGCTTTGATTTTAGAGGAGAAAAACAAGCCCACTACATAGGAAAAAAGTATTTTTTGAAGATTTTTTTCGACGTCTGTTGTGCAACTCATTTTACATGATGTGAGATTGCTTTCGAGCTGGACTTTGACTTGTTTTGTAAACGGATAATTCTGTTTTCGATTCAACAAAGTAATGATGCTTTAATTGAAGTGGATTTTCTTCAATTTGAGAGAAAATAAAACATTTACCTTATTTTCGTAAGCAGTCTACTTAAGTAAAAATCTCTCGAATTATAATACGTCGCGTAGTTTTGAAGAACGCATTTATTTTGTCGTTATCAGTTATAGTTTGTTGAGTGACAAGTATCTAGGATAGGAGGTTGATTCATTGATTTCAAGGATTAGTTCTCCATATGCCGATGCTACGTAGTCTTATTTGGATGATTATTTTCTGTAAAGCCTACTTTATAGTTGATCACACAGAAAGTTGGAGGGGAAAACTTATACCACCAAGCTAGGAAAAGTGGTTATGATTCAATGTTTTGAACATGAAATCCCACATAATCAACTATCGTATAGACAATTGGTATAATGTTTCCTACATCCGATATTCTATACTTTGAAAATTCGTCTCACATAAAATTGGAATATAAAAAACAGAAATTCTTATTGTGAGGGTAAAAAATTGGTGTGGAAAGAAGTAATAAGAATTCGAAAAACTAAAAAGCAAAATATGAAAAAATTGTATTTAGCTTTATTAAATATATTCTTAAGCTTAGGTAAGTGTAACTAAATAATTTGGAGTCGGCGATTAAAAGTCAATAAATAGAGATCAATAAAATATCTTACATTCAAAGAAATAACCTAATCAAATTAACAATCGAGAACAAATCTCCTGTGATGAACTTTATATGCCTCTGTCCAATATGAACTTATTGTGCTTTGAATGCTTCTATGACCAAAAGAGTGCTTTAAGCCTCGGCCTAAGCAGCAGTCGTGGTAATATAATTTTATTTTAGTACGTTGCCGGAAGTTATATTTTGTTTTTAACAAGTTTCATAAATAAGCGCTCCATAACACTGAGTGTTCTCGGAAGAATATCCAAAATATTCTGACCTTAACTTCGTGAACGCTAGACATTTTCAACTGAATAGGTGTATCGCGCCGAGTTCACGGTCCGCATTATTTATTCAGACTTGGAAAGACCAGTTAACCGATATACATCCCCTTTACATCGACTTTAAAGCTGCCTTCGATAGCATAGTAAGGTGGTGCATCTACACCGCTGTATCTGAATTTAGTATTCCTAGAAAACTTATACGGCAGCTGGACATCGCCAATGAAGAAGAAGTAAAAAGTACTATGTTATACAGTTTCATTTCTTTTATATTTTTATAATAAATATACTTTGATCATTATAAAAGACTCGAAAATTTAAATTTAATGGCTTTATAAGCTCTTTAACTAAGATTTTTTTAAATTATAAAAAAAAAACTTGACATGAAAGGTTAATACTCCTTTGGTAAACTGAAAGATGTTTGTTAAAGTTGGAGCGCAGCTATATTTTTAAGTTTATAATCAAATATCGGAAAGTTGTATGTACGAGTAGAGTAGCCTGATTAAGAGTACAATATTAAAATTGAATTTTAAGCATTTGCTTAGCTATAGCAAAATGTTTCACTTACCAACCTCACATTCGAAAGCGACTATTTACCAGCATTACATAGCTTGCAAATACCGCAGGCAAGACAACGCAGACATGTGTTTGACCTCAGCACTGCAGCGTGTTTGGCCCTTTACTGTAGTATTTTTAGACTTTCCTCCGTTGCTGTCATATTTTTCTTCGTTGCAAATAAGAGAATTCATTTATAAATATTACCACAGTCTCTGGGCAGTCATTTCACTAGAAAGGACACCTGCAATATTCCGATTGTACACATCATACACGTTTACCTGACACTGCTCCCAATAAGCTGTTGCTCATTTCATGCACTTTGAACAATTACATTTGCAGTAATATTTTTTGCTGACCATTGTCGACAAGTGAGAAAGCACTATTGCATAGCAATAGCAACGGTAGGAACGACAAGCGGCGATTATTGACCCGGCACAGTAAGGAACGAAGAGTTCATACAAATGCTTTCTGCGCTACAACGATCTCCACTTACTGATTGTTGCTGCGGTTGTATGCCCACTTGACCCTTATTTGTTTCGATATATCTATATAAAAGTGGCATTAACTATGTATTATGCATACCTATATACATACATGAGCATATCAATACATGTGCACGTATATGCTCAAACTCTATATGCACGACTACATACTCAAATGGTTTGCATTCTACATTCACAGCAACTACTCCTTTGGCTCGCTTGATCCTGTTAGTAGTTTTCTTCTTTTTTTTTTTGTAATTTTAAAATTCTACTTTTGTGTCAGTCGCCGTGTGGCATTACATATTTGCGGTTTCGCTTCAGTTCGGTCGGTTGGTCGCCTGTTGTGAAATAATCTCTTTTGTTAAAATTTTTATACATTGCTACTTATCTCACTTCTCTTTTACGGATCACCCTCTCTGTTGACATTTACTTTAATTTGCTTTGTGCGATTCCAATGTCTTTGTCAAAAGGTGCCAAAGTGTAAAATTGCATTTCATTGTCTTCCTTCTCTTTCCTCTTTCCTCTTTCAATTTTTTTTTCCCTTTCAATATGAGCGAAAAGCAAATTGTTGCACTACATTGTATGACATTTGGGCGAGGAGGAAATGATATTAACGGTTTGGATATGAGACAATCCTTTGAAAGAAAAAAATTCGCTTATGCTACCAAAAAAAAGAAGTTTAACGACAGTGCCACTATTTATATGCTAGACAATAGCCGAGCGGTTAGTAGTGGGTACTACCATGCGAAGGATCATGGTTGCCAAGCCTGGAGAGACCAACATCCAAATTATAGAAAATTACATTCAAAAATTACATTTTCTTATTGCATTCGCTCATCGGCAGGGAATGTTAGCACTCTTAATGAAAATATTTCAGCCGTTCGGTGGCGGCTTAAAATAAACTGAAATATGGGAACCGTTTGCCATATCGAATACGCGGAGCAGCTGGGCCGAAAATCGCGGCGATTTGTAACCGCAGACTTATCGCTTACTTACTACTTACTACTTACTACTTACTACTTACTACTTACTACTTACTACTTACTGCTTACTACTTACTGCTTACTACTTACTACTTACTACTTACTACTTACTTTAGTATTTTGTATTTATTATTAATTTTATATTAATTTTGTACATTACCAAAATTTTTACTTAAAATTTGTACTAAACGAGTATAGAATTACCATACATTAGCCAGGGCATATGCGTTTGAGAAGAGAACATTCAATTTAAGTGGAAGTAAATTGCTACCAGCTAAGCTAATGACGTCACATCAATATCACTTTCTATCTTTATGTACGCTTTTTCAATATATGTTTATATGTACATATGTATATTTCATACATACATATATATATATATATATATATTGTATAATATCTATTATTTTCAACTACATACAAGTATAACCGATTGTTTCGTCTAAATCACTGCCGACATTTGTGAGGCAGCATACACTTGTGTATACCATATACACGTATGTATGTATGTCAGTAGTGTTGCCAATGTAACACAAATCAATGTTGCATGCCAGTAATTTCCGGTTACTTTATGCGTCAAAGCAAATTTATTAGCTACACCTGACAGCTGATAGAGATATCAATATACGAAAATAATACAATGCGATTTCAGAGGGTAGCTTGTGTGTAGCAGTGCATACACGTACATACGTGTTCATATAAGCTGTGTTGTGAGGTGTGTGGACAGTAATAGGAAGTGAAAAGTTTTCATTGTAAACCGGTGAAAAGTGGCAGTCAAACAGGCAAGTTTTTGATATGTGCCAATATTTTGAAGTATTTATAAACAAATGCTTTGGAGAGCACGAGTTGTTGCTAAATATAAGTTACTCATACGCCACGTCGTACTACGAGTAACCTTAAAAAATATTATTTGTCTGAGCTAAATATGCGAAAGTTAATGATTTATATTACATAACTTTCAATGGCGTGTATTCGAGAAGGTCTATTTTTTACATATCAAATTTTATTATAGAATATAAATGAAAGTAGAAAATTTAATATTAAATTTTCTACATTTCAGAAACACGTTTCTGAGGAACTGGGAAAACAGCAAACCAAATATCTAAAAAAATATCTAAAAAAATAATATTATTTTTGGACTCAGCCTCAATAAATTAAACCTAAAAGTGGTTTTCAATATTGTGTACTCAATTAAAGATAGGATGAGAGGATGCTGTTCACACAGGCGTTCAATAAACTGATTGGGGACAATTAAGTGGGTGAAGAAACTATTGTACTATCATGAAAACAAAAGAATACGCAGAATAGTCGTTTACTCAGTGCAGTCAACACTGTAATGTTATAGAAGCTGCATAACAGCTTAATTTTAATGACAAAAGAGGTGATCAATATAAACATTAGACTCCCGATATCTTTGTAATTCATGTGTTTTAAGTCTGAGAACTCAAAGATCGGGAGAGGTCTTACAAGTCATATTAGTGATTGATTTGCAAAAGGGAGATGAAAAATGACGAATTTGGATTACTGGAAATGAAGTACATAAAATGTGAGTTTAAATGAAATTTATTATTCAGTATTCAATAATACAAACTATAAAATTATTGCTGCAGAAAGTATCCATTTTAAAAAAATGGAGCAAGTTGTGGCAAAATTTCTTTTAAAAAAAAAAAAATTTTTTTTAAAGGAAACAGAAGTATTATATATCCAGAATACGAGAAAAAATATTTCAGCGTGTCATGTCGGGGGACTTTTGACTAGCGATATTACAAATGTTTCACACACAAATTATCAACAAATTTCAATTCATGTCTTTAGTATACTTTCAATTAACTTATCTGTAGCTGACGATTCCTTGCCTCTGGAAAACACACTCGATGCGACACACCAGAATTGCTTCTAATGGCCAGATGTGCACAATATACCCTCAAAGAGGATACCGTTTCTAACAGTAGACATACCAACCCAAATATTTCAGGTATTAAAAGTCTCCAGTTTAAACTTTTTTCTGGCTTTTGGCCACGTTTTTGACATTTGGAACCACTGTGGGCCATTCGATCCTTATCAGGAGCTTTTAATGTCAAAATACAGCCGTTCGGCTTGACATTCCCTGCCGAGAAGCCGCCGCAATTATAGAAATTATTTTTGGATGTTAGGTGCACCAGGCTAACCACGTGGCTATTTCGGCGGTACTATTGCATATTGGAAATACTTCACCAGTCTAACTATTCCAGTTGGATATGCAATTTACAGGAAACAGTCAAATGTGAACATGAAATACCTACAGAAATGTATTAAATGTAAGGAGTAACAAGCATATACCATTTGTGAACCCCTAAAAGACACTGCATATCAAATTGACTTAAATAAAAGAGTTACTCGAGGCACTAAAAAGTACCTGCGACAGAAATTCCCTAGGGGATGATTACATAAAATTAAAGAAGATTTTATACTTTTGTTAGGACACAGTTTCGAAATTATTGTAAAACTTTAGCTTGGTGGTCAACACTTTCTTGGGTACAAAGTACTCTTATTGAGCATATTGCGTGAAAGGTTAAACCCCACCGTCAACTAGCTTATTGGACTTTATAAGTGCGGCATTGGACCTGGTAAATCCAACATTGATCAGTTAAGAAAATAACCGATGCACACACCACTTTTTGACTGATTTCAAAGCTGCCTTCGCAGTGTAATTAGGAAGCGCCCCTCCGCCTCCATGTGAGTATTTGGTATTTCTGCAAATTTTATATGGCTGTTAAAACTGACACTGAAAAAAAAATATAAGCACGCTGAGGATTGAAAAGGTTATCTTGAAGAGAAAGGAGAATATATCTCTAAAGTTGCACATGCTGCGATTATTTCCCTGAAAACTGTGAAGCTAAAAGAGATGAATCAGTCATCAGTCATCATTCGTTAAAATTTTTTTATTTAGCAACCTAAAATTCAGAAAAAAATTAACATTTCATAGAAGATACAGCATATGAAACGAAATTTGTTATTAATAATTTATCATTCTCTCTAATATGCACCAACAATATATTATTAAATTTTTTGATGCCACAACTGTCCAAATGTCTGCTGTGATTCCTAAATTTCCATTCATTGTTTTGGTAAAACATTTTTTTGAAGTATTATTATTTTTTTAAAAATGGCTTATACTGGAATGAAAACCATTAAAATGAATATTTCTTAGAATGAAAAAAAATGTGAATTGTTATATATAAAGTTTTCTCTGCAATGTTAATAAAATCAACTTTATTAGCATTTTACTTCAAGCTAAGGATTACCATATGCTGATAGACTCATACTTTACCAAATATGTCTGGCATTCCATAATAAAAAATGTCTGGCCTTAGCGAAGTAATAATATCAAATAATTCAATAGCATTCTAAGGGAATTCAATTTGCACACCTTCAACGACAGTAAAGCAAATGATATCAAATGGAAGAGAAAGAAGCAAAACGAAACAATAACAGCGTTATAAAAATAACACAGCTAAATCACATCTGCCAAAATTTCCCTTTTGCACGCAATCAATATTCGCACTCGCGACCTCCACAATAGCTTACCGTTATTGACTGTTTCACTTTTATTCAACAACATTCCTTTATTTATTTTTTGAGATTATTTCATGTTTTCTTAGGCACCTTTATGACATTTTTCGTCTGGTATTTACATATTTATAATATTTACTTGTATTTCACTTTAGTTTATTGTTTTCTTTTTTGTCATAAATTTCATTTTATTTTTTCATTATTTTTGATTCTAGAAACTACAATTCTCTTCTGATTAAAGGTATAAAAATGTTATTGTTTGCTGCTGAAGTAAGTGAAAAAGTAGCATGATTTTGTATTAAAAAAAGAGAGAGGAATAAATAAAAAAGTACAGCCTTCTGCAAAATGGCAATGACAGCATCAAAGCATGATGACAACTGGCATAATGCCATCGCAGTCAACAGAGGCAACGTCAATTTCAATGATTTCGATTGAGTTTCCGTTATGTATCCCTTTTTTCGTCAATTTTTATGTGACTCTTTAAGCACACACAATTTTCTCCCGAAACCGGTAAAAAGGATTGAATTTGGTATTAATGATATTATACGAATAGTAGCCAAAAAAAAAAAATAAATAAATAAAATAAAAATAAAAAACTAATAAATTAATAAAAAAATGTTATACAAAATTATGGTAAACAAAAGCCATTTATTTACATTTATGAAGTCAGATTATAAATTTTTCGTGCGCACCACAAAGGATTCTTAAAAAAACTTTTGGAAAGAGGAGTTTCAACATTAAAAAAAAATTACTTTTTTCCATATTTCAGTTATATTTATTTAATATTTTTAAGGTTCTCTAAAACTTATTTGTATAATAATTTCAAATTACTTAATAAAGCAGCAAAATAAATAAACAATAAAGTATTATTTTTGCCTAAGACAAAATTTTACTTGTTGTATGTTCTCTTTGTGTCTAAAAACTTTTGTCTAGTAACTTAAGTAAAGTACATTCGAAACAATTGTTCTTTTAATTTTTCAGATTATTTCTCACTTTCTTCGACGCAATATTTTCATTATTTCTTTTCTTCGTTTTATTTCGTGGAAATGAGAAGGCATATAGGTAAATATGCCTTTATTAATCATTCAACTGCTTTCGATAGAGCTTAGTGGTTATTAGTGCGTGCTATCATTTGGAAGACCAGGGTTCGAGTCCTGGTCCGACCTACATCCAGCCTTATAGAAATTAATTTTTCTAATAGCAGTCGCCCTCTCTTGGGGAATGTATCAAAATGCAAACCACAAATTGGAAGAGGAGCTCGGCCGAAAGTCGCTTCAGCGGTTACAAAATACTTATCATATATACATAAATATATATGTAAATACCTATATTTTAGTTTTCTTATTTTCATTTCGCTCACTCTAACTATTGTATAAATTTCTTTGAAAAATCTTTGCTGTATTTCTTGTAAGTTTGTCTAACTGAAAGTGATTGAATGGTTGATTGATTGGATACGTTCATGTTTGTAATGGCTTTGACATGTGAAATATCTCAATTCTTTTTGACAATTCGCCAACAGTTCGTAAAAGATTTCGTTTACTAAGATGCTAAAGGTTACGCTAATTTGCTCTATTCGAAAAAAATTTGCTTCTTGAAAATATTTTTGCTTTATCTTAATATAATTTTTTAAATAAATAATAATAAAGCAAGAGGACCCGGAAAATTGTTCCCTTTATTATGGGATAAGCCTCCTCAATGTCGCAGTGAAGTTTCTAGCGTGCGCCATATTTTTTAAAATACCCGTGAAAAGAGGATCGGCACACATCACCTCTTTGTCGATTTTAAAGTTACATTCTACATATGAAAGGAAGCACCATTAGATTCAGGCAGGACCACTCCAAGTTGTTTAGTATTTAATTTGATTATACTTTCCTAGCCGTAGAAAACTTTTGAAATTTTTTTGAAGCTTTTGTTAGAGGATGTCTGTAAATAACTTTTTGGTATTTTGAGAGTAATTTCATTATGACTTTTTAATATAAAACTTTTTTTCATTGGCAAAAAATTGGAACAATCGATTTTTATAGGTTTCTCTTGAGCCGAGTCACTATCGATGTGTGTGGGTCTGGCGTTGTCCCCCTCTTGTTGGCCAAAGCTGGATACTTCTGGATGAGTGCGTTCTACTGACGGTCAAAATGATGATAGTACAGGTCCCAATGAAGAGTTCGGCCTTAGGATAGCAGCTCATAGTGGTCAGGCGCGACGATTTATATTATTTTATCGGCATTTTTGACAATTGACCTTCACATTCTGGCACATCTTTTACATCATCATCATCATCAATATTACTGAGTTAAGTGATCAACACTCCTCCCTGAGGTTTTTGGTACAAAATATCATATTTCACTTATAGAAAGCAATTTATTGATCTGTATATAAAGCATAACCTCAATTGCTTTTACTCAACAAATTAAAAAATTAAATTAATACAAAATAAAAATAAATTAATAAGATTCTTTATAATTTTAAATTTTATTTTAGGAAAACATATACTGGTAGGTATAAACAGTTTTTTATTTTTATATCCAATATACTGGTACATATATGTATGATGTTAAATACCTTCGCTCTAATGGAACGTTTAATTAAAAATTTTCACGCTTTGCAATAACATATGCGTACACACATAAAGTTAATATCTACATATGCAAACAAATGCACATATAATATATATGTATGTATGTATATGCCCTAGCTTGACAAATTAAATAACACCTTTGCACTGATTTTATTGTTATTAATTTGTTGTGCCATTTTCAAACTTAACACTTGCTCAAAATAAAATATCTGAAACAGTTAATAGGTATATGTTAAGCTTGCGCTTCATTAATGTTTTTAATGAAAATGGCATCAAAAATGGCAAACGGAAATTATGATCGTAATCATTATATTAACAACATTATGCACTGTATTTCTGCTTTTTTTTTTGTTTGGGATTGGTTGATTTCGTAATTGAAAAGAATGCTTGAACATATGTACGTACATACATATATAATTATCTACGCTGTTTTTAATGCTGTCACTGATGACAGAGAGTAATCCATATCGATGATAATTTTTTGCTTGCAAATGTTCATAATCTCTTACTGGGATGTATATATGTGTATAATATATATTATATCTGTGTGTGCATGTATTGTAACTGTGAGTAAAATTAAAATTTTTTGAGCTACTGTATTCAATGAGCCGGCTGTATTCTTTTTTGAAGAATTTATGCATATGTAGGTATTTCAATTATTTTAATAACAACATTTTAATCTTGTAGAATTGTTTTCTTTTTCTTGTATCATATATTAATCATTAGCATATTCTCTGAGAGTTTTTTCTGCAATATGTATGTAAGTACTTCGTGTATCGCGAAAAATTGTTATAAACTCACTTCGTCACGAGAAGAAGAAAACAAATATACACACATGTGAGTAGTATCAATACATACAATATATGTAAGTCAATCCCTGCAGGGAAAAATATAAATTTTTAACTAGAATCTAACTAGTTTACAAGTGGAATTTCTCTTCGAGAGATAACACTCCGAACAGTTTAATGATCGATGGTTTCGTTGCTTGTACAGTACGTAGCGCTCTCTCGTTTAAAGCACACGTCATCTAGATCAATACTATTCACTTTCAACCATGAAAAATCATTAATAATCTCTCGATAGCACAATACATTCACCGCAACGGTTGTTCCAGTCTCATTTTCGAAAAACCAAAGTCCAATGATCGAGCGGGATCAGAAACTGCACCAAACTGTTGCACGTTGAGGATGAAGAGGCTTTGAACAATGACTCACCCAGATGCGACAGTTTTGTTTATTGACATAGCCATAGAAGTGGAAAAAGAGCTCATTAGTCAGGACGACTTTTCGATGAAATTTCGGATCATTTTCATGCATTTCAAGACACTACGTTGTTGATGATCGGCTAACTGAGCTTTAAAAGCCTTAAAACCCAAGTCTTTAAGCAAAATATGATGTAATGATGATTATAGAATACCAAATTCCAAAAAACGACGAGGAATGGATAAAGCTGGTTTTTCTAAAACACTTTGAGCAACGTGCATTTGATTTATATAGCCTCGGCCAAAAGTACTAGGCACACCACTAAAATACAAGTATTCTCAAATGTGGCTATCAAAGTTATCACTTCTTTTTGTAAATGTCTTACATGGGTGTTTAACTGTTGATTGAACGAATAAATTGTGTAATATTAAAAGTCATTGCACTCTGGGTAAGCTAAACCTAACAATTGTAATTTTTAAGAAACTCATAAAATATTTCCGCTTTTAAAATTTGAAAGTGAAAGTGTAAATTACATTTAGTGAAAAGTTACCAATCTTATAAAAACAGTTCATATTTACCGAAATGCCTAAGACGAGAAGCTGCCCTTTCTGGAAACAGGTTTAAAAGGATGTAAAGCCCGAAAGAAGCCGTGGCTCTCAGAAAAGTATAGGAAAAATCGTTTGGAATGGGCTCGCCGATACCAACATTTCACGGAAGAAGATTGGTCGAATGTTCTGTGGTCTGATGAATCAAACTTCGAGGTAAACTTAGTTAAGATCATCTTAAAGTATTAACAGCCCTTACCCTAGAGATAATAAAAATCTTATGAAAACATTATTTATTCTTTTCTACAGATATTTGGAACACCTGGTGTGACGTTCGTGAGGCGACGAGTTGGGGGAAAATATCATCCAGATTGCGTAGTACCCACTATTAAGCATGGAGGAGACAGCATTATGATCTGGGGCTGCATGGCTACTGATGGTGTCGGCGAAATGTTCGTTTGTGAGGGTCGCATGGGCAGTCAAAAGTACATAAATGTATTAGAAGGTGTTCTTCTGCCTTCGTTAACGCGCATTTTCGGCGATAATAATTTAGACGGGGTTTCAGCAAGACAATGCTCCTTGTCACAAATCAGCGACTACGATGCGTTGGTTTAGAGATAACAACATTCTTTTGCTAGATTGGCCTACACAGTCTCCAGATCTTAATTCTAGCTATTTTAAAACGCAAGATTAAGGAACACAGTGTAACATCAAAAACTGCTTTAAAGAATGTTTTAATTAACGAGTGGTACGCTACAGGTGCGGACAAATGTGCAAAGCTTGTACGCAGCGTGCCTAAGAGAATTGCTGTCGTTATTAAATCGAAGAGTGGACCTACTAAATATTAATGTTATTATCACTAATTCATTGTATTTTCACTGTTTTACTAATAAAACTTCATTACTTCACTTGTTAAAACAAAAAATTTCAGTAATTAGTGGGGTGCCTAATACTTTTGGCCAAGGCTGTACTTCAAATCACTAACTTGTCCCAACAGCTACATTTTTTCTACTAACTTCTGTATTGTTGATCGAAGAAGTTTTAGTTTAACGAGTGCACTCTTTCAGATTTTCACCTTTTTTAAAATGATTTTTAACAAAATTTCGATGCGTTGTTGAAGGTTGCATCGTTGCATTTCTGTTAGTGACGTAGTTTTTACTTGTGAAATGTTAAAAAATTACAGCATCAAAAGTGACATCTGCAGGAATGGCGGCCTATTCATAATAACAACTCGTATTGGAAAACTCTTTAGTTTACCTGCCATCTATCTCCCTTATAAAAAAACTGGTATTTTGAACACGGCGATTTCCAACGAGCTGTCAATCGTCCAACTATGCATCAGCTTAAAACTAGTTGCATATTAGTTCATTAAGGTATGTTGATTTTCTACTTTAAGCAAAAAAAAAAAAAAAAAATAAAGTTAATAAAAATGAGTTTGTCTGCTGCGAGATTCGAACCATGAACCTCACGTCCTACACTGAAAACCTCTAACTACTAGGTTATCGTTATGATGTAGAGAGAAACAAAATCTGCACATTCTGACAGAACTTTTTGGAAATTGGTGTATTAAAAACAACAATAACATAAGAAGGTGAAAACTTCTGTTTCAACAAAAAAAAAAAAAAAATAATAATAACACGGTGGTGGAAGTCAGTATTACTCCTGTTACTGATGAACTGCTATACAAATAACGAACTGGTGTATGCTTTCATCTACAAAATACTAGTATTTAACTATAATTTTGCATACCATACTACCCTCTCTTTGCAGGGATACACTCACCCACAGTCCCATGCACTTATTTACATAAGTTTGTGCAAATTGCGAAATTTAAAAACAATCCTTCAATTTCTTTATACATTTCCATTTCAATGTTTGTCTTTCGTGCCGATATCTGTCCACCTGCAATTACGCAGTAATTATTTTTCCCATGATGAGCAAACAACACATTCAGCATTGCCGTCAACAAAGCAGTTGGAAGAATGGAAAAATAACATAAACTGTTCATACATTTTTTTTATATACACGTATGTAGCTACATTTATTTTTTGTTGATTTTTATTTTTGTATACCTTTAATTACAATTCACTGTTATATGTATGTGTATAAGTGTACATATGTACATATGTATATACAAGAATTTCAACGTAATTTCTCGTTTACTTATTTATTTACACGTTCAACGCGTTCTTAATTTGTTTATTATTTTACCGATTGCAAATATAAATAAATAAAACTTTAAATTAATATAGAAAAAAGGAGGGATTAAACAAGAGTGAAAATAGTTTTTACAGTAGTCTTAAATTAAAATCAGACACATAATAGCCGCAATAGCCGCTACTGGTTAGTAGTGCGTACTAACATTCGGAAGGCCAGCGCTCGAGTCGATTTACTGTTGGAATTGTTGTCGGCAGGGAATTTCAGCCCTGAGTGTATTTCTGAAATTGAATGAAAGTTCTTCACAAAAATTTATCAGCCGTTCGGAGACAGCATAGAATAAACGTAGGACACTCCATTTGTTGGGAAAACTTCAAGATGAAAATACAAACAAATTAACGAAGGAGCTCGACCGAAAATCGCTGTTAACAGCGCCAATTGTAATAATACCAATTTCGTTTCATTGATTTTTGGCGCCATTTGGAGATACCAAGTAGAGCTCGGTCCTACTCTACCTGGTCTTTACAACGGAGTGGAGGCATCCTCTTCCACTGCTTCCACCGGCGGGTACTGCATTGAAAGCACTGAAGCATTCGTATCTATACGGACCACATGGCTTAGCCAGCGCAGCCGCTGTTTCTTGATTTGCTGAACTATGTCAATGTCGCTCAGACCTATTCGCCTAGCTGCTCTTTCCAGTCTTGAGAAAGCAGAACTCACGGCGCGGTTGTTGAGGCCAATAATGTCGATATCATCGGTGTACGCCAGCAGCTGTAAGCTCTTAAAGAAGATTGTAACTTTTCTATTTGGCGCTGCAGTTCTTACTATTTTCTTCAGCAATAAGTTAAAAAAGTCACACGATAAGGAATCACCCTGTCTGAAACCTCGTTTGGTATCGAACGGCTGGAAGAAGTCCTTCCCGATTCTGACAGAGCTTTAATGACGCTCTATGCCCTTATAATCAAAGATCATATGTCTTCTAGACATATCCAGCCTTTTGTGGTTTTGGTGAGTAAAAATACAGCCACTTCCTTCGCAGAGCAATCGGTAAATCCATGTTTCTTCAGCTCTTATAATACATTGCAGTAATTTCTGCACTAAAATCAACAATTTTGGAACAAATTTTGTTGTCACGTATTTTATACTAAAAATATTGGAGAAATTGTCTTGACATAATTCAGTGAACATGCCAACATTTTCTCCTAAGTATATCAAAAGATTTTCCTCTGCTTAATTATGTATTACACAAGAAGTACTTAAGAATATTTCAGTCAAGACCATAAGGGTATATATGGTATATATATGTGTAATCATATCTTAAGAGTTTACTCATTAGTTGAAAAATGTAGTAAATGGATTGAAGCATACAACTATAGGAATCGTAAATAAAAATTCCTTTATGCCTTCTTAAATCTAGCGTAGCCTCCATTGATACACGTAAGTCAAAGAAATCGATAACTTTTGCAAAGTATTGGATATGCTTATTGGTGTTAAGCCCTCCTATAAGTGGTACAACGGTTATGTTATGCTATGTTATATCTTATACGGTTTTGTCAAATTAAAAGGAGCAACAACAATATCCCATAAAAAAGTTATAGATATAGATAATTTCGTCTGGGAGCCATTGTCAATACGAACAACAATTTCATCTTTGAATTCCAACGCAGAATTACGGCTAAAGACTTGAACCAAATCTATTTTGTAGTCTTTTAAGGTTTGGGTCAACTGAAATACTCCTACAGGAAACCACGGATGACCACGGATCGTTGCGGCCACACTTGTTTCTTATACTAAACAAATACAGATTTGCTCATTGGCTGCTATAATTCACACAGAAAACTGAGAAGGAAATTTTTTGCTTTGTGGAGTAGTTTCGAAATAAATTTTCTGAATGTACTCCATAAAATCGGATGTTATGCAGAGATAGAATATATGGTTTAGACCTAGGATATCGCAATGTTAATTGGACCATTTTTTTTATGGATTGTGGTTAGTTTTGGATTACTCTACGGACCGAATGTGGTGTATATTTCACACGTGCATGGAGTAGTCAAATTATGGTATTTGCCAGGCTCACCGTCGTAACCACTACCACCGCCACCGCCATCAGCGGCTTGTTTTCCGTATCATTTTATATGGCAGAAAATACACGTATGAAACATTTCTGTAAAATTATTTCTCTGTTATTTGTAGGTGAGTTTTTGTGACAAATTTCTGCTTTACATCAGATATCATTTGTGTTAAAAAGTGGCATTCAATAGCGAAAAAAATGCTACGAAATATCGTTGAAATGGTATATCGCACTAAAATTACTAGCAATTTTCGTATTCATTGATTTTAATTGAGATTTTTCGCAGTAGCAATGATACATATACGTACATGTACATATCATGTAACATAAATCCGATTTAATTTTTTTTTGTATTTTTAAATTTCATTTGTAGGTATGTACATAAAATGTATGGTTTCCCAGTAATTCTCGCTCTTCGCTATTTACTTTGGCCTTTTACATTGAATATTTACTATCTCTATTGGCGCTTTTATTGCCGTCAGCGTTTGTGGAGTTTGTGTAAAATGGTAAAATCTACTTGCCAATATATTTATACACAAAAAGCGAAATTCCCATATTTTCAATGTGCACATTCAGTTACATGTATATTTAGATATATTGTATATTCAATTGTATATACATATGTACATATATGAGTTTTGCATATTTCGTAAAATAAGTAGACGTGCTAGTGGTCTTACGGTTTAAAAATTATATACAACAGCGTAATTTGTATGAAAATTTATTTGTTAAGAAAATACGTGAAAAATATGAATGGAAAATTCATTCCCTTTTTAAAACTTTATTGTAAATATTACAATACTTTTTCCAAAGATTGAAAAAAAACAATTTCTTAGACATATAGAATAAATATCTAACATAATATAACATAAATATATCTACTACTATGATAATTTGAAGCTAAAAATATGCAAGTAATAATATACAGAAAAATTAAAATTGAAGTTGCTCCTAACGCCCTGCAAACTACTCCGCGCACGCGTGATATATGGTACACGTATACTCCATGGGAGTAATGGTTCCTCTAAACTAACCACAATCCTTACAGAATATCAGGTGTAGTAAAAAGAAACCCTCACCTAGCGGGGTTGTGCGCTGGGTTTGGGACCCGCCACGTAGAAACCAACGAACAAGTTAGCAACGCCTAGGATGAGATGTTGACCCCCGCAAACGAATGAAGGATAACGATTTGAGGGCATACACCTGGAATATCTGGTCCCTTAATTGGGAAGATGCCGCTGCCCAGCTGGTTGATGTCCTCGTAAGAATAAAGGCTGACATCACCGCCGTCCAAGAAGTGCGATGGACGGGACAAGGACGAAAGCGAGTAGATTCTTGTGACATTTAATACAACGGCCATATAAAGGAGCGCAAGTTTGGTGTCGGATTTGTGGTGGGAGGGATGAGCGTCCCGCCACAATTCGCATCAAAGCAAAATTTTTCCATATATTTTTTCATCCATACGCCCACGCCCCGCCGGAAGAGAAGGACGATTTGGTCAAAGATGCCTTTTATGAGCTTCTAGAGCATACTTATGAGCGCTGCCCCCGACATGATGTCAAAATCGTGCTTGGCGATTTTAATTCCAGGGTGGGCAAAGAAGGTACTTTGGTGCGACAGTTGAAAATTCAGGCTCCACAACGAAACAACTCCAAATGGGTTGAGGCTGATCGACTTCGCCGGGGCTCGAAATATGGTTGTCTGTAGTACTAGATTCCAGCACAAAAAAATACATCAAGCCACTTGGCTGTCCCCTGATCGAAAAACACAAAACCAGATCGATCATGTTGTGATAGCTGGAAGACATGTCTCCAGTGTTCTTGACGTGCGTACACTCCGAGAACCCAACATCGACTCGGTATACGGGAACTGTGGGGCGGCATTTCAAGCTTCCTACGTACAGCTGCAAACGAAACTATTGGATTTCGTAAAGGTTGCAAAAACAGCTGGTACGATGAAGACTGTCGAAGACTGCACAGTCGCAACCTTGCGATTGGCCACAACACGAACGGAATGGGATAGATACCGAGAGCTGAAGAGGGAAGCAAGACGCATCTGCAGACAAAAAAAGAAAGAGGCCGAAATGCGTGTGTATGAAGGGCTTGAGAAGCAGACCGACCAGGGAAATGCTCGAAAATTCTATGAGAAGATACGACGACTTACGGAAGGTTTCCGGAGCAGACTCCTGTAGGACACAAAGAGGTGATCTAGCCACCGATGCCCAGATCATATTAACTTCATGGAGGGAACACTTCTTCAGCCTGCTGAATAGCAGTGAAAACGGAGTAAACGAAAAGAGTGAGCCCGAAACCCCAATCGACGACGATGGAAAACACTTTCCACTACCTGACAATGAAGAAGTTAGAAGAGCAATCGCTCGCTTAAAAGACAACAAAGCGGCTGGAGCTGACGGCCTACCGGCAGAACTATTCAAACATGGCGGTGAAAAGCTGACGAGGTGCCGCTGTCGTAAACGTTATCTTCTTCCGAGCAACATTAGTCATCATGAGGGGAACAAATATTGCTCATATGACATGTCGAACTTGTTATGAATATGGTCCGAAGTTCGTCAGTTCCAGGAGGAGAAGAAATAGATCGGATGGGAGCAACGAGCCAAATTACTTTTATATTGTGTTAGTCTAGTTCGTCAAAAAAAAGAAAAAATAAACATGAAACATAAATTCATATATAGGAAGAACATTTCATACAGCCCCCCTACATCGACTATGTTCAGAGATGCTTCTTTGGGAACAAATTCTCTAAAAATCATGCAATTTAATTTATAATTCCAACAGTTTTCAATGGGACTAAATCAGGTGAAAATTACAAATATTGTATTAACAAAAGCACAAATTATCTACTAAAGTGCCAAAAGCGATAAACTTTATGGCAAATGATAATAATTTCAATTTCATGATTTAAAATGAAAAAAAAAACTCCATTTGGTTCACTTCTGCGTTCGCTCCTGCAGCATTTGAAATTTTCATTACAATTTTTAATATTATTAGACTAAAATTAAACCATTGGTTACCTATCTATCTAGTAATAGACAATGGAAAATAATTTCCAAAGCCAAAAGCATACTTTAGTAAATATTGAAAGTTCAGGTAAAAGCATATTTATGTATGCGGTACTGTGCATCGACATAAGCATTTATATATAGGTATATATGTATATGTATCTATGTTTTGTAATTATATTTGAGTTGGTTAAGTGCCGCTGGGATTAATATTTAATTTGCTGTTTACCTACCGCTTAATTACAGTTTTGTTTCGGTTTGTTTTCGTGGTTCGGTTGTTGGTTGTCCACTGCTATTTTTATTGTTTTTATTTTTTGTTGTTTTCCCTTTTGTTTGTATATTATGTGTAGCCTAAATTTACTTCTCTGCAATTTGGTTAGAACTTTCTGCATGTGGCTTTTTGAGTTAAATATTTTGTTGGTTAATCTCGTCGGCTGTTTCAATCTCTTCAGTAAATGTCGGTCCATTGGTGGGTCACTGGGACAATCGACTTGTGGATTTGGCGGTTTTGTGGTTAGGGTAAACAGGTTAATACAAATTTTATAAGCAATAGGATGTTATTCAACTTACGGATTTGGTTAGCTCTCCGAAACTATTAATATATAGACGAAATGAAATTTCGTATTTATGAATATATTTCATGGAGTGTGTCGATAATTTCAGTAAAGAAAAGCCATTAGTAGCGTTAAGTTCTGCTGACACCAGAAATCGAGTAACGAGGACCGATTTTCTTCTTCATTCAGATCAAATTTGGTCATATCTGAAAACTTCAATACCGTTCAAATGAGCTTGGTATCCTAAAAGAGTGCCCTAACATCACAATGAAAACAAAATGTAATATGAAACACTCAGTTCGCACAACTGTTTTATGCACGCGCATATATGAATGATAACAATGAACAACAACAAACCCCAAACAAAAAAAAAACTCATATGCACCGCAATTATATTTGCTAATGCTAATGTTGGCTTTCGTTTTGTGACTGTAAGTGAATAATTGAAAATTTGTATGTTTTTTCAAAGTAATCGCATTAAAGACACCTGCGGCTAGTATATGGAAAAATTATATGTTCATAAACATTCATTTTTGCAAACGCAGGTGAATTCAAAAACTCTTTAAATTGTTGTTAGCAAATTTATATACAATATAACATACCTAAACTCGAAACATAAGATTTTATTATTTGGAATTTTTCTTATTTTCGTCTATTTATTATTCAATATTTTATTTAATAATATTTATTTTATTGAAAACACCAAATCTATTTTCATTTCTATCTATTTAATATTTTAATTTAATTTAACTTCTGTTTTATGCATTTATTAACTTTCCTTTTTTATTTTATTTATTCTTTTTTATTATTCTTTTTATTTTATCTAAATTTATTTAATTTAATTAATTTTCTTTTATTTTATGCTATATTACTTAATTTAATTTTTTGTTTAATTTTATTTTTTTATCTCATTTTATTTTATTTTGTTTCGTATTGTTTTAT